>QEPC01014892.1:2646217-2691128 GCA_003113815.1 Sphenodon punctatus | reverse complement strand
GTTACTATTAACGGGTGTGGGTGTGAATAAAAAAGCCCTGAGGTAGAAATCTACCCCAATGCTTTTTACCATTGGGTAAATTTATATTGTTGTAAGCCGCCTCGAGCTGCCTGTGGCAGGATATTAAGTCTTTTATTAAATAAAATAAATAAATATCCTGGCCTGGGTTAGAAATTTACCCCATTAAATTTCATGTTAGTTTGCACATTCAAGCAATGCAAGTGCCAAAGGACTGGGGTAGAAATCTATCCCAAGACCTGCCTCGAGCTGCCTTTGGGCGGGAGAGTGTGGGATACAAATTAAAAATGAAGTGAAAGAAAAATGGAATGTTCTTTTTTCAACACAGAAGATGAGGGTTAATTAAGGCTCCCCCATGGTGAACGATTCCCCTGAGGATGGACAATAGTAGCCTGATTGTGGCAGAGCCAATCCTCATCATTGGGGAGAGTGCAGAACCCTGGTCCAGTGGAGAAGGAAACCAAAACAGGAGTGTGGGGGGAAATACCCCTAACACGCACAATCTTGTCTAACACCTCCTTCTAATTCCAGGAAATAGGCATGCAGGTTATGTGTGGAACAGACCTCCAGGGGAATAAGGGAAACTAGAAGGGCCTTGGGGGGGTGGGAAGAAGGGTTCACTAGAGCTATTGATCTAATACACAAAAGGGAGAGAGGGAGGAAAGACCAGGTGTGCTGAGAATGCCAGGGAATAGGAGGGAAGGGAGGCACAAGGGGAGTAGAGACAGTAACCTTAACAGGGAAATATTGATTTTGTTTATTTTAACATTTCTACCCCACCCCAATGGCGACTCAGTGCGGCTTGCAGAATATAATTTATAATAATAATAATTAATAAAAACATCAGTATCAAAATTATTAACAATATATAAATATAAAAAACAAGATACATAAATAAGCATACCTAAAAACAGATCTGTGCATAAAACAATCCTCCAAACCCCCGCCAAACACCTGATGGAAAAGTCAGGTCTTACAGTTTTCATTGGAAGGCAAGGAAATCCGGGCTGAGGCGATCCTCCACTGGGAGGGGATTCCAAAGTGACGATGCAGCTGCTGAGAATGCCCTCCTGTCCGTTTGAACCCGCTGATAACGTGAGACCTCCAGGAGGGCAATCCCGGACGACCGCAGGTGTTACAACCAGTGCTCCCTGAGTTTTTGGTATATGATTTTTGCCTTATTTCTTATGATTATTTTTGAACTTTGACCTCAGTGCGAACTCGGCAGACTTTGGCCACAAGAGTCCTGGGCTGATTGAGGGGGGATCACTATACAATGCAGGCCCAGTTCATCAGAATAATGATTAGCATCAACCTGGCTTTAGCAACCCACCCTGTATTGTTGAGCAGGGCAGCGTCAGGAAGGACGTGTCCCAATGCACCTGGAGAAGGGTGATCTAATCCGGCTGTGATCTGCATCCAGGACAAAGCACAGCCTGAGCCTAAATCAATCAGGGATGGGAGCGAGCAGGAATGCTCCTTGGGAACTCTATCTTGACAGGTCTGGCCTGGGTGAGGCATATAGGAGACACCTCTTGGTAGTGCATTTTTCTTTCATTACCATTTTTTGTAAAGCAAAAGCAACTGCAATGTCCTTTTGTGAAATACTGAAGCTCCTTTTCAGAAAACTTCCTAAATGTAATCAAACTTTGTATTTGGTCTTCACACGCCCACCATGCCCAGGGGGCAGAATTTTGGTATAAATACAGTCCCTTCAGAGCCCCAGTTAGTTCAGTCGGTCTGATCCTCCCAGACTGGCTGTTCTCACTGCTGCTGTTCTCACAGAGGCTACTGAAGCTAATATCACTGAAGCTGAAATCACTGCCGTGCTGTCTTGCTTGCCCAGATAGAATTCAGAAGGACACATGGTTGCGAGTCCTTCTGTCCATTTTGCTGCCATTCTGTCGCCTGACCTCTGAGTAGGCAGAAGGGAACTCCCACCTGTCTGCCTCACGGAGACATGGTTAGGCTCTCTTGCAACCCTAACCAACGCACCCCCAAGTGTGTGTGTTGGGCTTGAGTGACTCAGTGGGCGAAGCCCACAGACTTCTTCCCCCCTCGGATCACTACTTCAGTCCCCTCCCAGAAGGCTCGTTGTCATGGAGGCTGCCCTGGTGCTACTGTACTGTCTGACTTGGAAAAGGGGCTATAAAGGATCCATTCCTTTGCCCTCCCTCAGAACCCTAACCAACGCACCCCCAAGTGTGTGTGTTGGGCTTGAGTGACTCGGTGGGCGAAGCCCACAGACTTCTTCCCTCCTCTGATCACTACTTCAGTCCCCTCCCAGAAGGCTCGTTGTCATGGAGACTGCCCTGGTGCTACTGTACTGTCTGACTTGGAAAAGGGGCTATAAAGGATCCATTCCTTTGCCCTCCCTCAGAACAGTACATTTTAGGTAAAATGAAGCGCTGTGTCTTTCTTCTCTTCCCCAGGCAGACCTCTCTCTCTCTCTCTCTCTCTCTCTCCCCCCTAAATTAGGAACTTCCTTTAGAAACCAACCCATGCTGCATCCTTGTGTGTTTATCTAATTGATTTGAGTGTCTCACTGACTGATTATTACCAACTGATGCCTTTTGTTTTTATGTACCCCCTTTTTGTCCCCACAGTAAATTGAAAACTTTATGTTGCACCCTAAGGTGTTTCTCCCCTCTTTTTAATTCCCTGGGTGACGCTGCCAATTTACACTCAAAAGATCCCGAATGCTCGTGTGCCCTATTTAAAACGGTGAGCTTAATTCCCCCAAACTGAGCATTGTTGAGCCCACGCCTGGCCGCTGGGACCCACTCCTCAGGGAGACCCTGTGTACACACGTGGAAAAGGGACACGTGTTGACACAGGGGCCACCCCAGGGATGAGGCGATCTCTCGGGTAAGTAGGGCCGAGTCCATGAAGGGCTTTTAAGGTCAAAACCAGCACCTTGAATCGTGCCTGAAAGACAATGGCCGCAATCCCAAGCGGAATCTGTGTGGGATCCGCATAGGTCCCGCATAGGATCCGCATGACACAATGCAATCCCTATGGAGATGCGTGCAGGGTGTGCACAGGGCATGGGACTGCCCGCAATAGGCAGCCAATGCAGTGCTCGGAGCACTGGTTAGATGCGCTTGCTGTGGCCCGCCCCACTAAGCGGCAGGCCGCCGCATTCTGCACTAGCTGCAGCTTCCAAACCGTCACCATGGCAGCCCCACATAGAGCACATTGCAACAGTCTGGCTTCAAGGTGACGAATGCATAGATGACAGTTATGAGGTCGGAGTCTGAGACATGGGCAGAGCCACCAGATGTAGTTGATGAAAGGCGCTCCTGGCTACAGCCAACACCTGGGAATCCTGGCATAGCTATGAATCCAGGAACACCCCCAGGCTCAGTACAGATGGAACCAATGGAGGACAGATACCCCCAATAATGGGGGTCTCCTCTCTTGGACCACTCCCCCCCCCAGCATCACCTCTGTCTTATCTGGATTGAGCTTTAGTCAGCTCGACCTCATCCAGTCCCCAACAGCAGCCAAACACTGGGACAGCAATGAGACAGCAGGGCCCGGGTCAGTTGAAAATGAAAGATACAGCTGGGTATTGTCAGCATATTGGTGGCAGCAACCCCCCCAGCTGCATACAACCTCTCTTCATATACATGTTGAACAAGAGAGGGGACAGAATAGAGCACTGCATGACCCCACACAGGAGGCCCCCAGGGGATGATGTACAGTCCCCTAGCACCACCCGCTAAACACAATAAGCACACAAAAGCACAAGACACTTAGCTGACAACCAGAGAACTGCAAGATCATAGGACAAGAAGATCAGAGGCCAATCTACACTCTGAGCAAGAGCTCAGTCACTGGCAGTGAATTATTGGCTTCCTCAGTCTTAAATAAGCTGCTACCCCTGTAACCAGCCATGGCTTGTTCCCCTGATTGTGTCTGCTCTGTGCAGAGTTCTTAAAGGGGCTGCATCGTCATCTGCCAGGTAGAGCATGGGGATAAAAAAGGCAAGGCAAGGTGCTTATGCCCGACAGCACATAAAATACAGGCAGGAGGCTGCCCGTTTATTAAGCTGGACATACAAAATGTGTTTTGAGGCTGCGTAGGGGTTGCATGGACTGAACATTGACTCCAGCCAGCTATCATCTAGTTTGATTTCACTCAGCGTCTGCTCTGATTCCCTGTTTGCATCCTGGGCCTGTCATTTTTGCTGCCCAGCTGTTCCTGAGCCTCCCCCATAGCCCTGCTCCCAGCGTGCCTGCCTCGGCCCTCACCCTCAGTCCTTTTCCAGTCCTTTGGCCCAGCCTTTTTGAACTGGCTCCATGGCTTGTTTCTGGACTGTTCCATGGCTTTGTCATTTGACTTGACTTGACTTTTTGGCCCTGATCCTGTGAAGACTGCCCATGGTGTCCCAGTGCCTTATACCCTGTCCTGTGTGTGTATGTGTGTGTGAGAGAGAGAGAAACATAAATTGTGGGACAACCCTCCGTTCATAACTTTGCAGTTCCCTCCACTCTGAAGTAAAGAGGACAAGGACTTGCTCTGATTTCATCAATAGCGCTTCCCCTAGGGCTTCCACCTGGTAGCAGACTCTGCTTACAGAATCATAAACACACATACTTACTGCCCTGGTCCAAGACAGGGATCCCCTCTTGAGTCCCTCTATACCTAAGGCTCCTTTACACCCAGCCCTTTTGTCCAGACTTTTCTGATGCTAACTTTCTACCATGAGCAGAGGGCTTTTTATGTTCTGCCCCTGTGGTCAGATAACTTCACCAGCAAAGCTGACCACTCTTGGCCTCTTTCCATTTACTATAGCTTGGAAGGTTTAGTTCGGTAGGAGTAGGGGTGCTAAGGCCATTAATCTTTGCAGAGTCAGCTCATCCTGCTACAGGGTGTCTCTGGGGATTTTGGTTATCCAACTTGAAATGCCTTAGAGGGCATGATTTTTGGAAAATGTTGACCACGTGCAAACTGAACATTTGGACCCTGTTTAGGTCTGCTAAAGCAAAAGGTACCCCAAACCACTAATCACTTCTGAAAATCTTGCCCACATTGTCCAGTCTCTGTTGCCTCGCTGCTTAAGTGCAAATAAATAGTTTCCAGTTACTCAAGCATTTTCAAATGCATGCCTCTTTGATAATGCTGCTTCTACAAAATGAATAGTCTGCCACAAGAGACACGATCTATTGCTATGCAGCAGAATTGTTAATTTCCCCATGGACAAATTACCTTAAATGCAGTTCTCTTAACTCCCCCTACCAGTGTCTCCAGTAAGCAATTCTATTCATATGAAGTTTTCTTTTGGACAGTGCTAGCAACCTCACACATCTGATGTGGCCTGGAAAGTGTGAGCTTTTGCATCCTATCAGAACTGTATCATTTTTTTCAAAACACAAACAGAAAATTGAAATGTGAACAATTGCACACGGTAGGTTGTAAGCACTGCAGTGACCCCAGAAGACTTGAGGAGAGACAACTCCTGAAGGCTGCAAGGAGGACGTTTTCGTGCTGTCGTTGCAGGATCAGACTCCTGCACAGTAATTGTACACCTGTTAATTACAAGCAGAATTTTAGGGTGTTTGTCAGTGGTATAGCTACCATGGAGTGAAGGGGGGGGGGCACACTTGAGGGATTGGGGGCTCTTTGCAAAATAGCCTGAGTCTCTGCTAGAAAATGGTCAGATGGAGTGGGGGAGGGAGCAAGGCCAGCTTGCCGCCTGCAACCCCTACCCGCTCTGAACATTTCCTAGTGTGCTCAGGCTGTTTGCAAAGAGTCTCAACAGGAAGGAAGTTTTCCACAGTGGACAAGGGCAGAATAGCCCTGTCTACTTTGAAAACCCTGACAGGGTTGCTGCTGCTCTGTGAAGCTACTGCCATCAAAGGGAAGGTCAAGGCTGACCAGACGTCCCCTTGGCAGGGCCATCGTTGTTTGGAGGGGGTTGGGGAGAGTGGGACCCACTCCTGAACCTCATAGCGGCAGCCTGCAATGAGGCTCCTGGGTGCCCCTGCATTGGAAACAGCAGCTGCTCCCAGGAGGTTCCCAGGAGTGGCAACATGGCTGCCAGTGGGCTCCTGGCCCCACACACCTATGGCAGTGTGGACCCCTCTATAACAGTGGCAGCTTGAAGGGGTGGGTGAAGTTTGCCCAATCAAGGTAATTCCGCCCCTCACCCTGGAGACACCCCCTTGCTCTTGGCAGGACCCATAACTGCAACTGAGACCCCGAACACCCTTGCTACATCCCTGGTGTTTGTAGTGCATTCAACTGCATTGGTGCCAAAATGAAAGTACATTACTTTTTGGGTGTAATTTATTCTCGTAAAGAAGAGGCTGAAGAAGTTTGGAGTGTTTTCCAAGGGGGGAAAGGATTGAGTGGCAGCTAGACTGGGCTAATTTTGCATTGTCTGATCAAGCTACCCATACTGCTGTGTGTGAGGTGATGCCCTGTATTGACTGACACCATTTGCAAAGTGAAATTAGTCTTGATGTTTTAAGTGGCCCTTTTTAAAGGGTGTGGCAACTTGACTGCTAGATCAGAAGATCAGGCAAAAAAAAAAAAGTACAGTAGATTACGGCGTCTGGAGGAGACAAAATTACTCCTTTTTGGCAGTGGCAGAAGTTGCCCTGGATATCAGTGGGCAAGATATTAACTAATGATTAGTTTCCTGAGTCACTGTGTGGCCTGTTCATTGTTGGCAATTTTTTTTATTTTTTTTTTAACATTTCCCCAGATAGTTACACAGTGTGACATTATAAGCAATGAGGAATTATTGATCTTAATTGCTTTCAGGCTGTCTGACACCAGTGTTCTTTGGGAAGATGGGCTCATTGTGCTGCATAGCAAGCTGTATGAGTTCATTCTGGAAACGTTCCAGTGTAATGTGCCTCACTGATGTACAACTGCATGAGAGAGGTATTAGCACTTGTCCGTGTTCATAAGTATTTTACTCTCTGGATATCAAGGAAAACTGGACAGAGGTTGCCATGAATCGAGCATACCGTAGGAAAATAGAAGGGTGCAGTCCTTAACCTACTGGTACTCCATAAGTGTGTTTAAGATTAGAGATGAGAATAGTAGACAGCAATGATTAGCTTCCCTTACCATCTGTTCTGTATTTTCTCTTGCCAGCAGAAAAAAAAATTTTTTATGGAGAAAGTGCTGCTTCAGAGGATATTTTTGTTTTGTGCTTATTAGGGCAGCAGAAAATATTGTCTATATAACATTCCAGTTTCTC
This sequence comes from Sphenodon punctatus, assembly GCA_003113815.1. NCBI lineage: Eukaryota > Metazoa > Chordata > Lepidosauria > Sphenodontia > Sphenodontidae > Sphenodon > Sphenodon punctatus. The sequence goes on along the minus strand of QEPC01014892.1, from coordinate 2,683,891 downwards.
TTCAGTACTGCTTAGTCACACCAACTATGCCGGGAGGAAAAGCAGATATTAATTATTGAACCATCTAAATTCATTAACTGTGGGTGACAACTGTATTGCTGCAAAGCTTGCTATAAGTATTCAAGGACAAAGGCAGGTCTTGGTAAGACTGATATTTGCCTGGGGACATGTGTACAGATATTCTCTTGGAGCTTCTCAATATAAAAATGTGTTGGATAGTTTTAACTGACAGTAACAAATGTGTGGAACCAAAGATGCTGCACTTGGGGCTCCACTGGTTTGTGTCACACCATGCTCTTGATAGGCTGATTTTGGCTTGCCTTAATTGTGAGACCCTGCTTCTGACCTCCTGGTCTTCATTTCACCTCCAGCCAGCTCCTAGGGTGTTTTCAGATGGACTTTTATCCTGGGATAATTGTTTTAATCCCAGGATGGCATGTCCGTCTGAATGCTGTCAACAGTGATTATTATCCTAGGATAACAAAAATATCGGGGTGTTATAAAATCCAATTTGCTGGGGTTTATAACACCCAGTTATTAAACTAACCCAGGATAATGTCTGTATGAACGACTATCCTGGTGATTAGTGCCACAGAGTCCAATGGCAAGACCAGAGAGACTGTCTATGTCTAGGCATTTTCTGCCTCTAAGGTATCTAGGAGCACGTGACTGTGGGGCGATTGTGTTAACCACCGTCATTGTTCCACAGTGCATTGCGGAGTGCCAAGTTTAAATACCCACAGAACAAAGGGATGAGTTTCTATTTTCTTCAACTCAGAAATCAGAGAAATGATAGATTTTCTTCAATCCCAGAAATCCGTGTGCTGAGCACAGACAAAAAGCACCATGGGATTGATATATATCCAAGAGACTCTAATCACCAGGATAAAAATCAATGTGCTGTTCACATGGCTATCCCGGAATAAAGTTACTGTCAGACTTCCTGGTCGTGGGGACGGAGGGGGCGTGGCCAGCATGCTCGGGAAGTCCCGGGAACTCCTCCCCCTCTGACAGCCACTCCGTTTGCGCCTATGGCTGGGCGTGAGACACACGCAGAGGGGGATTCCCCTTAGCACCCCACCCCGACACAGCAGACCAGGACACGAGGCTGGGCACGGCACCAGAGGCCGGGCCCGTCCCCTTGCGTCGCTCCGCGCGATTGAGAGAGCCGGCTTTTCCACTTGAAAAGCCGGCGCTGTGAGGCACACAGCGCCGGTGATCAGAACACAGTAGACTGGCCCTGGAGTGTGGGTGGATCCCCGTAACGACACCTTCTCCCGACCTTCTGCAAAACTCGATGCTCGCTACATGGGACCCTACCCCATCGTCAAACGAGTTAACGACATAACGTATGCCGTTCAGCTACCTCCCCGTATGCGTATTCACCCCACCTTCTATGTTTCTCTTTTGAAGAAAGCTGTTGGGCCGCCCCCCTCACCCACCGAGTCCTCGTCTGTGGTACCTGTAGACTCGACTATGAAGTCAAGGCGATATTGGACGCTAAACTCTGGCGAGGTCGTCGTCATTATCTAGTCGATTGGGTGGGTTACGGCCCCGAGGAACGCTCGTGGGAACCAGCCTCGAACATTTCGGCTCCTCCGTTTGTTTCATCTCCGACACCCCAGGAAGCCGGGGCCCTGTAGGCTCTTTGGCCGGGGGGCTCGGCGGGTGTGTGTGTACTGTCAGACTTCCTGGTTGCAGGGATGGGGCGTGGCCACCGCGCTCGGGAAGTCCCGGGAACTCCTCCCCCTCCGACAGCCACTCCGCTTGCGCCTATGGCCGAGCGCGAGACACATGCAGAGGGGGATTCCCAGCAGTAGCAGGTCCCCTTAGTGCCCCTCCCTGACACAGCAGACCAGGACGCGGGGCTGGGCGCAGCACCGGAGGCTGGGCCCGCCCCCTTGCGTCGCTCCATGCGATTGCGAGGGTCATCAGGGGGTGGGGTTTCCACTTGAAGAGCCGGCGCTGTGAGGCACACAGCGCCGGTGATCAGAACACAGTAGACTGGCCCTGGAGTGATTAAGTGGATTATTAAGCTAAGTGTGACCCTGTCTCCCTACCCTATTGAACTGCTTGTATAGACCTTCCTTGTTTGCAAGTGTATCCCTTCTTGTTGCCCTTGGATTGCGTGCGTGAGTGAAAGGACATTGCAAAGAGTGTGAGTGAACCTTCCCCTCCCACCCTGGGAGGTCTCCCCGGGTCCACCCTCCCCGTCTTCCTGGCAAGTGAACGGACCCCTTCCTTTTGTGTGGTCCTTGGTATCCCCCCCTCCTCTCCGCACCGGCCCGCACTCCTCCTTCCCTTCCCCCATGGATTGGAGTGTGGATGTTGAGGGAGTGTGTGGAACTTGGCCTTCTTGGTAGTGCTCTGCTCACGCCCTATGATGATAGAGGTCTGGTTTCGTTAAGAACCATTGGGCCGCATTCTATCCTGATGGGCATTTATCAAGAGGGCCACACCTCAGAGCAACAGAGTGCGAGGCCGAGCGTTTCCCTGGACCCTTATTCCTTCCCCTCCCTTTGGCGGTTCCCTTTACCTATCCCTCCTCTACCCTGACAGTTATCCAGGGATAGAAATCTCCATCTAACCAGGTACCACTTCGTTATCCCGGGATAATAACCACTGGAGATTGTTCTAATTGTCCCGGGGTAGTTTGTCCATCTGAAAACGCCCCTAGTTAGGCTTTATTCCCTGACTTCTGACTTTGGCTCCACTCTTTTTGACTTTGCCTTGGGCCAGGCCATTCCATCTATCCCAGGAAACAACCTGGCAGGCATGTGGGAAAGTGAGCTATTACAGTGCTACTGAAAACACTGTGATCCAGCTTCCAATATTCCTATGGGTTTATAGAATTCATTACTGAATACTGAGGGTTTTTCATGATTGTTAAATCATTACCAAAGCAGGAAGAAGCCCTTTCCACAACCTCCCCAAAGAGCACTTAATAGGAAGCTGATCGCTTTATAAAACCAGCTCAGAACTGCCAATTCTAATTAAAACCTGGGGCTAGATTTTTCTCTTACAATGGCTTTACCCCCCTTGTGAAACTGTTTCCTCCTGTGCAAAAGTGGATGCTACTGAGTAGGTCAAGTCCAAAGCGTGCCTAATTATTTTAAATCATAAAAATTGAGAACATTTATAATGAGAACATTTTTTTTAGGGCTTTTGCTGCAAGAATCTGCTGCAAACTGTTGTATGGATAATAAAGAAGGAGAAAGCGAGAATGAACAAGGCGTAGTAGATATTGATTTGAGCACTCTGGGAGATAAGGGAATTTTTTTTACTATATTGTATATCAGGTGTCTTGCTGGTGGGGCTTGTGTGCATGCTCAGGGTCTAACTGATCACTATATTCAGGGCTGGAAAGGAATTTTCCCTCTGGGCAGATTGGCAGTTGACTGAGGGTTTTTCGCCTTCCCCTGGAGCATGGGTGTGACTCACGTGTTTGAGACATCTGTCTCTTTCTTTCTTTTTCTAAAATTATTTCCTGTTATTTCAGGCATCGGTGTGCTCTGGTTGGTTCCAGTCTCTACTTGTAGCTATTGGTGGGATTTCTCTGTGCAGATGCTACCTTCCAGCCTTTTGACTCTAAAGGCGTTTTTAAACGAGACAAGAAACGCAGCTGATCCTTTGATCAGCCGCGTTTCTTTGCGCTCGTTTAAATTGCACTTACATTTAAGCCGGCTCTTCCCCGCATCAGACTGGGCAGGCGATCCTGCCCCCTCCGACGCGGATCGCCGCTGTGCCGGCTTCACGGCACACTTCCGGGATATTTTGCCGAGTGTGCATGCACAGAAGGGCGCGCATGTGCAATCTGCGTCTCTACGCCGGGTCTGATGCTCTTCTGAGCATCAGACCCAGCGTAGAGAGAAAGGCGGCTGCCCGATCCCGCCTCTGAACGATCCCGCTTGTCAGCGGGATCGTCTAAAAGTGCCCTAAGTAATCTAGAATGAAGGAATGGAGGATTCAGTGACAGGGTCCCAGAGTGGGAAGCCAGAATTCTTGGGTGGCCCTGGTTACCACCCCAAGGGGAGTAAGTCTTGGGGTTTTAGGAGAGGAATAGATGTATTTAGGAGGGTTGGGTCTACCTGTGAGTAGACCCTACTCAATAAACAGAGGAGGGATGTAGCAGGGTGGCCACCTGAGTCCCTTTAAGAGAGCGGGGCAGCTGGTGTCCAGTGGCCTTTTAAAGGGTGCTGATCCGACAAGCAGGGCAGCTGAGGTCATAGTAGATGTAGGACCAGGCAGGGAGAGCGGAGGCACCTGTGGGGGTAGAGGCAAGGCTGCCTGCTGCAGGTGCAGGGTCAAACAAGTGCTCCCTGCTTGTAAAGGTGAACCAAGAGTGGTGAGGAGATGTGGCGGTGAAGTGCAGAGCCATGGGGCATAGAGATTTGCCCAGAGGGTTTGAGCCAGGGCTGGGAGCCAGGAGGCTTGTCTCCAGAGAATCCGGGATGTGGTGGGGTCAAAGGGACTGACTACAGGTACTCTGGGACCATACGGAGAGGGGCTCCACTCTGCCCAAAGGGGGACCCTGATGGAACGGAACAGAGAGGGCTACAATCCCAGGGACCGGGAGTGTGTAGCCTGTTACATCATGGAATTGAGGTGGGTGTCTGTGTGTGTGTATATATATATATATATATATATATATATATATATTCTTAGATCAGAAGACCTTCAGTTTGAGAGAGGAGTTAAGGCTCTTACAAATTCACTCATGCTCCAAAAAGCATGGAAATTGTAAGCTAATGCTCCTGCCTTAACTTGTGCATCCTATAAGTAGTAAAGACATTTTACAGTCTCGCATATTGTGCTCACTTACAACTTAGGTTCCATGCACCCACACTTTGCCTTGGTCTTTCTCATTTATATATATAAAAAACCCCACCAATACAGAGGTACATTTATTGATGGTTTTCTGTGTAAAAAGACATATAGGAAAGAACCTCAGAATTCAGAAATTTAGTTTTATTTATTTATTTATTTTTATTTATTTCGAGCCATTTTTAGCCCGCTCCCTCCTGCTCACAACAGCAGCTCGGGGTGGCTCGCAACAAAAGTCAATAATTACAATTCAATAATTAATTGAATAATTAAAATCAAATACATAAAATTTATATAAAATCATTAAAATGATGTGTTAGTGGAAAGAAATATGGTATTGCTGTACACGGAACCATGTGGTATCAGTGCTTGTCGTGTGGTGAAATTGACATCTCAAAACGTGTTTAAACCAGGGTAACTTTGAGGATACATGTATATGCAGCCTTTGGGTGAGGTCGTGAGGGGGTTTGGTGTTTGGTGCCATCAATATGCTGATGACATCCAACTTTACCTCTTGTTTTCAGCTGATCCAGACCCGACAGTCTCAGTGTTTACTCAGGGTTTGGCAGCTGTGGGTGATTGAATGAGGGTGAGTTGTCTGAAGCTGAATCCTGGCAAGACAGAGGTGATGCTGGGGGCGGGGGTCCATCATTGATGGGGTCTGCGCCTCCTTTGTCCCTCAGGTTCGTAGTCTGGGGGTGCGTCTCGATTCGTCGCTTCAGTTGGATGCTCAGGTGGCAGCTGTGGCGAGGAGTGTATTTTGCCAGTTACATCTGGTACAGCAGCTGCAGCCGTATATCTCAGACTCCGACCTTACCACTATCATCCATGCCTTCATCACCTCTAGATTGCATTACTGTAACGCAGTCTACGTGGGGCTACCCTTGGTGACAGTTCGGAGACTTCAACTTGTGCAGAATGTGACGGCCCACCTCCTTACGGGGATGGGTCGCTGTAAGCATATAACACAGGTTCTTTGTTCACTGAATTGGCTGCCTGTAATCTTTAAGGTCCAATTCAAGGTGTTGGTTCTTACCTTTAAAGTGTTATACGGTCTGGGCCCCACTTACCTGCAGGACTGCCTCACCTCCTGGATCAGCCCCTGCGGTCAGCTGGGAGCGCTCTCCTCAAGATTCCCCGAGTTTCTCAAATGGCAACGATGAGGAGGGCATTCTCAGTGGCTGCTCCAAGGCTGTTGAACACTCTCCCGGCGGAGGTCTGCTTGTCCCTGGACCTTCCTTCCTTTCGACAGAAGTTTAATAAGACCTGGCTGTTTCGCCAGGCTTTTGGTGTGGGAGAAGGGTAGTGGGTGGGGTGGGTGATTTTTTTTTTATCCTTATTTATTTACTTTTACAATTTATAACCCGCCCCCTCCTGCTCACTGGCAGCTTGGGATGGTGAACAATATATAATAAAAGCATAATACAAAAATATAAAATTACAATATAACATGGAATATCAGTTATAAAAAACATCAAAAATAAATGAGGTCCGAATAAATAAATACACCCCCCCCAAAAAACAACAACACCCCATTCTCTGTGGGTCCTGGTCAGTCACTCTGATCAGTGAGCACTCACGAGGAAAGGTCCGCTTCAGCCAGCAGGAGGTAGCACTGACAAATTCCACTGAGCATGCCCAAAGTAGGTCTGCCCCCAGCTCTCCAGTTCTTCTGCTGCCTCAGACCAAACAGGAGCTCGGCACAGCAGTGCAAGCAGCTTTCCTTGGTTTTTTGGGCCCAGAGCCCCATCGAGTCATCGCCTGGGATGAAGCAAAACCATCCCCACTCCTACCTCCCACCCAACTGCGTGGGACCGGAGAGATATGGTGCAGCAGACCCTGCTCAGCGAGGCGCCCCACAGACGCATCAGGGCTGCCCAGCGGGAACGGAGTCAGGGAGATAATCCTCCCGCAGAGAGAACTCCAGCTCCAGTACAGATGGCACTCACCAGAGACTGCGCTGCACAAAAGGAGGCTCTGGTAAGCCCCTGCCCCCAAATCTCGGACCGGGAGGAAGAGACCACGACCCTTGCCACCCCAGAGCCTCAGGCCACTGTGCTACAGTTGGCAGTCTTGAACAATATGCTTCTCTCACTGGAGAAACTAAATGAAAGGCTCTCTTCCCCTGATAGAGGTAGGCCCAAGACAAAGACCTGCCTGTATGGTCTCCTGTCCAAAGCAAGAGTCCAGCACAGGGGGACGCCTACTAGAGTACACCTATGCTCACCTATGGAAGGCGGTAACCTCAGACTCATGGGTTCTAAACACGATAGCCTATGGATACTCCATAGAGTTCTATTGAACACCTCATCCATGCTTTCTCGCTTCCCAAAAATCCTCAAACCCGGAAAAACACGCCACCATGATAAACAGGATCAGGCGATTACACAAGATAGGGGCAATTTCCTGGTCCCAAAGAAATCAGGGGACTGGTGGACAGTCTTAAATCTCAAGACCCTCAACAAGTCAGTACTAGTGCCCCCTTTTTGCATGGAAACACAGCGGTCCATATGCGGAGCAATTACCCCAAGAGACTGATTGACCTCCATTGACCTCGGGGAGGCATACCTCCACTTCCCAATATGCCCCAGTCACAGACAGTGCCCCCACTTCCTCTACAACCAGGAGCACTGGCAATATCGGGTTCTCCCATTTGGATTGGCATCAGCGCCTTGAAACTTCTCCAAGGTCCTTGTGGTGCTGATTGCCAAACTTAGAACAGAGGGCATCAACATCTACCTGTATTTGGACAATCTGCTTATCAGATCACCTCACAACAACAGGCCGTACAAACTGAACCATGGTGTTCTTGACACAACACTGATTCATAATAAATACAGAAAAAAGTCACCTCGTACCCACGCATTCCCTGGAACACCTGGGTGTGGTTATAAACACCAAACTAAACTGCTTTTTCTTACCTCTACAGAGACAAGATTTTATCCCTTCTCCAGCAGGTGCTCCAGTGACCCACCTCCAGACTCAAACACCTCACAAGATTACTAGGGATGATGATGTCATGCATCCACATGATACCATGGTCCAGATTCCATCTTCGCCCTCTGCAGACCCTTCTGCATCAGTTTCAAAGGCAGATATGCGAGGGACAGGGCTTTCAAGTACAGGTACCAAACCATGTAAAGAGGGCCCTGGAGTGGTGGCAGAGACCCCACAGACTGTCCCAAGGGAGCCTGCTGTCCGATTCAAACAGAACCTTGTTGACAATGGACACAAGTCTGTATGGTTGGGGGGTGCATTTGAGAGGGCTCTCTGCACAGGGGACTTGGTCACCAGAAGAAAAGACAAACAGCATAAACTAGCTGGAGCTGAAAGCGGTCAGACTTGCACTGCTTCACCTCTCACCACAGATTCAGGGCTCTCACATCCTGGTCCACATGGACAACACCACACGCCCAAGCATATGTAAACAACCAAGGGGGATCAAAATCCCATTCACTGTCCAAGGAGGCAACATGTCTCCTCCATTGGGCAGAGTCGAACGTGCGCTCCATAAAGGCGGTACATATCAAGGGACAATCAAATGTGCATGCTGACTGGCTAAGCAGGCGGCGGATTGACTTAGGAGACTGGTCCCTATCAGACAAGGCTTTCTCAATGATCGTTCAAAAATTCAGACTACCATAGATAGACCTGTTTGCCTCAGGAGAGAATCACAAGGTACCCAGGTTCCTATCTTTATTCAGATGCCCATGAACTGCGATGCACTGAGTGCTCCCTGGGATCGGGGACTCCTGTACACGCTTCCACCACTACCGCTCATATCCAAAACCATTGCCAAACTAAGACAAGAAAGAGCACAACTTATACTGGTCACTCCCGGGTGGCCTTGCAGACCCTGGTATTCGGATCTGATGAATCTATCCATAGGGACAGAGCCTCCCCTCATCCTACCAGTACATGAGGATCTTTTCACCCAAGGACCGGTTCATCACCCCAATCCCCAGCTATTCAAGCTGACAGTGTGGAGATTGAGGGGCAATCCCTGAAGGCATTAGGATACTCAAGGGAAGTGATAAAAACGCTTGTGGCAGATAAAAAAAGAATCCACATGTTATATTTACCAGTACGCCTGGAAGACGTTCACCAAGTGGTGTCAAGACTCGCACAGTAAATCCATGCTCTCCGGGTATCAGGAATGTCTTGCAGTTTCTGCAAGAGGGTCTGAAGAAGGGTCTCAGTCCTAACGCTCTGGCCCGCCAGGTGGTGGCATTGAGCAACACCCTGAACGCTAAATCTCAGGATTGGCTATCACCACACCCTCACATCAAGCAATTACTCAGAGCCGCCAGACTCCACTCTCCTCTGGTGGTGCATCGTTTCCCGTCCTGGGACCTTAACATGGTGTTGTGCAAGCACTCTTGCAAACTCCCTTTGAACCAATCCAGAACATTTCTTTGCACTATTTGACGAACAAATTGGCCTTTTTGATTGGCATCACGTCCACTAGGCGTATCTCTGAACTAGGAGCACTTTCAGTGGATCCAAACAGATGCATTTTTAGACAGGATTCCATCTTACTCAGATTGGATGAGGCCTTTATCCCTAAAGTAAACACTAGGTTTCATAGGTCTCAAGAAATCTCTCTGCCTTCTTTCTGCCCCCATCGTAAGCATGCGTGGGAGAAATTATGGCATAATTTGGATGTCAGGTGGATTTTAAAGGTGTACCTTAAAAGAACCGCACCTTTTAGAAAATCCACAGCCTTATTCATTAATTTCAGAAATTATAGAATTGGAGAAAAATCATCCAAAACTAATCTCTTCAAATGGATCACAGCGTGCCTATCGGAAGCCTATAGGGCTCAGGACAGACCTCCCCCTCAGCAGATCTCAGCGCATTCCTTGAGGAGCATGGACACATCAACGGCCTTTGCCACCAGAGCTTCTTACGAGGAGGTGTCCAGCACGGCAACATAGTCATCTCTGCGCACCTTTACGAGGCACTACACAATACCCACGTTGGAATCTGCTGAGGTTGCGTTTGGCAGAAGGGTCCTGCGAAGGGTGTTGGCGTGATCGCAGTACTCAAGGGGAAGGGCCTATTTAAGCAGCGTTCTGCTCCCTCCCCCTTCTCAGTCAGGGACACTGCTTTTGTATGTCCCCATGAGTGCTGACTGATCAGAGTCACCAGCCAGGACCCACACACAAAGAAATTTCACCAGGTAAGTACCCAATTTTCTATTCACTACCCGTCCCCCTCACAAAAGGACTGGCAAAACAGCCAAGTTTTACGTTGTCTATGGAGGGAGGGGAGATCCTTGAGACTATTATGTTTTATTTTATGGCTGAATCTTAATATGTATTTTATGACCTTATATGGTTTAATTTGTAAGCTACCTCTCTGACCGCTCCTTTAATGTCCTACCTCTCTGACCGCTCCTTTAATGTCTCCCTCCCTGAGTCAACCTCCTCCTCCCTCCTCGTTTCGGTTGGGGTCCCCCAAGGTTCTGTCCTTGGCCATCTCTTCTCTATTTATGCCCTGTCCCTTGGCAAAATTAATGCCTCCCATGGATTCCAATACCATCTCTATGCTGATGACACCCAACTCTATCTTTCTACCCCCTGTCTGTCCACTCACGCCTCGTCAACTGCCTCTCTGATATCCCCGCCTGGATGTCCCGATGTCAACTCAAGCTCAACATGGCCAAGACCGAACTCCTCATTTTTCCTCCCTCTCCCTCTGACCTGACCATCTGCATCGATGGGGTCACCATCCGTCCTGTTCTCCAAGCCCGTAGCTTGGGCTTCATCTTTGACACGCACCTCTCTTTTAAACCTTACATTGACTCTGTGGCCAAATCCTGCTGATTCGCTCTCCACAGCATCTGCCCCTTTCTCTCTACCTCCTCGGCCAAAACCCTTGTTCATGCCATGGTTATCTCTCGCCTCGATTACTGCAACCTCCTCCTTGCTGGCCTCCCTCGCTCTCACCTGTCCCCCCTTATCGCAATCCAAAAGTCCGCTGCCAAGGTCATTCACTCTGCCCGTCACTTCGACCATGTGCAGCCTCTCCTCTTCTCTCTTCACTGGCTCCCCCTTCCTGAACGTATCCTGTTTAAACTCCTGGTTTTCACATTCAAATTGCTCCACAACCAAGCTTCCCCCTTACCTCTCGGACCTAATCTCCCTAAGCACTCCTGCATGTGCTCTCCGCTCTTCCTTTGTCCCCTCCCTCACTCTCCCTCGTTTCTTCTGCTCACCTAACCGCCTTCGACCCTTCTCCCTCGCTGCCCCCCATGCCTGGAACTCCCTCCCTGCCCACATCCGCCTTGCCCCCTCCCTCCGCTCCTTCAAATCTCTCCTCAAGACCCACCTTTTCCTCGCTGCCTTTCCCAATGCCTGCTAGTCTTTCCCCATACACTTACTGTCTGCCCTCCTCTGCAGACTGCTGCCACCAACCAACCCAAGTATACACACCTGAGACTTTGCATCCGCTTGAATGTTGGTTTGTCTTTTCCCCTGTCTCTCCCACTGTCCCCTCTCCCTGTCTTCCCCTCTTTGTCTTTTAGATTGTAAGCCACAGGCAGGGACCGCGTCTAATTCTATGTTCTGTACAGCACCAGGTCACACGACTGGCGCTATATAAATGTTTATAATAATAATAATAATAATAATAAGCTACCCCAAGCTGCCAGTGGCAGGATAGGGTGGGGTATTAAATTGTAAAAATAAATAAATAAATGTATAGGCTCTGTCCTTCACCACTGAAGCCTAGGGATCTTTTAAAACTTCAGTGTATCTGGCCTACATTGACTTACACCTGTCTGTATATTGCACCAGCATGAAGAAATATCAGACTTTTGTCTCGTGAACATCATGTGTGTTATGTGTTTATCTCAACTTGTCCTGCTTTAGCTGATACAGTCTCAGGCTTTGTGGAAAGCAAAAACTGCTGATAGAAGACGTGTTTTATCAGCATTCCTACTGAGCTAATTAAACCCTGGAGGGAGCAGCATAGTATGTTTATCAGTGTGCCCCAACAAAGTGTTTGCTTAGTCCATCAGCATCCAGTCAGAATGAATAATTCTACTGCAGGCATCCCTTCTCTCATTACAGCAGAATTTTAGTTGGCAAAAAGTCATCTTTGACCAATCCAGCTGTCTTTAAGTTGAGACAGGCAGAGACTGCAAAGGCTAATAAGTAGCAAGTGGTAGCTGAGCCTAGAAATACTGAGACGACTGTGACCAAATAAGCAATACAACTTAGCTCGAACCTTTTTAGTGCCAGTAAAAATACACTGGGAGCTGAAATCTGGCATTGTGAAACCAGGAAGCTATCCTGAGTTTACTCTGAATTGAGGGTATCTGCAAAATGTGAAATAGAGGTGTTCTTTCTTTTTTTAAAATCACACTGGATAAACACAGACGTGAGGGTGGCCCTTTGGCCGAGGACCTGCCAGCACAGCTGTTTAGGTGCCGCTTCTGCCCCGGGGCAGGTAGGCAGCTAGCCTGGGTTGTAGTCTCAGAAAATCTCTGCGCTCACAGCCACAGCTAAGGGCTGCCCATGTGAGCCAATGCAATGTGTGGCCCTGCCATACCAGCCCTGGGTTGGGGGCCGTCATTGGCCGCCTATCGTTAGTTGCCTTGGCCGCTCGTCTGCATGTTTGTTGTGTTCCCTGCTCTACCTGGACTGTGTGGGCGGCGGGATGACTTTCCGGCCGTGGGTACATCAGTTCTATGCCCCGACCTGGATCAAGTCGGCTGCAGTTTCACACCCTGGGCCAGGGGGCCATCACATCCACTGCACGTCTGTTTTTTTACCCAGTGACTTCAAACTTGACAGAAATAAAGATTAAGTATTTCTGATGTCTCTATGTTCCTGTAGTTATGGAAACTGGTTTCCTTGCTCATCTTCAGCCTAAAAGCTGGCAAGCCCTCTAGAGCTGAGTTCTTGAACTTAGAGCTGAGACTCCAAGTGACATTGTGTCATCTGTGAACATTTGCAATCCCAATTTGATTTTTATTTGATTTTTTTTTTGTCTTTGTTGCTGTCTGGGGTCATGGAATCCTGTCTAAATCTTAAAACGGTGTCCGACAGGCAAGAGTTTGAAATTACTGGATAAGAATATGGCTAGAAGTGAAGTGAACAGTAGATGATGATGATGATAACTGATATTTGCATTTTTCAAGTAACCTATTTAAGTACATATATGTACCTGAAAAAAAATTAGTTTGAGGCTTAGGATATTTTGTTTCAGATACTCCAACTTTTCTTGCTTATTTCAGTCAATCAATCGTGAACACATAGATCATAGATAGTTGCATACCTGTGTTTAAATGTAACAGGTTGTGGGTAGCCAGCAGCTTCTTACTGACTACCCATGAGCTGTGGGGGCAGGGATTGCTTTCCAGATGTTGCAACGAGCAGCAGGAGCACAGGTAGGTCCCTCAGCTGCTGCTGCTACCATCGCTTGCTGTTCCTCTGTATCAAGGGTACTCCTGATGCTGTGGAGGAGGTGGGGAGCAAGCAAGTGGCGGTGGGAGGAGCAGCAGCAACTCCCAGGGACCTGTCTTTGTTCTGCAGCTGTTGCTTCTGCGGAGATGTGCTTAGCTGTTGTGAGGTCCTGTTAAAACCTCACAAAAGAGCATGTCCAGTGCAGCAACGTAGCTCTGGAAACTGGTGGCCATGATTAGACATCACAGTAACCCCAGTTTTGTGAGCGGTTACCGTAACACCCAAGAACACCCTAGGAACTTGGCTATACCTTAAGCAGCAGCTTGGTGTTTGTTTTGTGCACCTTTTTATTGCTGCCGTTGCTCAATCCGTGAAGATGCTGATCACCTGCAGTTCTCCCTGACTTGAACAGCAGCAAGTAGCACCTTGCAAAATTGGGCCAGGCGTCCAGGGAAGTTTTAGCTGTCTTCATTTATTTATTTTTATATTGCAAAAGAAATAATAGAATAGAACTAGTTTTATTGATTGATTTAGTTAATTTTTTAAAAAATGGTAGCTGCCTATAATTTTTGAGGTAGCCTGTGCTGCTGAGAATTTATTTTGGAGAATTTGCAGGCACACTTGGGTAGCTTGATGTCTAAATGGCATAAACCACACCTGCAAAGCATCATGGGTGGTTTGAATCCAGCCTCAAAAGGAAGTCCCTAAAGTGTGTTTTCTTTTTCTTTTTTTCTTTTTTAATAAATAAATGAAAAGAGAAAATTATTCTGGGTTTGCACAAACTGTGTTAATGAAGGGTGATGGGAGTGAATTGATCTCTTAAGTCATATAGGCCGCCTTGCCATTTTAAAGCACACCAGCGTGACTCTCTGTGTGTTAATGCTAGCACATGAAAGCAATTGCTACTAGCTCTCATTTGAAAGGTAATTAACCTCCAGTCTGTAACATTAACAAGCTACAAAGATGTGATTTTTATTTTTTTTCTGAACAGCTGCAACTTTTTCATGAACACCAGAGAAGTCTGCAGGCTTGTTTTCCTGGAAACGAGGAAACCTGTGGCGTAGTGTTACCAAGACATCTCCCTCTAATTACAGTGATGGTGATTTTTATTAAGAGACTTACACAAATTGCTTTTCACTTTCCCAGGTGGCCAAAGAAAACCAGCATTTCAGGTGCTGTCTAAAGAAATCAGCTGGTTTCAAAGATGATGAACTTATTAAAATTATCCTTTAAAAAATGATTCTGTACTTGGGTCGGGGGAGTTTAGGAAGAAGAAAAATCCAGGAGAGTAAATGGCCACTTTGGCCCATTAGCTGGTTTTAGCCATTTAGCTTCATAGAGATGGAGGAGACCTCAACAGTCATGTAGACAGACCTAGTCCCCTTCACTAATGCAGAACTCGCCATACCCAAACTACCTGAACCAAAAATAAAAATCTATCCAACAAGAAACAGCCTATAAAAAAAAAAAAGAATCTGCTACAAGTAGAGACTGAGACCAACCAGAGCACACCGATCTTGAAATAACAGGATACAATTTTATGAAAAGAAAAATCCAGGTGCCAAATGGCTCCAATCTGACCTTTTCGGTAGAGGTAATCCACACCCTTTTCTCTGAGTGTTTTTCATGTCATCGGTAGGGTACAGTACAGTGCAAGCAGCAGAAGCTCTTGGGACATTGTTCCCTATTACAAGGCCAGAAGACACAATTCAGTAACTGATATTCCCTGCTGGAGAGGTCTGTCGGGCAAAATAACATGCTGGAGGGTTGGGTGCAGGAGACAGAAGGGAGAGCATATTTCCCCCCCATTCCCCAATAATTGGGCTAGTTTGGGGGGTAAGAACAGTGAGATGCAAAACAGAGAGAGACAGGTAGAAAGATGGAGGGAAATGTTTATTCATAGAGGAGAAAATCTGAGTTGTGGAGTGACATTGCTGGTGCGATATAATTAATCATCATCATCATCATCATCATTAATAAACACCCCTTCAAAGTATCTGGTAGAAGGGAGAACATGAAGAACTTCTCTTGCTCCAGCTTTCTTGGTTTGGAAGCTTTTCTAATATGTGATTCCTGGGTTGGGTGCAGGGAGAGGGAATATACTTAGGCCCCTTGTCCTCTGAGAGGACTAAATTATATAAAAGGAAAAAGACATGATTAAAAAGCATTGGAAGAGGACTGTTGGTTTGAACTGCAGAGCTAATCTTCATATTTTAATTCTTGTTTTTGTAGACGTTCTGTTTGCTTCAGTATTAATCTCGCCTTTTGTTTAAAAGAGAAATGCAACCCTGGTTACAAAATGTTTTCCTTTTTCGTGTAAGCACTACAGAATCTCCCTTTCTAACAAACGTGGTGATTTTTAAAGTATTGTGACTTTCACAAGCAACAACGAAGTGTCGGAAAACAAGCTCAACCAGTAACCTTGGGGCTGTGAAACTGAGCAAATGTTTGTTAGAGTGGAATTCTACAGGCCATCACCGAATAAGAATGAGCTGAGGTCACACTTGGCAAGAGCAGGAACTCGTTTTTCTCCACACAAACAGCACAACATGGAAAGGGGGAAAGATAAGGGAAGGAAGAGGGAACTTTTTTTGTGTTGAAAGCAATGTAACAAACTATAGAAAAGCTTTGTTTATTTTGTTGGAAGGATTTGGAGAAGGGCATAAATAGACAAAAGGTTAGGGATGCTTGCAGGGTGCCTCCTACACTGGAGTTATGAACCACTGGACACAGATCTGTGTACTGTGTTGCATAATTCTTTTCCACCAACTGTAAACTCTGGGCTTATCCCTGAAGTCCTTACTCAAGCAAAACTTCCATTGACTTTAACAGTTCTTGCCAAGGAAAAACTCCCAGATTGTGACCTACGCAACTTAAATGCACACACAACTTTTCTCTCTACTGTGCATTTTTCTTGTCTGAAAAGCTTGACTGAAATTTTGTATAACCTCAGTTACAAACCTAAACTTTCACAAACGTGCACAGTTGATGTCCCTGAGGTGTCTAATAACTTGGTGTAGCCAGCCACAAATTGTGTCTTGTGTGTGTTGTCATTAAACATTGAGCCAATGATATTTGGAGCCAACACAAACACATTTGCAGCGTTGTAAAAATCACTCCTTCCTTTTTCCAATGTGGTCTCTAGCAGTTGATGGCATTGCAAATACCTTAACTCGGTATAAGGAACGTGAGGAAATGTACTCTGCTCTGCACAAAGTTCAAGGCACTGTTAACTATGGGAATGAACACTCAGGATGGCTGTACCTGTGTTTTGTCACTCTGGACAAAATTATTTTTTGCTTCTTCCCTTCCCCTCAGCACCCCCTTCGCAACTGTCAAGTAAATTTGTTCAAGGAGGCCTGCTTGACTTCTGTCGCAAGGCTGGGCATGCTTCTGCTGCTGCTTTCCTGGGGTTTAGGGGTACGGAGTACTACTCCTGGACTGGGGTCAATCACCACAGTTGCACCTGCATGCTGGAACCAGATGACCTGAGGCCTTCTGGCTCCTGACCCCTCCTCAATTCTCCTTGAGTTGCATCTAGTGGTGGTGCTTGGTATGCCCAGTGAGGTGGCAGTATGCTACTCTCCACAGCTCCCTCCACTAGGCAAGGGTGGGCAGCTATGGAGATGTAAAGAGCTCGAACCTGGGGTTACTGCAGCTGCAGTCTGGGAGCTCAGTGAAGCAGATGCAGGGGGGTAGGGGTAAGGCAGCAGCAGCATGACCGAGTGAGTCCCACATGCCTTTTGAGTGGGCCAGCTTTGCTCTCTCTTCTTCAATGGGATTTTTGTTTGGGGAGCACTCTTAAAAAACAGTTATGTTTCCCTTTTGCTAATTGCTTGGGGAAATCTTAAAAACTGCTACTTTCCAAAAACTCTATTCATCTTGCTTTTAAAGTTACTTGGTCAACTGCAGCCAGGCATAAGCTGAGAGAGCTCTATCTCTGACCTTATGGCTTTAGAATTCTACCAGGTGTGTGCCTTCCCGGAAGCTTTTGGACTTGATGACTTCCTGACAGACTCTCATTATATCCTTCTAAAATTCCTGCTGACATGAGAAGAGACTAAACACAGACATGCGCTTCCAGATATGATCAGTGACCTTATTAAAATGCGCTTTATTTTTAATCTGCAGTGCACTGATTGCAACCATTGCACAGTGGAGGTGAGTTGAGAGTAAAGCATGAGATTTCAATACAGACTGGATTTAAAGAAACGAACAGTGACATTGAGGCTATAAGCAAAGAAAAACTGACACACTGAAGAGGATGGCCAAGTTATATTCTGGTTTATATTTTCATAGCTTGAAAAGTTACCAGAGTAAAATTCTTTGCCTGACAATTATAACATGCAGTTTTCACACCCTATTAAAGATGAAAGGAGAGAGAAGACAAATACAGGATGGTCTTTGAAAAGGAGATTGCACAGTAGAATTTCATAGTCACCATCTGAAATATGAGATGCTTAAAAAACTTAGGATTTTCTTTTAATCTGCAATTTTTAAAGTTTCAAAGCACTGCTGAAGACTCTTGGGCCGCTTTTAGACGAATAGCGTGCAATTGCGCATCGCCATTGCGCATATTTTGAAACGTCCACATGATGTAATTAGACGAGACAGAAGTGGGTTATTGTTATGCGCATATTACGGCGCTTGAGCATTTTTAAATTCCGCAAATTAAATAGCTCACAATCGAGCTATTTAATTTAATTTAATCTCTGTGGAATGTTCAGATTAGCACGAACAACTATATTAGCCAAGTAGAGTTAGTTGGTAACCAACTAACCCTGTCGTTTAAAACATGTTGTGTTTGTGTTGTGGCTCTGGACAAGTCATGCAGCCTCTCGACTTAGGCTGCTTATCCTACGGAGGCATTGGAGCACGATTATCTGCTGATGAGGCATCATGAGATACGGCTTTTGTCAGCATTTGTAGAGTGAATACACCCACTCCATATAGGCACAACAATGATGCAGTTAATTTGGAGTGAAATCGTAAGTTCTGTGACAGCCAGGTGTTAAAAACTATGCAATGCCTTGAAAACTACTGTGTAGTGAAGTGTTATCATAATCACCTCTTCCCCTTGTAGTTTACTGTATAGTTAATTTGGTTTACTGAGCAGTTAGGCCTTTTATCTAAAAACATCTTAAGCGCTAGTCTTCAGAATACTGCTTTGGCACAGGCCCCACTGAAATGAAGCGTTGGCACAATGCTTGAAGGATTGGAACCTTGGTTTTCTGATCTTTAGAAAGGGGATTTTACCACCTACATCACAGGCTTCGTGAGACTTAATTAAATTTCCAGAGCATTACAAAAACAAAACAGCGGTTCCCAAACTTTTCCAAGCCAAAAAGACCTTATGACTCACGTTTTGGAAAATTGACTCTCCGCTATGCAGATCCATTCTATTTTGAAATATGGTGACCCTTATTTGGGGGCTCGACTCCTAGTTTGGGAATCCCTAAAGTAAAGTGTTCTGAAATTGCCCAAAGGTTGTGAAGGATGTCTCCCTCTTTCTTTCCCCTCTCCCTTCCATCATCACCAAATCATATAAATATTAGTTAATAGCCTGTCGATGCCTTGTGGATAACCTTGAAAAAGCTACTGAGAAAGAGTCTGTCTTGCACATAATTTCTCTTACTAAGTAAAGTTTATTCTCTGTTCATTTATTTCTAAGGGCATTTGTCGGGTGACAGGATCTCTTTGACTTAAGAGCTGATCCCTTCCTGCTGTTTACTCCTTATCTGAAGTCGCAAAGCTCTATGTACAACATTCAGATTAATTGCTGTCAGGGTTGGGAACATGGCTTCATAGCTTTCGTGTGGGGACTAAGCAGCAGAGGGGGATGAACTGCAAAGGAACGCCAACCCTGCTTCCATGCAGATATCTTTAATAATTAGATGCTCTGGGCTTGTAAAGCAAGTCTACATTCTTTTTAAAATCTTAATTTATTACTTTAATTTTTCTCGGGGTGTGAATGAAACACCCTCAGTTTTACAATTTGATTCCAAATAGGCTCCATCCTGACCAGTAGTGGAGAGTGTGCAAATTAGAGTGGAAGGGGAAAGCCAAATTGGTCAATAGGACCCTTTGGGGAGGAGGGGGGTTGTCAGAGGACACAGGAATGAGGGACCAGTACATCCCTGTTATGCAAAAGGAATCCTCAGTTTTATACGTTCTTTAGGTCTGTGATTTTCAAACTGTTGGAAGGGCATGGGAGGTGGTATGGTGGGGAGGGCATGCAAGAAGGCTGACAGCTGTACTCTAACTGAGCTAGGGGAATTTCCAAAATGATGTGATTGCAAGGGAGAGAAGAGGACAAGGCAAAATGGGGCACAGGGGGAAGAGAGGCAGCAAGGGGTACGTATGTGCATGCTGGGGATCCTCCCACAGCCAAGAGCAAGGGAAGGGGGTATGGTCTAAAACATTTGAGAACCACTTGCTTTAGGATTTTTCCAGCCGCTTGTCTGAAGGTTCTAACAGGCAAATGCAGGAATTGGTACAACAATATACAAAGGAGGCTTATTCACCAAAATAAAGTAACCTTCAGATTTTGCTGACATTCGTCTTGTGGGTGGGGGCATATCTTGGCATGTTACGTTTTTATAAGCCTTCCCAGGTGAATGTGAAACAGTTTAAGAGCAGCTATATCTGGCATGCAGTGAATGTTTCCAAACAATAGGAATCTTCATATTTATTTTCTAATTTATGTACTTTTACTTTAAAAAAGAATGTACTTTGTGTATTTTACATAAGTACTTAGTACGTATCCAGGCTTTGCGGCAGTTTTCCCTCTGCTCTTTCCAACCAAGCTATGCCACTCTTAAGGTATTAATGCTTTTGCTTCTACCTTGGATCTGTTAAATATCATTGATACTTTTCACATTGCCTGAGTGATGAATGTAGAAGCGTAGGTGGTTTTTAATAACACTGCCCCAGACTTACTTGGGAATTTTATAGTCAAGAATTGGGATCTTGAACTTGTACTGCAAAATGACTGATACTTGGTGTTCTAGGATAGCTTCATGCACTTTCTGGGCATGTCATCAGCAGTCATTAGTCCGTAAAAGGAAGAATCCATGCAGCTGCTTTCTTGAGGGGGCGGGTAGGAAAATGACTGCAGTTGAGTATCTTTGACAACGTAGGCAATAATGATGCACACAATTTGCAGAGCTGGAAGATGGAAGTGTACTCCATTGCTTCTGTAGTACAAATCTGTGTTTATAAACAGATTGGGATTGAGTGGTTATTATCTTTGAATGTTAGAAAACAGGGGTCAGAGTAGCGCTCAGCTTGTTTAATACACAATGGTTTCTTGTGGTGTGAATAGCTGGTTAAAGTGAAGCATTGTAGAAGAAAGAGAAGCGGTGAGAAAATTATCTTGGATGACCTTAAATCTCAATTATATGTTTTGTTGTAAGGATGCAGTGTAAGACAGCTCTTCTCTTGTAAAGGCATTATATGTTGTCTCAAAATGAAGTCCTATGGTCAAAATGTTTGGGAACCACTGATCTAGGGAATGGTGCTTTGCTGTGCTATTTAGGATGTGCAGGCCCAATTCTCATTCTTTTCCCTGTATTTTCACATAGATGGGAGTGAGAGAGTATTGAGAAAAGTCTTACGTTTGTCTGTTTGATTTTTGAAGATGCTAATTTTAACCTGTGTTAAACACCCACATAAACAGTTTTGCTATGGATAGTTATAGTTTTTTACATTCTCGAGAAAGGGTGCTGTGTGGCCTGCTGGCTCCCTCACACCTCTTCTTCTCCCCCGAGAGCCAAGGGCCTTCAGGGTTGTGGAAAGAGGGTGTCTGCTACAGAGGTTAATACCCTTTGACACTGGTGTATAGGACCATGGTGCCCACCATTCTGAATGTATCTGGTGTTCCGGAAATGGCTTGTTGGCTATTTATCGAAATGACTTTTTTCAGATCAAACGCAAGTTCAGAGAACTTGTAGTGTTATTCACTAACTGTAAAAGACATTTTTGGTCCTCCCTTCAATGAGGCTTCATAAAAGCAGAGCCTGTAGTCAATAACATATAGTTTGCCTCAAGTTTTTTGGCCACCATAAAGCAAGTCTTTGGGGAGATAATGTTGAACTTATAGTTGTGTAGCTCCAGTTCAGCAAAGCACATACTTAATTTTTAAGCTGTACCAAGTTCCATTGGAATTGGTGGAGTGAGTTAAGCATGTACCGAAGTGCTTTGGGCCTATAATATTAAAATGAGATTGGAAGTTGGTAATGGGGCCGCCAGAGATACAGTGCATGAGTGAAACAGCTTTCTGTCTGCTGAACTCGGGGGCCATAATGTGATTGTTAGCAGATCTCTCATGTGTTTTTCATTTCTGTTTCAGCCACCCATATAGCCTTTACCTCCCAAGATTACAGATTCTAAATTTACTTTGAATTGTTGCATTTTTTCATTAAACAACTGAATTTTATTACTTTCTCCGATTTTAAAAGCAGAAGAGTTATGTAATCTAACCTGCTATCTGTCCATGTGGAGAGGATCAGTCCCCGTATAGTACCTTCCTTTGTGATGAGTAGATCCATTGTGTCCGTGGTATTCTGAGGAACTGTTGGAGTGAGAAACACACACTGTTTGACAGAATAGCCTGGCAGAACAGCCCCAAATTAACCACAGGATTAATCGCTTGACTAGTTTATGATGATTAGAATGTGCTTGTTGGGTTTGTTTTTTTGTCTCCTGTCGCATTGTCAAAGTAATTAGGATGATACCTTCTTAATAGACCAAGTTTAGTTTGCACAGACCTGACAAGTGAATTGGTCTTTTATCTTGAGTGTAACGAATTCTAATTACGTGTGATGCATTCTAAAGCATTTACTTGGAGGTGTTTTTATTTTATTGGATTCTCCTGTGGCTTCTAGCATGAGAGGAAAGTCTGAAAGCCTGCCTTGACCTGATTTTTATTTTTTGCTATTTTCCCCCCACTATTTTTTACTATTGTTGGCTCAAAGTTTGTCAAAATGAAATTTCAGTGACACTTGCAAAATATTCTATAACGTCTTTACAGTTCAAAACTTTTTTTTTTTTTAAAAAGAAAATAAATGCCAGCAATAGACATGTCAAGATTGAAAATCTCAAGCTTTGTGGGGGGTTTTGGGGGGGGGTTTGAGCAAAATATGTTGATATTTTGGGCAATATTGTGAAGTCTGAAGTCTTCATTTAGCATAAAATACCTGCATTTTCAACATTTCAAAATTTTCATTGCATCAGAATTTCCACGAAAGCTTCATTTTTTATTTCAAGAGGTTTTTGTTTTGTTTTTTGTGAATTTTAACTGTTTTCAATCTTCTCTGCAATTTATAGTAGAAGTCCTGACCATCCTGAACCCAGTACACAGCCTAATTATTCTCCTCTCCAAGGCTTTTCTGATTTTTTGTTTGTTACTTAATAAGAACTGTTTGTTGTAAGCATTCAATAGTGTGTTTACTTCCCTGTGCACAATAAGAATTGCTGTGCCACCAAGAAGATTTTTTTCTCTATACCATTTTTAGTCACTGCTCAATACTGTAGATTGAGCAATTATTCTGAGTTGCCTTTGGAAGGACCTTGTAAGGCCTGAAAGCTTGCATGCTCTCCACCTACATAAGTTGGTCCAGAAAAAGATAACATCTGAACTACTTTATCTCCATTTCTTATTTTGGTTCAACATAGCAACCATGCCCGCTTTGGACTTTAGTTAGAAGTACTGTAATCTTTTTGTAAACTAGACAATGACATCTTTTATTGTATTTATTGTTTTTTATGGTTTTAAAATGTAGCTTGTAAGCTTCCCCGAGCCGTCTGTTGATGGGAAGGGGTGGGATATAAATGTAAATATAAATAAATAAAATATAAACAAACATATTTTTTGTTTTGTCGGTTAAGCACGTCTGCTATGCTAGCAATATATATTTTATTAAATTGTTGTCTTTAGCAATACCTACTGTAGCTCTTTGTGTTTTTGGTTTTTTAAAATGTTTTCAAAATATTTTCCTCTTATGCCAGAGGTTCCCAAACGGTATGTAGGGATCACGCCATCTGCAGCCTGCAGTTGCAGTCCTGACACATTTGATGCACTTTTCAACCCTTTGTTTCTGTTCAGCGGATACAAAAGTTTCCTTAAGTCTCAAAATGGGGTTACACACGTAAAAGACTTGGAAGCCACTGCCCTATGTGCTGAGTAAATCACTGGCCCTGAGTTTTATAAAACCAGAATACTCCTTAATGAAGCCCCACCTTGGTTTTCACATTGATTCTTAGTCCTAAAAATAATTTCCTAGGTCTCTGGCAATGTGTGATGGGCACGGTCTTAACTCCCTCCCCCTGGAGTTCTGTTTGAGCTTGAGCGTTTTTCTGAGGCGGTGCAAAGCTTTTCTTTGTAGTAGTATTATTATTATAAGCTTTTATTTAGCGCCAGCGATGTACCTGACGTTTTACAAAGAATAAGATAGACACGGTCCCTGCCCGAGAGCTTACAATCTAAAGACAGGGGGAGGGGAGACAGGGAAGGGGGAACCGTAAAGCATTTGGTAGGTGGGGTTAGGGATTAGGTGGGAGGTGTTGGTGGGATGGGGTTGGAGTGGGTGTCTTTGTTTAATTGTATTTTATATCTTTGTAAGCTGCCCTGAGCTTTCAGGCAAGGACGGGATAAAAATGTTAATGCATAAATAAGATAAACAATTTAACACAGAGGTGGGGAACCTCCAGCCTAGGGGCCTAATGCAGATTGTGCCTAGTTTTTATTTGGCCCCTTTCCAGTGCCTTAATCTGGCCCCTGGATTCAGTTCCCACCCCTAAATACTGAAAGGCTGAGCTCAGGGTAAGGGAGCAGAGATGAGGGCATGCAGACAAGGACAGGGGACAGATCCATGGCACAAATTCATGATCTGGACCTTCCTTGTCCTGAGTTACACCCCTTGATTGATTGATTTTGCATTTTTAACCCGCACCCTCCTGCCAATGGCAGCTTGGGGTGGCTCACTATCTCTCTCTCTCTATATATATATCTATATCTATATCTATATACACACAAATAAATAAAAATCCACAGTATAAAAATCACACACCAACGTGGAGTTAAAGAACTCCCCACTCCCCAAAAAATATTCCATCCCCCCCACCCATCTCCCTCACCAAAAGCCTGGCAGAACAGCCAGGACTTGCACCGTCTTTGGAAAGAGGGAAACGGTCTGGGGCTAAGCGGACTTCCGTCGGGAGGGAGTTCCACAGCGTATGTGCGGCCACCAAGAATGCCCTCCCCATGGTTGGCACCTGAGAGACTCGGGGGACCCCTAGAAGGGTGCACCCAGCCGACCGCATGAGCCAATCCAGGACCCGGGGAGTGAGTCCGTGCCACAGGTAAGCAGGGCCCAGGCCATGTAGGGCTTTATAGGTCAAAACCAACACCTTGAATCGTGCCTGAAAGACTACAGGCAGCTAGTGCAGAAAACTGAGCACTGATGTAATGTGCTCGCGACGACCCGTCCCTGTAAGGAGACGGGCCGCCGCATTCTGCACCAGCTGCAGCCTCTGAACCGTCACCAAGGATAACCCCACATAGAGCGCCAGTCTTGAGGTGATGAAAGCATGGACGCATCCTTACCTTCACTTCTGTGCGACCCTTGACCCTAGCCGCCCTGGGAGGGTCCTCTGGAACTTGCTGCCTTAGGTGGCCCTGTCCCTCCACCCAGATCCAGCCACTACCCAAGCTCCATGGTTGGACAGAGTGGTGTGAGGGAGAAGCGTGCCCCCCCCATCCAGCTGTGGAGATTGGTGGTGGCTGGATGGGGGCAGAGCCACCCTCTCGAACCTGCTACCCTTGGTGGCCGTGTCCCCCTGCACCCACCTGCCCCCATCCAGACTTTCAAAGTGGCCTCTGGGAGGGAAAAGAATTCCCCACCCTCATCAAATACCCAAGATTGGGGGTGGCTGGTGGCAGTGACACTGGTGAAAAAGGATAGAAATTCTCACTTCATGCAAAACAAGGGTAATTTTACCTTTTCAGCAGGCATCCATTCCTCACTACTTCTCTGCTTAGCGCAGTTTCAGGCTTTTATTGCAACAGCTAGTTGGGACATGAACTTGGCACTGGGATTGCTGACATTTTAGACATGGGGATGCTGTGTCTCTGTTTGCATCAGCCTTGGATCTTGCACTTATTTGCAGGAGAGCAGGGGGCAAGAAGACGGGAGCGACACAAGGATATTTGCCTCCCTAGGCGGCCTCAAGCAGCCCTCACCCCTGCACTGCTGTGAAGCTTGGTGGTGGCCAGCAGCTGGATCAGGACAGGAGGGGGAGCTGCCCTCTGGAACTAGCTGCCTTAGGTGGCCTTGCCCCCTGCCCCCCCGATCCAGCCTCCATCCAAGCTCCATGGCTGGATTGGGAGAAGTGGGGTGGGGGCTCCTATCAGCTGTGGAGTTTGGTGGTGGCTAGGTAGGGCACAGCCACACCCTTGAAATTATTGCCGTTGGTGGCTCCCCATCTGCCCCCATCCAGCTCTGGATTGGAAGTGCAGGGATGGGGTTGCCTAGGGCAGCTTCAAGGGGGCAGCTCCCCACCACCACCACTGTCACCAACGGCAGCTGGATTGGAGGTTGCGGGACCACCTAGGATGGCAAGTTCAAGAGGGTGGCTCCCCCCACCCCGATCCAGCCCTGGAGCTTGGTGGAGGCTGGATCAGAGGGAATGGGGAAGAGCCCGCCCCCTTGAATTTGCTGCCCTAGGCAGTGCACCTAGATGTTAGCTCTGGCCCTGCCAGAAGACATCACAGTTGGTCTCTCTGTAGAAGCAAGTAATTAGTCTATTAAGAGCAAAATGTGTTTGGGGAATAGAGAGTTGCATTAGTTCTGGTCACAGCAGGTTAAATAATGACAGCAAGCTAAAAAGGAGGAAGCGGCTTTCATTAGGAGCTAACTTGAAAATAACCTTTGGGTTTAATCAGCATTAGAAGTTTTGAAATAAATCTTGTGAAATGGCAAAGGATTAATTGAACAGATCTCTCTCTTTCATCTAAAAATATAACTAGAACGAGTGTCTTGATTTTAGCACTCCTGCTTGCTTGTCTATTATTCTTATGGGCGTCAAACTCGCACCTTGAAGCTGTGGTTAGAGTTAGAAAACTACCTGTAAAAAGGACGACTACAGCAAGAGATCAGCTCCAGTGGATAGGGTGGGTTAGAACTGCTGGTACATATGCTACGCTTGTTAAACCAGCTTAGCCAGTACAAGCCTCGGGGTGTGAGCTGGACTCATTTTTGCTTTTGTCTCATCAGCATATTTGTCAAGTGAAAGGTGCTTTCAGACACCACAAAAATGTGGCTTGAAAAGCTGGTGCAAGCATCACGTGGCTATTCAGGGGGGCAGGTGGGGATTCTCGAGTGGTTGCTATGGGGTGATAGCACGGTGAGACAGTTCCAGCACCACAAAACACCTGCTGGCAGTCTCCCACAGAGTTCCGACTCGCTGCTTTGGGTGGCATTTCAAGCTGCGTTGCACAGCATCCAAATCTGACTCCATTGAGGTCAGTGGGAGTTTAGCCATTGAGTCCAACAGAGTGAGGATTGTAGTTCCAGTTTCAAAAGCTTGTGTTACTGATGTCATTGTCAGAGGAAACCCGGCCCTGACTTTCAGCTGTGGGCTTCAGGCTTATTTGGCATTTCTTGGCACTTGTGCAAATTTAATCTGGATCTTACGAAAAGACACTAAATGTGGAACTCCACAGTGCTTTTTTCCCTGCGCTACCTGCCACTGTGGAGCCGTACTGTCAGTGTGCTGGCATGACACCAGTATACAGTCTTGACTGACAAGATGCTCGGACTTGACATCTAGGGAGAGTCTATGCTAGGGTCCCTAAATTTCTAGACCTGGCCTTAACTCTAATCTTGACTGTTAAATCCACCTTCTGCTTCAGTTTTCCCTATCTGTAAAATAGGGTTAATAATGCTTATCTATTTCTTGGGAGCACCATGAATATCAATGACTGTATCTTCCAGCTAGCGTGGGTGCTTTACTCCATTCATGTCAAGGAGTGAGGAACCTTTTCCCTCCCATGGGTCACTTTGAAAACCAGCGGAAGCTCTGTGACTGGATGAAAGGTGGGGGCGGGGTGTTTAAAGGCGTGCTCAAGACAGGGAAAGGAAGGATGGGATTCTGATCATGGATCTATGCCATGAATCCATCCCCTATCTTCAAGTGCACGCCCTTGTCTCTGCTTCTTTCTCCGTGAGCGTGCACCATCAGTACTTGAGATTATGGGCTGGACCTAGGGGCCAGATCTAAGGCCACTTTCCCACATTCCCACACTTCCCAGAGATATGGTGGGGAAACTCCTGGCGGCCACGCTCATGAGTAGCTCTGAATGTGGGCGTGGGAGTAAAAGCGTCGTCAGGCGTGTCTTGCGTCTGGTGGATGACAGAGCTGGTTTTTGAGCCCTGTCAGGAGAGAGAAATAGGCATGGCATGGGCCTGGTGATGTGCAATCCCCCCGTGCCCATGTCCAGAGTTACTCATGAATTTGGTCACTGGGGGTCTGCTGGGAATCTCCCCACCGTATTGCTTAACATGGACAAGTGGTCTGAGAATTGGAAAGAGACCAAGTGAAAACCAGCCGTGAGCCGGGTTTAGATTCCCTACGTCTGTCCAAAGTCCCTTTAACAAATGACACTGCACAGTTTGGGATCGACTTCAAGCACAAACCTGGACACAAAGGAACCATATTCATTTGGCACCTCAGGAATTCTTCAGCCCTCTGGGCTTAGCCACATAAGGGCCAAACATCCCCCTTACTCTCTCCACTGTTAGCATTTCCAGGATCTCGGGTCCAGGGCTCTGTTCTCTTCCGCCACTCAAGCAGGCCCCTGTTGAGGCAATCCTTGTGTAATGTGGCAGTTATCATCGCACCGAACAACAGATGGTGCCCTGATGCGGTGTAGGCAGCAAAGTGTGGCAGGACCAGCAGCTCTACAGGACTGGAGGCTGCAGGTGGGGCATCATGTTGCTGCGCAGGAAACAGTGTTGCCAGATGGAGGAAAATTTCCCTTGGTGCCGGGAAACTTGGTGTGTAAAATTTGGGGGAAATCCCATGAGCTGCAGGAAATTCTGTAGGTCAGCACAAGGGCCTTGTGTGTCTGTTTCTTGTGCGACACCCTAGATTCTCCCCCGCCCCCCTTTTACCTGCCCCACCTCACATAAATGCTTCCCCTCACAGCCTTGCCAACCAGCAGGGGAAGGCTCTTCATTCTTGACTATTTGGCCCATGCTGAATCCTGGGGCCACCCTGCTGTACATAGTTGATTTTCCCACATTCGGCTTTGCTGTTACATTGCAGTTTCGGGGCTGCATAAAAAGATGTTGTATCTGAGCTAGTGTTGCCAATTCAGTCTAATTGCTGTAGTGCCGATTGGAAGGTATGCGAGACTGATGCAAATGCTGAGGGTAGGGGTCAAATGCTAATCAAAGGTGCTTGGGGTTTTGTGATGGCCAAAGGTCTGAATGGGTTGTGCATTGGGGCCATCTTTCTTAGATCCACCTGTCCTTACTGGCCTTTGCGTATCTTGACAGCATTCAGTCAGTTAGGTGGATTAAATGCATTCGCCTCGCTTTGAGTCTTGTTTGACTATGAGTATTTTCAGACGTTACGAGATCACGGTGAATACCCACCTGTGGTCACCGTGTCTCGAACGTCTGTTTGGCGGCCGCCAGATGTTCACCACGGTAAATACCCACATGGGGTCAATTTGAACCACGCTTCCCGGGCTAGCCGGGGAATGTCCTGGGAAGCGTGGTCAAACGGACCCCGGGCAGGGACCAACGAAAAGTAACGTCTGGCCGCTCTCCACGGCCTGGGATCACCGGCGGGATCCCGGGCCGTGGCGCATTCAGCCGGCCGCGGCGGCCGCATTGGCCCCGCCGCCCGCCCGTCTCCCCGGAGGGCGGGCGGCGGGGTGCGTGGAGGGGGCGGGGCCGTGCGGCTGCACGTTGCGCAGCGCGGCCCCGCCCCCTCCCACATTCCCCGCCGGGATCCCCCCGGCACGTCTGATATGGCATGACGGGGTGACCCCGGCGGGGAATTAAAGGGTTGTTTTCAGTACGGGGCCTGTCTCTTATACACATCTAGATGTGTATAAGAGACAGGTACGGGGCCAAGTGGCCCCGTAACGTCTGAAAATACCCTATGTGTTTGGTGCAATATTGCTTAGCTGCCTTTCTGCTGTTAAACCCTCAGCCCACCACTTTGGAGCCTTGTTCAGCTCAACTCATGGTAAATAAAGTGCTTGACTTTACTGACAGGGATAGAACGACTAGTTAGTAATGCTTTTAAAAAGCTCTCGGAGCCATTATTTCTCATGTCGTTTATATGGAATACGTAGCATGCCGTAGATGGGGC
The DNA here is from genome assembly GCA_003113815.1 of Sphenodon punctatus. Lineage (NCBI taxonomy): Eukaryota > Metazoa > Chordata > Lepidosauria > Sphenodontia > Sphenodontidae > Sphenodon > Sphenodon punctatus. Next base: position 2,654,267 of record QEPC01014892.1, on the reverse strand, counting down.
ACATGATGGGTATGGCAGTGTGCAGTTCACAATGCTAATTAGCACTTCTTTGGGATGACCTGTAGAACTTGCATGTTGGTTTGTTGCTAATGGGTAACCCATCAACTTGTAACTCATGCTGGTAAAAACTTCATATTTCATCATTTTATAATCCCTGAATAGAGTCTAGACTCCAGGGATAAGTGTTTGAAAATGGAAATTTTTATTTTTAAAAAAGATACCGTTTCGTCTAAATAACAAAAATGTTATCACGCAAATGACGCTGCATCTAAAAGTAATGGCTGGATCAGTTTTAAAATCCTCCTTTATTTGGGAAATAAAATCTAAAACAAGTATAAATACTGTACAAGAAGTTGCAGTACGCAATTGAAATGACACTGGCTTGCTATCGAATTGTAGGTTGGGAGAAGTTTTTTTTAAAAAGAAATAGCGTAGCGGCACTTACAAGGTACTGTTGCTCTTGTTTATGTGTTGATGAATACATATCATGTACAGCAATAGGGCTAAATTACTCTCCCTGGTACTTCTTGTACACACTGCCAATGCTCTTGACTTTCCACTTGCCTCTGAAGAGGCTTCCATTAACAATGACCGTCTAGGAAAAATGTAACTAAACAGAAGTAATTAAGGTATTTCTCAACACCCAAATAAAGCAATCTAGCCCCGTACTCTTTACTGGATGGCTTTGATTTATTTGAAGCCTAGCCTTAATGGTGCTTTTGTCAAGTAAATCTGACAGCCTCCTAGTCTTTAATGAGGCAACATCTGTGAATCTTGGTGAATCTGGTTCTAGGCTACCTAGAGAAAGGCACTCGCTGTCAGAGTGGGTGTACTCCTATTAATAAATCATTTAAAGCAATCTGAGAAAGAGAATGTAACATCTGAGCCTTGATGGAGCATCTGTGAATTAGTGGGAAGGCACTGAAGGAAGCAGACAGTATTGGGTTTGCTGTGCAGAAACATTTTTTGAGATTAGAAATTGGCACATGAAGCTAGAAGTAGAGGTGGGGAGCCTCTTCCTTCAGTGAGGACACTTTTAAATTAGTACAAGCTCTGTGAGCTGAATAGGGGTTGTGGGTGGAGGTGACTTAAGGGGGGGTGTTGAGAATGAGGAAGGAAGAGGTGGGTCCATACCATGGATCCAGTGTCCTCTTTGGGTGTAGCCACATGAGACACACGGGGAGGCTTGCCCCTCTCTGGGCATACGAGCCATGGGATGCAGTGGCTTGTGTGTCTGGGGGCTGCGGAGCAAGCCCATGTGGCCAGGCGCACTTGCCCCACCACACTCGGGGCAACCCTGCAAGCCGTGAGCGACGGGCGCTAGCACCTGTTGCTCGCAGCCATGTCAAAGCCGGGGTGAGATTCTGGTCCACCCAGACTGATGGGAGGAGGGGGGAGCCCAAGGGAGCGGCGCATGCGACCCTCTCTCAATCAGCTGTTTGTCGGGGTGGGGAGAGGGACACACGTGTGGCTCCTCTGGACTCCCCCCATCCCCTGTCAGATGTGGGGAGGGGAGCCTGTTCTCTTCCCAGGCTCCCCGATCCATCAGCTGATGGGGGGAGGGGGAGCCTGGAAAGAGGATGTATATTTCTCCTGGGTTTTCCTTCCCCATCAGCTGTCAGGTGGGGGAGGAGGAGTGCGTGCCCTCCTCCCCTCCCACCCCCCAGCTACATATGGGTAGTGGGCCCAATCCTGCACTGCAGACGTTGCAGCTTCCAGTCCTGGCCAGGTGGTGGCTCTGTGATGGGCCTGGCCCCCTGCCTTCCCCCTGCTCGTGTGCCCGGCCCCATGTGCGGACCCTGCAGTGTGATGGGGCCAATTGCCTGCCACAGGGGCAGCACAGGGATCAGGCTGGGCAGCTTGTCTGGCTGCAGCCCTTCAGTGCATTCCTTCATCTCTGCGCCCTTCCCGTGAGCTCGCTATTTTAGTGTTTGAGGGGAGGGACTGGATCCGTGAGCTGGATCCAGTAATAGGAAAAGGGCCAAGTTAAGAAACGGCCATGGGCCAAACTTGGGCTGCAGATGAAGTAGGTGCCAAGTAAATTTTTCAAGCAAGGCAACAGGCTGTGCCGATATAGCACTAAAGATGATTTTTACATAATTAAAACTGACCAATCACTAACAACATACTGGAAGTTATACCTGTGAAGCTTCAACACAGAGGGGAAAAATGTGACTTACCTGTGCAGAACAATAGGCGTGTGTAAGCGTCCCTGGTTTGCTTGTGCGAGTTTCCTACAGTGTCTAGATTACAGCGCAAGGGAAAGACCACCCTCCAGGGGCTGCCTTCCTGCTTCCACCTCTCTCACAGATAAGAGGGGAGTGTGGTGAGCTTTGACTGCGACCCTCTTTTCCTTCCTGCATCTGGTGTGGAGGGAGAGAAGGAATCTCTGCCAGGCGATGGCTGGTGCAGATCTCCCCTCCTTTCCCTCGCCTTCCAGAGCTCGGCAGAAAGGGAAAACAGGCTTCAAATTGTGGCTGGCAATTCAGTCCCTGGTCTCTGTCTGTGTATGCTCCCTGCTACTTAGACTAATGGCAACTCCACAACCTAAACTGGGAGAAATCCACTGGTTGTGGTAGTAGATAAATGGATACTGCACTGTGAACAGAAAAGGCCAATGAAGAAACGCTTTTGTAAGACGAATGCAGAAGAGAGAAACAGATTTATAAGGCAAGGATGGTGTAAAAATAATTTGGAGCTAAATGCAGAACTTTACATTTATCTTTGTTGAACTTCATTTTATTATTATTATTATTATTATTTTTATTAGCATTTGTGTAGCGCCAGCTGTGTACCTGGCGCTTTACAGAACAATAAGAATGATGCGGTCCTTGCCTGCGGCTTACAATTTTGTTAATTTCAACCCAGTTATCAATTTATCAAGATCATTTTATTTCTGTCTTCTAAGGTGTTAGCTATCCCTCCCAGTTTTGTGTCATCTGCAAATTTAATAATTCCCTCTACTCCCTCATCCAAGTCATTAATAAAGATGTTGGACAGTACTGGGCCCAAGACAATGGTATTATCATCTAGGCCACATTTTACCAGCTTGTCAACAAGGATATCATATCCTTTTTGCTTTTGCTGAAGCAACAGAAAAACAGCATTAAAAATAATAATCCTTAGATTCCCCCCACCTCCTCCAAATAACCAACCTCGCTTGTGAGCCATGAGGACTTTTAAAAACAAACGTTGGATTATTGTTTTTTTAGTGTCTGAGAATACAGGATTCAAGTTTTCAAACTCTGTTATGCACCCAAGAGAGCTACAAACCTTTTAAAAGAGAAATGAAATTTTCATATTGCATGATTTTGGGTCAGAGTTGAAGTTTTTATTCTGAGACTTTGTCTAGAATTGGCATAGCTTGGACTATGAATAACAAACGCTACAGTGTGACAGACCGCAGGGAAGATCAACTCTGACAGGTTCTAAATTCTCTAACGTAATAACAACTGGCTTGTGTCAACACAACCATGTAAGATAATGGTTACCTGGTCTCGGACCTTGTGCAGTATGCAGCTTCTGATGCAATGTAGTTGGTTTTTTTTTACCTTGCTGTCCAAATTCAAGGCCTTGCTCAATTGACAGTAGCTGGAAAAAGTAAATAATTGGATTTGCAAACAGAGTATTTAACCTTTCCAGCAAGATTTCTTTTTTAACCCCTAATGAGGATAAATTGAAGACAGTGGTGTTTTGTTTTGGAGGGGAGGACTGAGGGGGGAATCGGAGAAGGTGTTCAAAGTGATTTTGTATTCGTATGATTAGCGTTCAGATAATGGAGAATTTGTAACAATATGTTTGCATAGACATGATTATTTATTCCCCAAAGAGGAACCAAAAAAAATGTCTAAGCCAGACTAGTTAGCAGACCTTAGTTACCCCATCAGTACATGCTTTCTGTCGCTTCCTTTCAGGACTATATTAATTCTTAAGCACTTCAAATGCTCACATGGTCCTTCTATGATTATGGCCATGGTGGGTGATGGAGGGGCTGTTTAAAAACCTGAATTTACAAATATATTTGCAGTCCCATAGAATGTATGATATCTGGGGTTATGAGCTTGTGAAAACTGTTATTTTCTTTGTGTTTTTTGTCGGTAGGTCAATACAGTTTGGGCGTGTTCAAAAATGGAGAAAAAATAATTGCAGAAAATATCTTTTGATTGAAAGTGGGTTGAAATTTTGTTTCAAAAGGGAAAATTTAAATGACTTTTACAGTCAAAATTTGAAACTTCTTTTTGCTGATTCAACCAGCTCTACTTTTGACCTTCTTCCAAAGCCCATTGAAGTTCATTCCAACCCTTCTTTTGACTTCAGCTGGCAGAAGCTCACACACTTTATTTGCAATATAGCTGATACCCAGCATTTTAAAAACTGAGCCAGCGGACTGGTTGATGGTAACATCATCATTATTAGTAAACCACCAAATAAGACTGTCACAAGGGAAATTGAGGGAATGGGGAAAAGTTTGTATATAGGGCTGAACCCAATAAGATGTGGGATGTTTGTGTGGGTGGTGGAGATCATACTAGTTTGTATTTTGATTTTAATTTTCTAATCAAACATAATACATGATTACGTATATTAAAACTCTCTGGGTGCCTCCACACGAGCTGCGGCAGGTTTGATCCTCATGCACCCCATGGCAGGCAATTGCTGCCAACACACTTACGAGCTAGCGTGGGGAGCAAGACAGATGGTCGGCCTTTGCTCGGGGCAGCCAGGCTGCTATCAGCCGTTCTGCCATGCCCTGCAGCAGGCTGAGGTACCAGCTGCGCATGCAGGCTCCTGTCCTTGCCCCACCCCTGGCCGTGACATAGCCATGCCGGACTGGAGCTAATGCCCACTGCTCAAAGCCCCACAGAGGACCTCACCATGCAGTGGGGCAGACAGGAACTAGGCGCACAAGTGGTTATGGAACAGCAAACAAAAAACCTGAGTGGTTCAACATATATTGAGTTTGTGCTGCTTAACACATATGAGGGAACAATCTGTGCCCAAGGAGTTTACAAACAAAGATCTATACCTGAGCGTAACTTTATATATCAGAGGAGTCCCGCATATGTGGAATATCACATTTAAAGTTAAGCTTGGAATTACGTATTCAAAAAAACAGTGTGTAAATAAAAGTAAGATGCCAGGGGCGGGGTAGAAGGACGGAGTAAGAATGATTGGTTTCCAGTTCCCTGAAATCATCCCAAAGAGCTAATTCCACATGTGCTACTGTTTCCAACTCTCATGCCTTTTGAATACATCAGCAATTGTAGCGTTTTCTAAAGCCTAAAATCACAAGACTCGCAGTAAAATCATGAGAATCTGTTGTCAGTTATTTTTCATTTCCATGCTTCTAAAGAGAGAGGGACTTGAAGATGTAACTGTAATGTATGCCTTAAAGACTTACAAACTATAGGGCACATTAAAAAAAACAAAAATGTGGGGTTCTTTTTAAATATTCTCTTGATTATTTGTATTTTATTTATTTATTTACAATCAATCTCATGGTTAAGCCAGTTCCAAATTTTGAAACCTTTGGGATTCATAATCCTGTCAATGTGTCTTTTAAAAATCAGTTTATCAGTGACCACAAACCCTGAAATGCCTTATCGTAATCATTCAGTATGGCACAGTGTCATTACAGGGCAGAGTTACGGTTGTTTGCCCAACTTGTGCATTTTTTTGCATACTAAAAAACCTGGTTTTCTTTTTATGTTCAGCCTTAATTTTGAATCCCCTGGGTTTAAACTCTTGCTTTTGACATAATATATCCACATTACTGATAGGTACTTTTTAACCATAACTACATCTTATCTTTGGCTGTCTTGTTCTAGTTGTTCGAGAGTGTATAAAACGAGTGGCTTGTGCCACAACTGGCTCGGCAGCCTTGTTGATCTTATTATCCCAAGAGGCAAAGAAATATAGCTAAATAAAAATAATGAATGATGCTTTTCAGCCTGCCAGGCAATAAATAATGCTTGGGAATGTGTGTTTTAATGATGTATATGACTGTCATTGATTATCGTATTCTGCCCCATATCTGTGGTGTTGGGGTTATAAGGATCCACCTGCGTTGTCATTTAGGATTTTTCAGAAATGGCTTTAAACTAACGATTTCCACTCCTCTTTAGAAGGATGTGATTTGTTGCAACTGTAAATTGACCTGGAACCAGCAAGAATATGACTAAGTAGAAGGGAAATGGTTTTAACATGCCTCCTCTTTGCCAAAGAATATAAAAACAATAAGAGCTTTGTCAAGTCCATGGGTCAACTAGCCTTGCAATGATATATGGTGTTTTTGTAAGCATGCCACACTTGGCTGAAAGAAGGCCCATTTAGCAGCTGAAATGTGACTCGCCCATCCATTTACTGCAACCACTGCTGATCATCACCTTCATGGGTATGTTGTTAGCAATCGGACATATACCCAGGAGCAAATGAGGGAGGCTGACTCCTTGTCCCCTCTGGCAGGCATAGAATATGGTGGGTCTTAAGATTACTGCTCTACAGGGCAGTGGAAAACTAAGAAAATGTACAAATAGCAAACACCAGAACTCTAGGGGGCTATGACCACCACTACTGCAGCAGCCTTACAACAGTCCTCCTCTGTTCAGCTCTTTTATTTTCCACAATCCACAGTTGTTTCTGCTTAATCAATAACCCCTTCAGCCTGACATTTAGTACCAGTTGCTGTCCCTCAAGTGCCAAATATATTCCCTCTTAGATCCCCAAGATGGATGAGAGCAGGGGTGAGGAACCTATGGCCTGTGATCCAAATCTGTATTTCATTTGGCCCCTTTTCAATTCCTGGATGTGGCCAGTGGACCCAGTCGCAGCCCCCAAGTTCTGAAAGATTGAGCTCGGGGGAAGGGAGTTGTCACGGCAGGGAGGGGAAGGGATGGAAGTGACAGGGAGAAAGGGGGAGGGGAAAGGGGCGGCTCTCCGTTCGAGATCTCTATCGAGGAAAAGACGGTCCCTCAGGGTCGTGTTTAGGCTTTTTCCCCCCAATTCGGAGGGCAACCAGACTCGCCACCGGGAATGGAGGGGGAACCAATTGCCCCAAGAGGAAAAAGAGGAAGACAACACGTACTATCGTACCACCAGGAACACTTGGCCCAGGGCACCGGTGGGGAGCAGTGAAGGGAGGGGGAGGCTAGGACACACACTCAGGAAGGTGAGGGTAAACAAAGGGGAGGAGGGACAAGGGTCCGGATAAGGTGAGCGGGGAGGAGGGGAACTCCACACAAAGAAATCCGTTGAACAAGGGACACAACAAGGAAACACAGACTCAACAGGTTGCACGCTCACCGCAGAATCACTCCAGGAGAGGGGGAAGAGCAGAGACCAGGCACGCAAATCCACACAAGCAAGACAAGAAGGAATCCTAGATCAATCACTCGAATGGGGCCAGCCTCTCAGAAATGATTACCGGCGGTGGCTCCTCGCACCGCCGGTATGCTTTATAGTCCCGACTTCGACGCTGGATTAGAGGCAGTAGGTAGAGAGCGCGAGGTGATGGAGGCCCCGTCTGGTCCATCTTTGTGGGGGGAGTTTCAGGAAGTGACGCCGGCCAATGTGATGGATGTCTTGGGGTCTGTGAGAGCCACCTGTTGTGAACTTGATCTGTGCCCGTCCTGACTGGTGAAAGCCTCCAGGGAGACATTGGGGACAGTGCTGGCAAGGGTGGTTAACGCGTCCTTGCAGCAGGGGAGGTTGTCGTCCAGCCTCAAGGAGGCTGTGGTGCACCCCTTGCTGAAAAAAACATCGTTGGACATGGACGCACTCACCAGCTACCGACCTGTCGCTAACCTTCCCTTTTTAGGAGAGGGTTTTTAGGGAAGGTTATTGAGCGGGCGGTGGCGATCCAGCTCCAAGTGCATCTAGATAGCATTGGTTTCCTGGACCCTTTTCAATCTGGGTTCCGCCCCGGCTATGGCACTGAGACAGCATTGGTGGCCTTGGTCGACGATCTCCGCTGAGAGATGGATGCAGGACGTTCAACATTTCTTGTCCTGCTAGTTCTCTCGGCCGCTTTTAATTCCGTGGACCATGGGCT
>QEPC01014892.1:2533480-2633893 GCA_003113815.1 Sphenodon punctatus | reverse complement strand
GGCTGTGGAACTCCCTTCCGGAGGAAGCTCGCCTGGCCCCAAGCCTTTTGACATTTCGGCGGAACTGTAAGACCTGGCTGTTTGCCCAGGCCTTTGGGAGGGAGGGAGGGGGGGCGTGATTTTAATCCCCCGCCCATGTATTTATTTATCACTGTCTTTTAGTCCTGTTTTATTGATGTGTTTTATATTTGTATTTTAATTGTTTTAAATTGTTTTTATTAGTGTTGTTAGCCGCCCCGAGCTGCATTGCAGGAAGGGGCGGGATAAAAATCTATTAAATAAATAAAATAAATAAATAAAATCTTGTCGGGATTCAACTTCAGTAAGCTTGCTTTCAACCAGTCCCCTACAGCCACCAGACATCGCATAAACACCAAGACTGCGAGGTCTGGGTTGAATGAAAGAGAGAGAGAGAGAGTTGAGTGTCATCAGCATATTGATGACAACGAAGTCCAAAGCTCTTCACGACCTCACCCAGCGGCTGCATATACACGTTGAACAGGAGAGGGGACAGAATGGAACCCTGCGGGACTCCACATGAGAGTTCCCGGGATATGAAAAACGGTCCCCAAGCACCACTCGCTGAGTTCTTGTGGCCAGGAATCAGAGGAACCATTCGAGAACAGACCCACCCACCCCAGCACGGTCCCTCAGGCAAGTCAACAACATCTCATCGTCCACAGTATCAAAAGCAACCGACAGATCTAATAGAATCAGTAGGGTCGAGCGAACCTGATCTAATTTACGGCGAAGGTTGTTGACCAAAGCCACAAGCGCAGTCTCGGTGCCATAGCCCGGATGAAAGCCGGACTGCAAGGGATCTAGAAAACTGAGTCGGTCCAGATGCTCCTTCAACTGCTGAGCCACCACCCATTCAACAACCTTCCCTAAAAAGGCAAGGTTAAAACAGACCGATAACTGGCAAGGGAGTCAACCTCCAGAGATGTTTTCTTGAGCAGAGGCCACACCACTGCCTCTTTAAGGCAGGTTGGCACCCTGCCCTCCTGAAGGGAGGCATTGACCATCCCCGACAGCAACGGCCCCAGTGTCTCCCGGCTGGCCTTAACCAGCCAGGAAGTGCACGGGTCCACTTCACAAGAGGTGGCTCTGACCGTTCCAGAACAACCTCCACATCAGCGGGTGAGACCCACTGAAACCAATCCCCCAAAGTTGGACAAGGTGAAGCTTCCATAACCTCTGGTTCTCCTATTGTAATAAGTGCAGTGTCAAAGTTGTGGTGAATGTGGGCAATTTTATCAGTGAAGTAATCAACAAGCATGTCACAACGGGCACTGGAAGGTTCCAGTTCCAGGTGGAGGGAGGCTGGACCAACCAGCCCTCTCACCACCCAGAAAGACTCCGCTGGACAAGACTTCGCTGATGCTATGAGGGCAGCAAAGAACTCCTTCTTTGCTGCCCGCACAGCCACAGCATATGCTCACAAACTGGCTCTATGTCACAGTCTGTTGGCTTCAGCATGAGAACGGTGCCACCGTCACTGTAACAGCCGCTCTTCTTGCTTCAGCAACTGCAGATTCTCAGTGAACCAAGGAAACCTGCAGTGCCGATGCCTAGGGTGTAGACGCCTAGGAGGTGTCCGGTCAGTGGCCTCAGTCAGCAAGATGTTCCAAATAGCAACGATGTCATCGTCAGAATCAGAGGGTAATTCCCCCAGAGCATTCTGGAACGTCTCCGGTTCCATCAGTCTCCAGGGGTGAACTAATTGAACTGGTTCCACACCCCTCCAGGGGCAGACATGCGCCGGGAGACAGGCTCGTAGGAGGTAATGATCCGTCCATGACAAGGGCACTGTTGACACCTCCCTCACCAACAGATCACCCGCTTCAAGGCCAGTGTAGAAAATCAGGTCCAGGGTATGTCCCCCATCATGTGTTGGGCCGATGACTCAGTGTGTATGTTGGAGGGTTGTGACTGGATCTGCCGGCAAGATCTATGATTTCGGCCCTCTCCTCCCTTCTCAGTGAGCCTCCTCAGCCCCTATTTGGCCCTCAGGGCTTGTAAGCGTCATCCTTGGAGAAAAACGTTACCCAGCTCTTCTCAGTTGCAATATGTTCAGTCAGTTTATAGGAAGGTAAATTCATCTGGTTGCTAGTAAAGGTGAACACTTGCTCTTTTTAAAAGAGCTAAAATATATGTACACATGTCTTTCAAGAAATGGGAATTTTCCAGCTATCTATTACACAGCATTAGGTAATTTTCATAGAAATCATGGCGTCAGATAACCAGGGATGAGGGGAGGGAAATACAACCTTGGATCATCAGTGCTCCTTTAAATTTTCTTCTTCAAAGGTAATTTTTAAAAGGAAGTTAGTCCTGTGTATTTATTTATTTCCTTGTATTTATATGCCACATCTCAGGGTGGCTAACAGCATTTTAAAACACATAATTTTTTTTAAAAAGTCAACATTTAACCCCATATTAAAATAACCCAACAATAAACCCCCCACCCTAAGGCAACCCACCCAAGCCGTCTCCCTCGGCAAAGGCCTGGCAGAACAGCCAGGTCTTACACTGTCCATGGAAAGAGGGGAGGTCTATTGCCAGGCGGACCTCCAACGGGTTCCACAGCCACGGAGCAGCCACCGAGAACACACTCCTCGATGCCTGGGGGACCTCAAGGACACCCCCAGCCGACCGCAGAGGCCAATCCAGAATCCGGAGGGTGAGGCAGTCCTGCAGATAGGTATATGTATTTTGTAAACAGACTATCACCATAACTTGTGCAGGAGGTACCCTTAACAACTGAATTAGTACTTATACTATTATTTATGCTATTTGTGATAATTTCCCAGGGGAATACATCTGAGAATGTAAGAATCAGCAATAGCTGTCAAAGAGATTCCCTGTAAGATTTAAAGAGGAGGTTCCCAAGTTGTGGGAACCCCACCCTAAGTGGGGATTCCATCATCCAGAAATGGGCATGCTTGGCAATATTCGATCTATTTTTGCATTGCCTTTGTGCTGGATTATATTTTAATCTCAAAAGGGGGGATACACAAGCAAAAAGTGTTTGAACCCCTGTTTTAAAGGAGTGGAATGAAATTTCACTTAAACAGCATTGTAGTTTAATTTTAAAATAAAAAAGGGATCTTGCAAAAAAAAAAATTAACAGTGAGACTAGCTTTTTGAGTTTCACCTTCATAGAATCCTAGACCTGGAAGGAACCCTAAGGGCTATCTAGTCAAGCCCCCTGGCCATTGAGGAAGATTGACAATACCTGCACCATCACTTAGAGAGAGCTTTTAAAAGCCATCCACAAACTCCTTTGTTCACACTCTTTTGTAAAAGAGTTAGGCAGTGGAATAACTTACCAAAGTGGCATATGGGATTTTAAAATTCACTACTATGACACTTACACACTGGGATATTTTGCCAAAGGAGTTTGAACTTTAAAGATTTTGAGAAGAAAAGAGAGTTAAGTTCAAATTTAATTCTCAACATGATCCACTCTGTCGACCACCAAGAAGATTTTTATGGGGTAAAAACGGAAGTGACACTGGGTTGCTGCATCCCAGACTGACTTGGAACAGGCAGCCTGGGTGGACACGGTGCACGCTCGTCCGGGAGAGAAAACAAACATGGTCCCAGCAAGGACAATGGCCGCACAGCCTGGGGGCAGGAAGAGTGGGGACTGTGTGGCTGGCTGTCCCTGCACTGAATCCAGAGCCCCGCCCTCTCCCCCATGATGGACAGCCATGGCAGCCAATGACGCCCAGTCATGGCAGGCCCGGTACAGGCCAGTAGACGGGCTCAAGAACAAACATGCAGCCCCAGGGCAGCCTGCTTTGGCCCGATCGGGTAGACACTAGCCCTGGCTGTGACCTTGGAGGTCTTCCGAGGTCAGAACCCGGGCTAGCCTCCAACAAGACTCGGGACACCCCTGGTCAACATCTGTCAGCACCTGCACACACGTGAAAGCGGGGCCCTTGGCCAAGTGTCCCACAGTGGGCTAAAAGGTCCACTGTCACATTTGTTTTTACTCATGGTGCGCTGGCGGTCAGTATTTTTAAGAAGCACTGATTTCATCAGCTGTGCAACAGGAAAAGAAAATTTCTTGAGGCAAACAGCCTATGTGCTAATGGCTGCAATTAGATTATCCTTATATACTATATTCCAGTGGTGCTGGTGGTCATAAAATCAAAATTCTTTTAAAGGTTCAGCTCACCTATTCCTCTAAATGTATCCAGTGTGTTCTACTCACCCCAGAGTGGAGTTGAATACACTGCAGAATGTTGTTCTTGTCGAGGGGATAGCAACTGTACCTAAGCATCTGTAGAAAGAATAGCTGCTTGAGTGGATGGTTAATTTTTACCTGCTCTCCATAAACAATAGCCTTGACTTGTTGTTATATTGGCTCTTGATTAAGAAATTCCATATGACCAAATGAGCAATAAATTTGATTCATAGGCTGTTTTGAGGAAGTGCGATGTTTCCATGATGTGCTAAATCCAAAATGACATGGGAACCATAAAAAAGATAATCCCCTTTCTGCTTTGGTGTATCAAAATGTGAAGCCAGCTATTACACAAGATGTAAAGATATTTGCAGATGTTGGTGACTCAGATCACATATATCCAGAAATCGCTTTTAATTGCCAACTTAATGACAGTGTACTGCATTAATTCAATTAAAGTTTGGACCATTTAGAAGGCAAGGGTAAGTATTTCATATTAAAAAAACCTCTGGTTTATAACTATAGTTAAGGCTCTTGCAAATTCAATCATGCAATAAAAAGCATGGAAATTGTAAGTTAAGACTCCTGCCTTACCTTGTATGCCATGTAAGCAGTAAAGACGTTGTACAGTCTCACATATTGTGCTCACTTATAACTTAGGCTCCATGCACCCACACTTTGCCTTCGTCTTTCAGCCCCAATCCTCTTCCTCCACAGGTTGGGGACAACACTGAAACTGGGAACAGAAGGGCGTGACCTTTCCCTCTATCCTTCCATTTGGGTTGGGGAGAATGAGACAGTTAAGTAATGGCTCTGAACCCTCTCTTTTAACCAGTAGTCCCCCGCTGCTCTCCCAGAGAACTTAGGAGTTGTGGCTCCCACCCCCCTCCCCGTCTAACCTACTAGGTCCCCACCCTTTAACAGAGAAGTCAGGACTCCTGGCTTCTAGCCCCTCCTTTACACTCTAACCCAGTAAGCTGTACTCCCTTCATAGGTAATAAAACAGTCCTGGTTTCCAGACTGATCTGTTCTCCCCTGCTCTCAATGTTGTAACAGACAACCCAGAAGCCCTGGGTCCAAGTTGCCCCTTTTAACACTCTAGCCCCCACTCCCCTCACAGAGAACTCCAAAGTCCTGGGAAATACGTGTATCTGTCTGTCTCATATGGAACAGGAGTAAAGTTGTGTGTGTGGAATGACAGGACAGGAAGTGGAATAACAGGGAGGGAGGCTATAGGGAGTCAAAGAATAGGAAGTCAGCTGTGGTAAGTGACTAAAATAATAAAAGTGATTTTTTTTTAGCAGTTTTTAATATGATGTTATCCACCCTAAGCCTTAATGGGAAGGGTGGGGCAAACATTGAAGTAAATAAATAAAAATAAAATCCAGAATGATATTTATATTTATTACTGGTTTATACTGTTGACATTTTACACTGTTTTATGATTTTATAATGAAATTTTTGCAAGCTGTCCTGAGCTGTCATTAGGCAGGGAGGGCAGTGTATCAAATGATGGTATGTATAAATAAATAAATGTTCAAAATAAAAGACTTGAATGTCAGTACTGAAGGCGTATACACCTTTTATGGAACAGACATACTTTTAATGAAAACCACCACATGCACATATTTAACAACAGAAATATATGGTATCTAGCATAACGTGTAATAATTTGTGTTGCAAATTACAGGGGATACCATCCATTTACATTCTAAGGGCATGCTTGTGGATGCCATACTGCCCCTAGAGCTGTGCCACCATAAGCAAGGGAGACAGACCGGGGCGAGCCGGGTCCTCTGGTAATCCCTTGGAGGGCCACCACAGCCACCTCATTTTGGGCCAGTGGGGAAGGCTGTTCAAACAAGCATCCACCCCCAGGGAATTGGGGCGGGGGACTGCCATCACAAGTGATTTCCACACAGCAGGATTGGGCCCGTAGGGGGAGTGCCCAGTTCTGCCGTGAGGCGAGGTCCAAGGATTGGGCCCAGAGGAGCGTACTCGCCTGGGCCACCAAACAGCTGAGATTGAGGGAAGGGCGTCAGGGCTTACTGAACAGTCTGGTCTCAGTCTCGGGGTGCCTGCCTGCCTGCTGCTTTTGCTCTTCCCTACTGAATCCATATCCTAGACACCAGGTGATACCAACCCAACATGATTGGGTTGCTTGGAGGAACAAGCTCACCCAGGCTGCCAAACAGCTGATGGGAGGTCCCCCCCCCATCAGCTGTTTGAGCACCCATCAGCTGTTTGGCAGCCTGGGCAAGCACACTTCTCAGCCACCCTCCAGTCCCAGCTGTTTGGCAGCCCGGAAAATTGTGCTCCTCTGCCCCTGCCCTCCCAGTCTCTGCTGTTTGGCTGCAAGCACGCTCCTCCAGGTCCCCTCCCCTTAATCCCAGCTGTTTGGTGGCCTGGGCGAGTATGCTCCTCCAGACCCAATCCTTGGACCTTGCTTCTTGCCAGAGCTGGACGGAACCTAACAGACGGGAGGAGACGTTAGCCCGGATTAGCCCAGCTAGGTGAGCCTTAGCCCGGATTAGCCCAGCTAGGTGAGCCTTAGCCTGGATTGTATTGCCAACCTTCTCTGGACGACGTGTCGGATAGCAACTGGCCACCCACCCCAAGGCAGAAGTGGGTGAACATCTGGTGACCACTGAACTGATGAGCAGGTGACTTGCGGCCTACTGTGGCCTACTGTCTCATTTGTTTTCACTCCAAGTCCAGACTTCTTACAGCTTCCATGGTACACTTACTAAACTCTAGAATAGAGAAGAGTGGATAGAAATTTAGTATAACAGTCAAACATAAATGGTAATGATGAACACTAATATAAAGGTGTGTTTAATATACACGAGTAGACAATCAAATTAAAGACAGTGTGTTTATGGGTGGGAAATCTTTTGAATGGATAGTGCTTTTACCCTACTCTGTTTACTTGGATGATCAAACTCAAAAGATATGCTCATCCTCCGCCATCATGATTTGAAGACTGTTTCAGTAAGGTTGCCTTAGTATCTGCTTTTATTAGAACTAGAGAGACTAGGGGGTAAATACATTTCCTTATAATTTTCTGTATTTTATTATTATTATTATTAACAAACATTTATATAGCGCCAGCAGTGTACCTGGCACTTTACAAAGTAATAAAATAGACAGGGTCCCTGCCCCTAGGGCTTACAATCTGAGAGACAGGAGCTGGGGGAGAGACTTAGGAAGGGGAACAGAGGGAGAGACAAGGGGTCTAACATTCATGAAGATGCGAGGTCTCAAGTGCACGTACTTGGCTTGGTTACGATGAGAATGACAGCAGGCAGGTCCATGTTGCAAGGATAAGGGTAAACCGATCGTAGGTATAGGAATAGTGGCTCAGCAGGATAAAGAGTCAGACAGAGCAGAGCGAAAGAGGTGAGTTTTAAGGAGAGATTTGAAGGTATGAAGGGAGGGGGCAAGGCGGATGTGGACAGGGAGGGAGTTCCAGGCATGGGGGGCAGCAAGTGAGAAGGGACGAAGGCGCTTAGGGGAGCAGGGAAGGCGTGGAAGGGTGAGAGAAGGGACAGAGGAGGAGCGAAGTGCACGGGCTGGAGTATGGAGGGCGATAAGTGCAGAGAGGTAGGGGGGAGCAAGGTTGTGAAGAGCTTTATAGGTGAAGACTAGGAGCTTGTGCAGGATTCGTTCAGGAAGGGGAAGCCAGTGAAGCGAAGAGAGGAGGGGCTGCACATGGTCGAAGCGACTGGCGAGGTAGATGACCCTGGCAGCAGAGTTTTGGACAGAGATGAGGGGAGAAAGGTGAGACCGGGGAAGGCCAGTGAGAAGGAGGTTACAGTAATCGAGGCGAGAGATGACCAGAGCATGAACAAGAGTTTTGGCAGACGAGACAGAGAGAAAAGGGCGAATCTTAGCAATGTTATGGAGGGAGAAGCGACAGGATTTAGCAACAGAGTCAATGTAGGGTTTAAAAGAAAGGGGTGAGTCAAAGATGAAGCCTAGGCTACGGGCTTGGGGGACAGGCAGGATGGTGACTCCATCAATAGTTATTGACAGTGAGGAAGGAGAGGAAGGATGAGGGGGGAAGATAAGGAGTTCAGTTTTAGCCATGTTGAGTTTGAGTTGACGTTGAGACATCCAGGTAGAGATGTCAGAGAGACAGTTGATGAGACGAGCTTGAACAGAGGGAGAGAGAGAGGGAGTAGAGAGATAGAGTTGAGTGTCATCAGCATAGAGGTGGTATTGGAAGCCATGGGAGGCAATGAGTTTGCCTAAGGATGAGGTATAGATCGAGAAGAGGAGAGGGCCAAGAACAGAGCCTTGAGGAACACCAACTGAGAGGGGGAAGGAGGAGGAGGCGGAGTTGGAGAGAGACACATTAAAGGAGCGGTCAGAGAGGTAGGAGGAGAACCAGTTATGGACAGAGCCACAAAAGCCAAGGGAGTGAAGGGAATCCAGCAAGAGTGAGTGGTCAACAGTATCGAAGGCAGCAGAGAGATCAAGGAGGACAAGAATGGAATAGAGACGTTTAGATTTAGCCACCAGAAGATCGTTGGTGATCTTAGCGAGAGCAGTTTCAGTAGAATGAAGGGGGCGGAAGCCAGATTGGAGGGGGTCAAGGGAGGAGTTGGAGGATAGGAAGTCAAGGCAGCGGGAGTAGACAACACGTTCAAGCAGCTTGGAAGCAAAAGGAAGGAGTGAGACAGGACGATAGCTAGAAGGGTCAGAGGGGTCAAGAGTGGACTTTTTGAGAATAGGAGAGACTGTGGCATGTTTGAAGGCAGAAGGGAAAGAGCCAGTAGAGAGGGAGAGGTTGATGATGTGCAGGAAGGAAGGGGCGACAGTAGGAGTAATGGAGGTGAGGAGGCGGGAAGGAATGGGATCAAGGGGGCAAGTGGAAGGGTTGGAGGAGGAGAGCAGAGAGGAGATTTCCTTAAGGGAGGCAGGGGAGAAGGAGGACATGAGAGAAGGAGGGGGAGGAGGGAGAGGGGTGGGAGTGGGAAGAGAGAAGTGGGAAGCGATTTCGAGGCGGATCTTGTCTATCTTGGAGGTGAAAAAGGAGGCAAGATCCTGAGCAGAAAGGGAAGAAGGAGGGGGAGGACAGGGAGGCTTGAGGAGGGAGTCAAAGGTAGAGAACAGGCGGCGAGGGTCGCGAGAACAGGACTCAATGCGGGAGGCATAGTAGTGTTGTCTAGCAAGGGAGATAGCAGAAGTAAGGGTGGAGAGACAGAATTTAACCCTAACCCTAACTGAGCAGATATAGTTTGTTTCTGGCTTGCAAATTATTCTCTCATTTTCCTGACTCAACACCCCAGAGTTAGGGGTATATATGGATTTTGCCAGTCTGCTGAAAGAGAGAGTTTTGATGGCTTCATTTAGTATGTGGCAAGTTTTTGAACGTCTTCACAAGAACAGATACGTAACTTTTAATGGCTTTTGGAGTGCCGCACCTACTCACTTTATAGTCTGTAAATTTAAAATAATCAGATACTTTGTGGCAAATCTGATCTCTTTCATACAAATCCTGATTCGGAACACCTACCCAAAGAAAGTTCAGTAGGAAAAAGTAATGCAGAAGCCTTGTAGATAACTTTAAAAACCGGTAGAAAGACAAGTCAAATCCTTTAGCTTTTATGTTTAAAATCTCCTAGGCCCCAATTCCGCAAAGCCATCAGTTTCAAAGAGATTTAGGTCTCATTCAATCCTGAGTTAAGCATATGCTTAGGTGCTTTGTTGGATTGGGACATTAGTCAGACGTTTCAGCAGCATTTAAGTGTTTTAGTGGAATACTTTATCTCTCTAAATAGACAGTCTTTGATGAGGATTGTGTGTGTGCTTATAAACAAATGCAGAGTGGATTCAGGGTTGCCTTTGAGCCTCTATAAGACCTGTTAGAAAGCTAACACAAATTGCATTTTGAAACTATTATTAATTATATAGCGCCAACAATGTACCTGGCACTTTACAACTGTTGAAAATAGACCAGGCCCCTGACCCAGGGGGCTTACAATCTAAGATATTGAGGTATTTAAAATGTGGCTTATAAAGAACGCGTGATCGACAGTTTTCAGTGGCGTGGCACATCTAAACACTGCCTGCGTGACTTTTCTAAGGTGGATTATTTAAATCTGTGAGCCCCAATGCAATGTCTAAAAAACGTCTAAGAAAGACAAGGGAGAGGAGACAAGGGATGGGGGCAACTGAGGGAGAGACGGGGTGATTTCAGACGTGACGGGGCGGCATTCGCCGCGTCACGGAAACAACCCTGAGATTCCCCATTGGGATCACTCCCCGATTCCCTGTCGGGATCCCCCAACACGTCTGTTGGTCATGCCAGAGTGACAGAATGTTAGTATTGGTTTAATATACTGGATTGTGATCAGAACATTATGTTATCTAATATGTTTTTATATCAAGCACAGCATTAAAATAGCTTGAAACATGCGGCCGCACGATCCCCCCGCACGCTCCCCCACCGCCCGCCCTCTGGGGAGACGGGCGGGCGCCGCGGCCAATGCGGGCGCCGTGGCCAATGCGGGCGCTGCACCCACCCGAAATGACCACGGCCCGGAATCCCGGCGGGGATTCCGGGCCGTGATCGCCGTCCAGACATGACGGACCCCTTCATCCCCGCCGGGAATCCCATTCACCATGCGATCGGCGCCGGCCCTGCGGGTTCAGCCGATCGCGTGGTGAATGGGATTCCCAACTGGGATTGAGCGTGGGTAACATCTGGGGGAGAACTTCCGGTTCCCCAACAGATGTTACGGGGCCATTCCCCACCACAGGGAATTGACTGTGGTTGAGCGTGATCTCGTAACGTCTGAAAATACCCAGGAATACATTCATGAAGGCATGAGGTTGTAGGTACATGTGCTTAGCTTAGTTACATCGGGGATGGAAGGGAGACTAACGGGACGAGGAGCTAGGGAAAGTCTGATTGAAAGAGGTAGGTTTTCAGGAGGGTTTTGAAGGTTGGGAAAGGAACGAATGTATTCAGGGAGGGAGTTCCAGGCATGGGGGGCAGCAAAGGAGAATGGGCGAATATGCTGTGAGGAGCAGCGGAACCGTGAGCAAGTGAGGGTGTTGGTAGAGGAGAAGCAGAGCTTTTGGATGGGAGCATAGTGGGAGACTAGTGTAGAGAAATGGGGGAGGCCATGCCATGAATAGCCTTGTAGGTAAAGACAAGAAGCTTGTGCTGAATATGTACAGGTAGAGGGAGGCAGTGGGAGAGGAGGGGCTGCACATGATCAAAGCAGATGAACATGGTAGCAGAGTTTTTGAATAGATTTTTTTTGGGGGGGAGGCCAGTGAGAAGGAGGTTGCAGTAGTGAAGATGAGAGATAACCAGAGCATGGACTAGGGTTTTAACAGTGGAAACAGTGAGGAAAGGATGGATCTTAGTGATGTTGCACAAGGAGAGACGACAGGATTTAGCAACAGATTCGATTTGCGGTTTAAAGGAGAGGGAAGAGTCAAAGATGAAGCCCAGGCTACATGCCTGAGGGACGGGCTGAATGGTGACCCGGCCATTTTTTTCACAAGCCAAACTGAATAGGATGTCAAAATCCAAAGGAGACATTTTAAGTAAATCATGTTTCAGAAACACAACCGTACTTGATTTGAAATACCACCGGGTTTTTTCCAAGCTATTTTAATGCTGTGCTTGATATAAAAACATATTAGAGAACATAATGTTCTGATCACAATCCAGTATATTAAACCAATACTAACATTCTTTGGAAGTTAGGAATTATGAAGTAGATGAGAACTAAGTCAGTTAAATATATTTCATTTGTCTGTTGGGATGAAGTGTTATATTTATTAAGAATGGAATTTAATGAACATGCACTATTTGCTGTCCTATTTTTGTTTACTTTCTTAAAGCATCTGGCTGCTGTTGAAGATGGTTTTACCCGTACAGCAGCTCTTATAGTCTTGGGTACCAATCCTGCTATTTGTAGGGCTTGAGTAGAACCACATGTCTAAATGGAACGCTCTTGATTTCAAGCTGGGCCATTGGATGGATGTTCAGACTTTAGAGTAACTTTTCGGGGTCCGTGTCAAATTAAACCCCACATTTGGCACTTGAACAGTTTTGATGTAGTGACTCTTCTGCAACACCTGATTCAAAGATGCCCTACCTTTCTTGGACTTGCACCTGGTTTTGCTGCACAAAGCAGCAGCAGAGTCCATTCTAGCTGATGTATTTTTAAACTGCTACTCGACAATGCTGCAGATTTTTCTGTAACTAGCACTCAATAAAACAGCACTGCTGTTTAGGACTAAGTTCCATTTATGCCTTTCTTGGCTGTGTTGATTCTGCACAACTAACATGAATAAAAATGAGTAAAAACTGTCACTATAAATTTGGCATATATTACTTTGATTATACAAAAGGAGCATATCTGTTCAACATGAATATGGGGTTTTATAATTATCCAAAATGAAGCCCTTTTAAAATACTGATATAGAATTTCTCCATTCTTAAAAAACCACTAAATACTTCAATCTTCGTTAGAACAGATGTGCCCCTGAAATGATTGGGGATAAGATAACATCAAAATTTTGTTCAGATGATTTGAGAAGAACTGGCTTTGAAAATTGGTTGAGATTTGGACAAATTATGTTCCTTTAAAAGAGAGGGAAATCCATAATGATTTTTTTTTTCATTTCCTTTGCATTGCCTTTTGTTGCTTGCTGGGGATGCAGGATTTTCTTTTTGACTCAAATGGGGTCATACGGGGAATAGGGAGAACGCTTATGAAAAATACGTGTTGCAAGGCTAAATTGGTTCCAGTGCAGCCCTGTACCATGCATTTTTAATGTGTCCTCTTTTAAAGGGGAGTCTCATATTTTTTCCCGTGTGACCCCATTTAGAGACATAAATGTAATCTCATGATCCAGACAGCAACAAAGACAATATAAAGTCTAGCAAATGTCAGTTCCCAGATAGCTTGATCCTGCTTGGGGTAGTGACCCACAGTTTTGATGTGTCTAATGTCTTCTAAGAACACCTGGCTTAAACATTTGAATGAAATGTGCTTTTTCTAAAATGGAATGACTAAGAGTGTGAAAACCATATGCCCAATCTCTGGATCCAAAAGTCTGTTTAGTTGCCCAATTTTCAAGCACCTCAAATCCCCACCTAAATACGAACAGCATGGAGGCTCACCATTCTTGATTCTTCAGAACAAGGCCATTGCAGAATTACTGTAACGCGCTCTATGTAAGGCTACCCTTGACACCGATCCGGAGGTAGCAGCTGGTGCAGAATGCGGCGGCCCACTTCGTGACGGGGACAGGCCTCCGCGAGCGCATTACACCTGTACTCCGTACTCTGTACTGGCTGCCTATTATCTTCCGGGCCCAATTCAAGGTGTTGGTTATGACCTATAAGGCCCTAAGCAGCTTGGGTTCAGTTTACCTTTCTGTTTACGTTTCGCGGCCCTTGCAGTTGTCCAGCGATGCCCGACACGATGTCCCCCGGGTATGCCAGGGGGCGACGGCAGAGAGGGCATTCTCGGTGGCCGTGCCTCGACTGTGGAATTCCCTCCCGTTGGAGGCCCGTCTGTCCCCTGACCTCCCCTCTTTCCGCAGACGTTGTAAGACATGGTTGTTCCACCGGGCCTTCGGGCAGGGGGGGTTGGTAGGGTGGGGGAAGGGGCTTGCTTGCTTGCTGCTAGTGAATTTTATGTGTCCATTCTATATATTTTATATATTGTAGTTTAGATGGTTTTATTATTGTGTTTTATGTTGTACGCTGCCAAAGTGCAGGCGGGTGCGGGATAAAGGTTTTTGTAATAATAAATAATAATGATGTAAATATGAATTTCCATGTCAGTTTCTGACTTGAAAAACCATGGCTAGCAGCAGTATGTTTAGCATATTCCTTTAAATAAATGACCAATAGCCTCACAATCATTTGCAGCCTTGTAGACAGCCTTTTCCCATAAATCCCAGAATAATCTGCAAGCATTCATTCTAGAAATGACAGAACTAGTTCCATTTTTCAATGAGTCATATATTTCAGTCCTGATGTTTTTGTCCTTGATCAAGACAAATAATGCTTTTTAAAGCTTGCAGGAAATTATACCATGACTTTTTTATTTCAGCATAGGAAGAGCTTGTACTAATTTTCATTTTCAAAGTGGCCCCTAGGAGGGAAAAGGTTCTCCACCCCTGCCAGTGTCTCGTGTATCCAGTGTTAGTCCTAGTCAATGGGACAGTAACCTCTTACTCTTGAGTCTTCACTTTCTTAGCCCACATTTCTCAAGTGACTGGTTATTTTGAAATGGGGTGTCCGGTAAAGTGGCCAATCCATTACCCAACCTATTGAAAAAACAGCTAGATGAACCCCTGGCTGGTATAATTAGCCCTGCTTAAGGATTGGGGGATGGACTAGATCAGTAGCTCAATAATGAATTCCCTCCCAGTGGTGTGAGGTGAACAAGGTTATTAATTATTATTATTATTATTATTTTATTTTATTATAAACATTTGTATAGCAGCAGCCATGTACCTGGTGCTTTACAGAACAAAGATAAAGACATGGTCCCTGCCTATGACTTACAATCTAAAAAGACAAGGAGGGGGCGACAAGGAGAGGGGACAAAGGGAAGACAAGGGAGAAGCAAACAAACATGCAAGCGGCTGCGAAGTCTCAGGTGCGTGTGCTTGGCTTGGTTACTGTTAGGCAGGAGTCTGCAGAGGAGGGCAGATTGTAAGTATTTGGGGAAAAACAACTAGCAGGCATTGGGAAAGGCGGCACGGAAGAAGTGGGTCTTGAGGAGGGATTTGAAGGTGCGGAGGGAGGAGGAAAGGTGGATGTGGGTAGGGAGGGAGTTCCAAGCATGGGGGGCAGCGAGAGAGAAGGGACGAAGGCGGTTAGGGGAGCATAGGAGATGGGGGAGAGTGAGGGAGGGGACAGAGGAGTTGCGTAGGGTGCGTGCAGGAGTGCATAATGAGATTAGGGCTGAGAGATAGGGGGGAGCTAGGCTGTGAAGTGTTTTATAGGTGAATACCAGGAGTTTAAACTGGATGCGTTCAGGAAGGGGGAGCCAGTGGAGAGAGGAGAGGAGAGGCTGCACGTGGTCAAAGTGACGGGCTGAGTGGATGACCTTGGCAGCGGAGTTTTGGATGGTGATAAGGGGAGACAGGTGAGAGCCAGGGAGGCCGGCGAAGAGAAGGTTGCAGTAGTTGAGGCAAGAAATGACCATGGCATGAACAAGGGTTTTGGCAGAGGAGATAGAAAGAAAGGGGCGGATCCGAGCGATGTTATGGAGAGTGAAACGGCAGGACTTGGCAACAGAGTCCATGTAAGGCTTAAAGGAAAGATGAGTGTCAAAGATGAAGCCCAAGCTACGGGCTTGGGGAACAGAATGGATGGTGGCTCCATCGATGTGGATGGACAGGGAAGCGGGAGAGGAGGGAGGAAAAATAAGGAGCTCAGTCTTGGCCATGTTGATCTTGAGCTCGCGTTGGGACATCCAGGCGGAGATGTCAGCGAGACAGTTGACGAGGCGTGAGTGGACAGAAGGGGAGGGAGAGGGGGTAGAGAGGTAGAGCTGAGTGTCATCGGCGTAGAGATGATATTGGAAGCGTGGGAGGCAATGAGTTTGCCAAGGGAAAGGGTGTAGAAGCAGGGGATTTGGGACTCTAGAAATTATCCTACACCAAGTAAATTGAATTTCTTACAACTCGGAGTGGGCGATCCAGATTGTGCTGTATGCGTATGTAGCGAGGTGTAAGGGACCTTCAGCAATACAGACAAGAAAAGAGGGGAGCTCATTCTAAAAAGTATGAGATGTTCTGGAATAGATGAGTTTTTAATGCATCTGCAACCCTACAATAATGTTGTTCTCCAGATTATGCAAATACCATATCATCTAAATAGCTTGTTTGTCTGGTTCATCATTGTTTTGTCTTGCAGTCCATCAAACCCTTTTGTAAGAGTGGTAAAAATGAGCATCTCCTCCTGAAAAGTTGTAGTGGATTTGCGTAGCTCTTGGGGAAAACATGAGCCAAACATTTATGAGGCTGACTTTGAGAGTGTATTTTCCATAAACACCTTTGAACTTGAAAACAAAAACAGTGATCTTCATGAGAAATGTCTCATTAAGCATCGCCTCCTTCTCCTTTTTTAAAAATCAAAGCTTCACAGGTGTTTGTACAGGTACAAAAACAGCTAAGATAAAAACCCACTTGGTAGAAAGAACGATTAGTCATTCTGTCGTGCCAGAAAAATGGAGCCTGAGACGTAGAGCGAAGGCAAGGCTTAGTGGTAAATAACCTTTACAAGTGGATGACAGTATACTGTTCCAGCTGAGTCCGGAGCTGGGAATTTTTGAGGATGAGTAATGTGGCATCGTTGTGTGAACAGGAAATGAGGGAATTGGAGGTTGTGTTTTGTAACAGGAATATTCAGCTAGTGAAACGAGAAGCTATAAGCTGTGTAAGCTAACGCTAATCAGATCATCTAAAATTCACCAAAGCCTTCTTCTGGAACCAGTCATTTGTGACACACGGAGGCCTTCTGACCACTTTCTGTAGAGACTTGCTGCTTTTAAAAAAAAAAAAAGATTTGATGAGGACCTCTAAAATTAAAGCTTCATCCATCCTGCTCATAAGAGCATTAAACATTTTTAAAAATAAAATCCTGATCTTTGCCATCTGATCTAGCTGTAGAAAGAGCTGGTATGCTAATGGTGCATTCCTTTTGTGCTAGTGATGTGATTGATATGAAAGGGGATTGCAAGTCATTCAGCACAGTCCTGCCAATATCTCAACCACACTCAAGTGTTCTTAGATAAGACGCTCCCCCGTGTGGCCACCCAGGAGCCATGAAGCCTGCCACCCATCTGAAGGTGGAGCGAGGGGATGCACGCTCCCGTGAGCCATGGAACACTCCCTCGTGGCCACGCACAGAGTACTGCTGGGAAAGCTGGAGTGCTCCGTGTGGGGGAAGCCAAATAGCTCGGTGGTGCAAGCCAGCCAGAGGCACCATGAGCAGGAGGAGTGGCCTTTGCAAGTCACAAGAACTAGCCGGGAATTCTGAGGAGCCTGTGTTCCCCAGTGCTCGCGTCGGGGACGTGTCACTTGCAAAGGCCAGCCTGGTGTGCTTCCCCCTCCCCCATGGCCCGTGGAAGGGGTTGTGTGTGTGAGCTGTCTTGAATCGTTCCCCATGCGCTCCACCTGAGTGGGTGCTCTGTGGCAGTGCCATTCAGCGACCATGGACCCCCACACACCCCACATCACCTTGCTCATTTAAAAACACCTGTCAGCTCCGCTGCTAGGCCGTCTTGCACTGGGGATGTTGCCTGTCTTGGGGATGTTGCCGGTCTTGGATCTCACAGAGAGGGAGCATCTCAGGTGCGAGACAAAGGAGATTCACTGTTTCAGAGCAGATTTCCCTCTTTAATTTCAGCATGGAAGCAAACCATTGCAGATGCAGAACCCTTGTGCCATGTGCTCATGGAACATTCTTGAACAGGTTCTGTTTCTGTCTGGATGTAAGGTTTATAGCTCCTTGCAGAGGGCATCATCAATCATTATTATTATTATTTTGATTATTTTGTTTTTATAGCCCCCCTCTGCCAAATGTCGCTCAGAGCACTTCACAAACCTAAAATACAGCAATATAAAATGATATAAAGTCCATTTAAAATGAGAAGGTAAAGAGGGGAGGACAGAATAGATGATCATCATCGGTGGATCCTAAAAGTACTTCAGGTGCTTTTGAAAGGTGTGGAGGGAGGCACTGAGATGGACATCTAGAGAGAGCGAGTTCCACGCGGAGGGGCCCAATCACCCGCTGATATACGGTGCATGGTGGGAGCCGCAAACCGTGGATGGTTTCTGAGCATGGATAACCAGGAGCAAGTCCCACAGCCAGGTCTGCACTTTTTATATTATTTATTTATTTATTTATACTAAAATGCCGCCTCCGCTAGCTTGGGGCAGCTTACAATAAAAGCAACATCAGCATAATTATATAATAATAATAATAATATAATAATTTATTGTCGTAACCACAGGTTGTGACAAAAAGACAGAAACATAAAAACCAATTCTAATCAATATACACATTTTAAAATGCACAAAACAAAAATCACAATATAAAATAAAAAAGAATCTAATATCTTAATACACAGTAGAATAAGCAGTATTGTCAAACTAACTTTGAATATCTCTGCTCATAAGTACTCGCCTTCAGACTGCCAGGGCTTGACCCAAATTTGCTGTCATCAAAATAAGCAGGTCATGATCACTAGCCAATAAATAAATAATCCTGTACTGGACATTCCAGTGTTCTTTCCCCTTTAGTACAGGGTTCAGTCATGTAATTCTTACCCTTGAGAGTGTAAACAGGAAAACAGATAGTGGGGAAGGTTCTCAGCTTGACTCAAACCACAAGGACATAATCTGAGCTCATAGGGAATAGAATTGTAGCTTCCTTTGGTAACTTTTGTGGGCAAAGTGCAAGAGCGTCAAAGCTCTGAGAGTGGTAAAATTGCTGACAACTGTAAGATTTTTTTCCAGCCCAAATACGCTATTAAGCTTACAATACCAAGGTGCCAGTTTAAGCAGGGATAAAGCCCCTATGTCTGCTTGGGCATATATATCTTTTGACCTAGTTTTGAACATCAATCTCACTCTGTCTTTTGAAAATCCTGCAAAATAGGAAAGTGAAAATCCAGCTTTCCCCAACATTTTAGATAAGTCTCTTTCCCACAAGTTATAACAATAAATATAAAATCAATGTACAAAAAGGTCACCAAAATCAAAAGGAAAATAACCCACCCCAAACCCCACCCATTACCCATCTCCCCCACAAAAAGCCTGATGAAATAAGTAGGTCTTACACTGGCGCCGGAAGGAGTGAAGATCCGGGGACAAACGGAACTCTACTGGAAGGAAGTTCCACAGCCGCGGTGCTACAACCAAGAACGTTTTCCCTATGTGCCCCTTCCCCCCCCCCCCGTCGTACATGGGGGACTTCAACAAGGGTGCCCCCGGCCAACTGGAAGGAAGTTCCACAGCCGCGGTGCTACAACCAAGAACGTTTTCCCTATGTGCCCCCTCCCCCCCGTCGTACATGAGGGACTTCAACAAGGGTGCCCCCGGCCAACTGCTCCAGAACCCGGGGGCCCTGAAAACCAGCAGCACAATCTTAAATTCATTGTAACTTCTCTCCATTTTTTATGTCAAGGTTAAAATATTGAGAATTGCTGTCTTGTTTTGAATAATGGAATGGGATGAACAGAATCCAGTAACCAAGACAGTGTTTGATGAGCTGTTAGGACCAAAGGACTCATTGCTGTGTTTGACGAAATCGTCTTGGCCTTTGTAAACCCCAACTGTTCAGACAGGATCTATGTATTCAGTTCTCTAATGTATGCAGAGGTTGTTAGCAAAAACAAAAAACAACAACAACAAAACCAGGAGAGCTGCAAGGAGTAAGATTTTGTTCTTTTCTAACGTGATTAATTGCTCATAACTGTTACAACAATAATTGGATCCTTTTGGAAGCGGTTTTTAAAACTTAGAGAGGATGAGAATTTGCCATTAAAAGTAGAAACTGAGGCAGGGTTAGCTCTCCTGATCAAGAACTTACTAATGGTTCTGCTTTCACACACCTGGTCACTCTCTGCTTTTAATAAATGTTAGTGTAACTACAAACCTCAGTTACTTGCCCTTTAAATTGGCAACCATTTCTGCTTCCCGTATCGTCATTTATCTGTCTGCCTCAGTAGTACGTGGTGTGGTGAGTTATACATGGGCCTTTTACAGCTTTCAAAAGATGGTTGCTTTTTAAATGGAATGTAGGGACTTGCTGGGCATGATGTAAAAACTCAGAGCACCCAAGAGGTCTTTTAATTAAGTAATTCACAAACAGAAGGATGCAAAATGTATCCTCCCATGTGGGGGAATGAGAGTGTGGAGAGGTGTGAGAAGGGGTGCCGCTCACAGATCCCTAGTTTCTTACCTGGCTGAGCTGGAGGGTTGCAGTCTTCAGGAGCCAGGGGGCTGCAACTACCAATCAGAATTCACCCTTATTGTGTGGGATGTCCCTTACTTCATAACACAGAATGAATGTCCCCATCCTTTCTGATGGGGCTGCCCAGACCAGACCCACACAGAATAGGGGCAGCCAAGAGGCAGATCATGATCCGCTAGTGGATCTCGCGCTAATCTCCAGTAGATCACAATGTGGGGAGAAGGACCCACCCCTTAGAGATTTGCCTCAAAGGATAGAGGGGTTGGTGTCACAAGGTGTGCCGCTGGGGAGGAGAAAGGCTACGAAAGCGCCTCTAGTGTGGTGGGGAAGGCTCTCTGAGGAATACTCCTCTTTGCTCCTGTGACTGGATGCTGAGGTGCCTTGGAGCTAGGAGTCACTGGGCAGGGTCTTGGTAGACCACCTATGGTTAGCGCCTGGAACAAGTGGCTCACGTACACTGTAAGGCTGTCCAGCCCTGTTTTAGAACATAACTTCATGATGCCGTCTTTTTTATTTTTGAAATTTTGACCTGGCAGGCCTAAGCATTCCAGAAGTGAGGCAAGCAGGAGCCATTTTTTTGAAGTCTCCTCAGCTCGGCTTCTTTGTAATAGCTTTATAAGGAGGTGGGTTATGTGTTATCAGGGAGGTATATGTGTGGGTGTGATGAGACTGTCTAGTAGAACCATGCTTGGACTAGAAATGTCAGCCGGAGCAGGACCCAAGCCTGATTTCCTCAGATCTGACCTGAACTTGATGATATCTGGTTCGTCTGGGGCCCATCCCAGCTGTGCTCCAGCTGGGGATAGCCCTGTCTCTTATGCAGTGCCATGGAATCATGGTTCTTTGTTAGAGGTGTGGCCACCTTAGAAAAGACACAGGGCAATGATCTTTTTTGATCCTTTCTGATAGGGCTGCCCAGTCCAGACCCACACAAAGAGCACATTCAGACTGGACTCCAGAGTCAAGTGTGGTGCTGTATGAGAACCACTGTTTTAGAGTATTTGAAAATCCCTGGGGATGGGGAAAGAGGGAGGATAGGCTGGGTCGAGAGTAGTTAGCATTTTGTTGTTCCAGTCGAGACGCAAGCCACATGCAGCAGGAAGAAATTTACTTCAGAAACGACTGTAGTTTTGTGATGCATTGAGTCAGCGTTAGGTTAAACTTCCCTTTAGCATTAGTGGTATTTCCTTCCTCCAGCAGTGAGAAGTTTTTAAAGAGCCTTGTGGGAGCTTGTTTCCTTTTGGGTGAGAGAACTGGAGTCTTGTGGTGACTATAGGTAAAATGCACAGGTTGAGGAGAGATGGCTGGGAGACAGCGAGTGGGGAGAGGCAGTGGTTTTCCACCAGCATGGGTTCATTTAAATTAAACTAATTGAAAAAAAGTTTTAGTACAGCCTTGTGGACTAGAGCTGAAACAAGTACCTACAAAAACAGGGATACTCGTTTCCAGTACACAAACTGACCCACAAGTTTTGGGTACTAATCAGTTCTTGATTAGTACCTGATTCAGGTACCCAATGTCCCGGAATATTCACTTCGACTCCCAATTTTTTCGGTTCTCCTGATTTGCCAATTGGTAACCAGAAAACTGGCAACAGAAATTACTGGGTTTTGGGGAGTCAGCTACCCAAACCGTGATCAGGTAACCTGTCATGTCCCCGACACATGTTCAAAAATGCAGGTATTACCCTATTATTATTTTATGGAAATTATTTTAATAGTTTATACTAAGTTTTATAATTTGGCCTGTGCTACACTAAGTTCAAATTTCATTTTAAACAAGCTTATTTTACAAAGGAAAATTGAATTATAATTAAAATGTTAAAATAATCCCTTTTTTAAAAAAAAAAGAAGTCAATTTTCATCTAACCTGCTTCCCACAGGGGTCTCACACTTCAGTCCTCAAACCG
This sequence comes from Sphenodon punctatus, assembly GCA_003113815.1. Classification (NCBI taxonomy): domain Eukaryota; kingdom Metazoa; phylum Chordata; class Lepidosauria; order Sphenodontia; family Sphenodontidae; genus Sphenodon; species Sphenodon punctatus. The sequence goes on along the minus strand of QEPC01014892.1, from coordinate 2,611,810 downwards.
GGGAAGTGAATGAGGCTAGTGCTGGGGCAGCAGATTTAGAATCTGGCTGTTAGACTTGGTCTCCCCTGGGTCTGTCTTGGGACAACACACAACTTAGCTCTGTGGGTCAGCACACGCACAGCTCTGTGGGTCAGTCTTGAGGAGTGCTTACCAGCTGGATGTACCCCACCCTGTCCTGATGAGTGCTTGGCACTTCCTCATCTGTAAGGATGAGTGTGCAGTGAGTTGACTTCTCATTCAACAGATGCAGATAAAGGCACACAAGCAGACGCTGAGCCCACAAACTGCTGTTCACCACTCTAGTAAGAAGCCGGAGTAGAAGAGTTGCCATCCGTCTCTAAACGTTCAGAAATCACGAGTGAGGCCTCTGAAATTGAGGTTTTTAAAGTAATAAATGTTGAGGGTTGCTTTATTTGCCACCTTGTCTCTGGGCCTTTGGGCACACGCTGCATTTCCAAATGTTTGCCCAGGACCATAAGGACTAGAAACAAATACAAAGGAGTATTTTACATGGAAGCTGAACTTCTCGCAATTTTATCAGGAATCTTGTGATTTCAGATCTTTAGAAACCCTTAAAATTGTGACACCTAACAATCCCAGACCTCTCTGTCCCTGTCCTGAAAGGAAACCTGTACAACGCCTTGAAAAAAAAGGCCTGGAAACTAAAATTCATAATTCTACTAAAGACAAAATCAGTGGACTAAATAAAAGAGTTGGACGTTACATCTATCGGCTATTTTCCTTTCATTGCATTTAAATGTTTTGAAATGCTGCCTAGCTTTCTACTCACGACCTCTTTTCCTACAGCCCCTTCCCAAGTGTTTGCTCTTACCCATACATCCTAGTCTGCAGTTATTTTGTTTATCACTTCATTACTCATTTCCCCACACTGTATTTAAATGTTCAAAATGCTAATGGCTTTTCCCTAACAGCATCTTCCCAAGTGATTGCTTTTATTCTCTCTTTCTCGCGCACACACACACACACACGCATGCACGCGTTTGCTCAGTCCATAGTTCACCAACAAAAGTTGGTCCAATAAAAGTGAGCTACTTTGGGTGTTTTCAGACAAGTGCCTCCCCACCACGTACTTAGCATGCTTGTGTGAAAGCCGCGCTGTTCACCACCACCGATGCTGGGTAGGTACTGGGTGGGTAATGCGTTAGTGAATACTAACTAGTAAATACTGGGTGGGTAATGCGCTTGTCTGAAAACACCCTTTGTCTTCCTCACTTGACAATCCCGCAATCGTAGGTATTGAGCATCGTGAGTGACTGATAAAGGCTAATCTGCGGGCTGTTGTCAGAGTCCAACAGGACAGTCAGCGAGAACTTTGTCTCTGTTCATCGCATTACAGTGATGCAACAGGTGTTTTGCTTGAGGTGGATGTGTTTAATAAACTTGAAGCTGGACAAAACGGGGTGTGGTGGTTCCTCCGTGCATGCTGCCTGTGTGCCCTGCTTTCACAGCAGGCAATGGCGTCTGCAGGAAATCTGGACTTGAATTGCCTTTTTGGCCTCAGAAACAGACATTCAGTGAAGCTAGTCAGCTGGGAATGCACTCAAGCACATCCTGGGCAGTTTAGGGGCAGCCATTTTCACTGGCTGTAGACCCTTTGTGTCAAACCCCTTTGTTTTTTGCCATCTTGTAAATTTTTGCTTTGCAGAGGCTGGGCGATGGGAGGACAAAATCTTGACGGGTTAGTTTGAGCCACATCCTCTTGCCTGTTGGCCTGCTAAACCTTCCCTGACTTCGACCCTCTACTGCTCAGACAATGATGCTGGGGAGGGGTCATAGAAGAACCTAGACAGAGGCTTAGAATTTCTATGGACTCAGTGAGGACTTGGCTGTATGCAGAGCAGAATTTGTCCCTCACAGTATGTAACGGAGATCCCAGTCTGAGTAGATCTTGCTCAGCCACCCTATCAGAAGTAATGCTTCCTTCTCCTCCCCCCCTCTCGCTTGGACTGTCCCATGTCTACTAACGTAGTGAATCCTTGGCACTGTTTGTAGCCAAGACAAGTTATATAAATGGAAAAGGAGGGGGTGAGGTGGGAATTTGTCTTAGAAGTAAAAAAACCTGAAAGCATCTGTTTCACAAATATTCGCCTGGTAGCACTCCAAAGCAACGGACCCGGGATTAGCAATTGACGCTGACTCTTGAGCAGCAGGATGAAGCTTTCCTGGCTGTTGCTGGGTCTCCTGTGTATTGTGTCCCGCACTGACTGGGTTACTCATCGTGTATGGTTTTCATTTACAAACCCGTAACCTAAGGGGGAAAATAGATATTCCCATCATCCAAACTTCCCTGACCTCGTATGACACTAGCAAAATGCGATTCAGCAAGCGTGTTCTCTCTAGCAAGTGATGCAGGGGTCTCTCTTCTGCACCAAGTGTTTCAAAGGGAATTTCCACACCAGCTCATCCTGACTCATGTTCCATCCAGGCATGTTCATAGCGGTCATTTTCAGTGCAGCTGCAGGGAGAAGCTCATTCATTCACAGCCAGGCATCTGACAGTGCTCAGCAGTGGCCATTTATTTTATTTTATTTTATTTATTTTATTTAAAAAACTTAATATACCGCCCCTCCTGCCAAAGCAGCTTGGGGCGGCTTACAGCATAAAAAATAAATGAAAAATAGTAAATAACAATATAAAAACAATCTTGAACATTAAAAACAAACATTGACGGGAGAAGATAAAAACATACATAACAGCCCATCACCCTAACCCTAACCCCCCTCCCTTTATGTTAAAGGGCATTGTTCTAATATGGGGGGAGGAGGGAAGTGGACCCCAATAGGCTGTAGGTTGATCAGTCTTGCTTCTTAGTTGGCTAAGTTGCAGTTAGGGTAGACATAGGGTGATTTCAGACATTACGGGGCCAGTTGGCCCCGTACTGAAATCAATGTATTGATCCCCCGCCGGGATGACCCCGTAACACCCTAACAGACGTGCCGGGGATCCCGGCGGGGAATCGGCGAGGGGGTGGGGCCGCGCGGCCCCGCCCCCTCCCCGCCGCCCGCCCTCTGGGGAGACGGGCAGGCGGCAGGGCCAATCAGCCGCCGCGTCTGGCCGGCTTCGCCACAGCCCGGGATCCCGCCGGTGATCCCGGGCTGTGGCACCCGACCAGACGTGATGGCGGAATTTGACCCGGCGTGGAATCACATTCAACATGCAACAGCCTCCGGTCCCGCTGCTTCGGCCACTCGCATGGTGAATGTAATTCCACGCCGTGGTAACATCTGGGGCGGGGGAACATTCGTTCCCCCCAACAGACGTTCCGTGATCATAGCCACCACCGGGAATTGACTGTGGTTGACTGTGATCTCGTAACGTCTGAAAACACCCATAGTGGCCAGGTAAGACTCTGCAGTAGGTTTTGGAACCTCTGGGTCCACTTGCCTATTGGCTTTGGATACGTTGCTCAGGGCCAGTTCCATAGCCCACTAAAGTTGGTTTCCATGGATCTTGGTGGGCTTTGGGATTAGGCCCCTCAGTTCCGCCTATACAATGGGTGATATTTTGCTAGAGAAGTTCATTAATATCTGTGAGGGCCGCACGGAACATTCGTATGAAGTGGACATTGATAAACAACCTCCAAGTAAAGCTCCCTCCAACTTAGCTTACCTGGGGTAAAGTGGGGAGGGGTGATAACAGTGAGACGGTTTTGAGGTTGGCCACAGCCCTTCTGTATGTGGGAGAGGTGGGAGCCTCCGCCTTTGGGATTGGTGTGTGTGTGTGTGTGTATATATAACATTATAATAATAATAAAGCTGTCCATGTGGCTTCTCCACTGCTTATTAATAGGGCTTAGTTTTCTGGGAGTACTACAATGGGTGTTTTTACACACACATTTCTCCTGCATGTTTGCGGTTACATCCTGAACTTTCTGCGTGTCTAAATCACTCACCCAGATCTTAAACAGCTGGCTCTTTCAACTTTTGCATAGAACTTCTCCCAGAACTTTTGTGTGTAAAAAGTTCTCCTGGTAAACTGCTTTGCTCCAGGCAGCTGTGGTCACTTGGTTTCCATAGCGACCCCATACGTCTACAGCTGTGGCTACTTTAGGCTGCCTCAGGGCAGTGTGAGAGAGAAGAATGCTTCCAGGAACTGCCTCAGGGCAGTGTGTGTGTGTGAAAAATGCATCTAGAACTTACTTGTGGACTTGTAAACCCAGAAGATTGAAAAATCCAGAACTTTAAGGTGTGTGTAAAAATGCCCAGTGTAATCCTTTAGAGGGCTGCTGAGCACTGATGCTAGTCCCATTCATTTCAGTGAGACTTATGCTGGAGCTAAACCCCAGGAGGCCTGCAACCTCAGTGTATGGGTGTGCCTGCTCTTGTCTGGGGGTTAATCAGTCCCAGGCTTGTGTGGCCATGCGAACCTGGATGCAGTTTACCTCAATGTATTGGGATCACACACTAATTTTTATTCAGGCTGTTTAAACATCTTGTTTCTCAATTGCTTAGCTTCCAGTCCTTTGGGGGGGGATGACGTAATTCCACTAGCTGTGCAGTTTCCATACTCATCCTGTGTAGACAAGACCAGAAGTTCTAATATTAAAAAGGCAAAATTTTCCTGGTCCCACTTTTTTAAACACAGATTTTCCTGCCATGTTTGTTTACATCCTAAAGTGACAAAAGGCAACATGCATTTCTTTGCAACTCCTCTTTAACTTGCCTGTGCCTCAATTTCCCCAAATGGGTTTGCATGGAGATCAGTGCTTGGGAGACCTACAATGAAGTAGTAGCCAAGGACTAACAATTATGTAATGTTTGTTATTTCTAAACTTTCACAAAGCTAAGTTCAGACCCCTATCCTTGTTGTAGAAGGCTGCGCAGCCTTAACAAAATTCTGCATAAAACCTTTAAATCAGTGGTGGTTATGCTGTTCAATGAAGCACGGAGGCTTTTGAAAGATTTCCAACTGGCTGCTTACACTGCAGTACTGTCTCTCATTAGGTGGGACATTCTGCAATGCTGGATTGAATTTACTTCCATCCCATGGTGGCCTGCTTTACACACTGCAATTTACAGGGCTAGCACCAAAGTAGTAAATGATTAAACTAAAGTTTAATGGAAACCCCGACGCAGGCTTAAATTGTTTCCATGCTAGCCAGAGTTTCCTGCTCTGCTGGTTTTTAGTTTGTCCCGTGTGTGAAAGGGGAGTGGGAGGAATCTACAGGAAAGAATGGAGAAAAGAGAGGATTTCAACCCGAGTGTGACAGAAACCAGGCTAGAAAGAATAATTAATGGCTAAATTAGACACTGTCCTGGAGTGTAGCGCTGGGGGAGGATGATGGAGGGGGATGCCAGATCTCCCGGCGAATTAAGCAGACACATACTATTTTATTAACATGATTTAGGATTCTAAGACTGATATTTTTGTTTCAGCTTATATTTCTGGGCCCTCCTCTACTGTAGTTTGAAAGATGGCTGCATATGTGACGCTCCCTATACATAGCCATCCTGAACAACTGCCTCCTCAGTAGTTGGCAAACTGGCCCTGGCTGATTTTCTTCTGTCAACCAGTACTTAATACTGAGGCAGGGTTACATACTTAATGCTGGCTGGACTTGCCCGTAAAGGTCACCTTGTGTGGCAACCTTTCCTGGCAAGTGCATAGAAAATTTAGCCAACTGGCAACTCTACCTCATTATTTTCCTTCAGATGCTGTGCTAAAAACTCACCTCTGTCATGGGCAGGAACCCATATTCACTGTGTTTTTCCCCCATTGACAACAATGGAGAAAAAGTGAATACGGGTTCCTGGTCACGGAGCCTACGCAGTGCTTGACAATGGTTAGGCAGCTGCTGTGCTCCTGTAACGGCTCTCGTGCTGAATAACTATTGTCTCATTTTTTGGTGCTCCCTCTTCTGCCTGTTGTCTTTTTTGGATCACACGTTCTCTGAGGCAAGTTCTGTCCTTGGAGGAAGCCATTTCATCGCGGAACGCCGTCACTGTCCATATCATGGACAGGATTAGACAATTGACACTCACTGCGATTACATTGGCAGAGGGGGGTTTAGATGGGCAGTTTGAAGTGGTGGCAGAGAGCAGAAGGCCAATAGCTTTCGTAGGCCATTAGGCTCACTCGGGTGCAATCCACTACTATCCTCTACCCTACTGTTTCTCCAGTCATAACTAAGGTCGCTTCCTGCGGAGACTAAGGCCACGTTCACATGTTACTGTGGAGGCAGCTCTGTTCTCACGGGAACTAATGCATATGGGAATGCACCAGTCTGCTTTTATCCCACGAGAACACCTGTCATTGTAAAAGCTACAGTGGAGGACCCAGTCATTCGCAAGTGTTCTCGGGGGATACAAGTGGAATAGCACATTCCCACATGCTCTAATTTGTGTGAGAATAGCGCTGCAATTGCATTCATGGATGTTTCCCTGCCTCCCCGGTAAGGTGTGAAAGTGGCCTTTAATGTAGTGCTTTCACAGGCCTATTTAGCCCACTTTAGACGATGATTGAGAACTCCACTTGTGAGTGCTGTTTGCTTGCAATGGCTCGGGAATACCAGGACTTGAGTACAGACAAGTGTGAAATGGTCAGTTTGAGCCAGATCGAGCTCAGGTATTTTCAGTTTTTGATGGTTTCGGAGAGTTTGGAGTATTGCTACCAATGGATGAGAGAGTTATGCACTTGGGCCATGATCCACAAACTTATTATGCTGGAGTAGTGCTTTTCTAAGGCTTCAGTGGGATTACTCTGGAGTAAGTGCTTTGTGGATCACGACCTAGATCTTCCAAAGCTGTGTCATTATCTTAAAAAAAGAAAGAGTCATCCTGCTTTGTATTCATTGTATAAAATGATTAACAGCCGGAACTTTATAGGTTTTTAAAAAAAAAAAATGTTGAGGTGTGAGCAGATGGTAAATTATGAATTTTAAAAATATTTACACAAAGTGCAGTTTCATTACAATTGCAGTATGGTAACTAAATACTGCTACCTCTTCTGTAACCACATTAACTACATGAATGATCTTCTTTATTATATGTTTCAGTGATACCTGTATTTTCAGAATTCAGCAAGCTTCCCTTCATTGTACTTTTTTTACTGATTGCTTAGCTTTGTAGCTATATGAACGTGTGGTAATTATAGATCTCAAAACAGCAAGACCACAGTGTAATGACACTGTATCTACAATAGAATTATTGCCACTGTATAATCTAAATATAAACCCACAACACCTGCTGTAAGAGAGGCTGTAAGCTTAGCTTGGTGTTGATAACTAAAGTGGCATGATTATGGCTTAGGATGTCACCAGCACTCGTTGGTAGAAGATGAAACAACCATCAGAAACCCAAGGTATTATTACAAAGGCTGTAATCCCAAGGTTGCTGCTTGAGGTTTAGCCGATTCACACAACATTTGTGTAGGGAGGTCTGTCTCTTCACAGGACATTACTTGAAAGGAGAGCTCTTTTTGCACTTCTTGGTGGATTGGTCAGGGGGATGATCACCAGAGTGGTCCCTGGTGAAGGAACCACATGTCCTTCTAAAAGGTAACTTCAGCTTGCTGAGTCCCTTTGTGCTTTCTCATTAACAGATGGATCTGTCAGTGGAGACTCTCTACAGCTTCATGCAAGAACGCCAGAAAAGGTACGCTAAGTACGCTGAGCAGATCCAGAAGGTCAACGAGATGTCGGCCATCCTCCGCCGCATCCAGATGGGCATTGACCAGACGGTTCCCCTCATGGAGAAGCTGAATAGCATGCTGCCCGAGAGCGAGAGGCTGGAACCCTTTAGCATGAAGCCGGACAGAGAGCTCAAGTTGTAGCCACTCCTGGTGCCCTTCCTCGCCTTCCCGTTAGGACACTGGGTGAAAGGACCCGCTCGGAGCAGATGGCACCTCTGTTTGTCAGAGGGATGGAAGAGCTGTGTGGGCCCCCAGAACTGTGAACTGAAGCAGTGTAGCCAAGAATAAAGGTGCTTTTGCAGTTGTTTGGAGAATACAATTGACCACTCCTCCCTTTGTCCCCCCTGCCACCTGTACAGAACTGTGTGTGTGTGTGAACTACGTTCAGGCTCCGATCCTCAATGTGCTCCCTCCTCCCAAGCGCAGACTCCATTTTCTTCAAGGGCGCTTGTGCTGGTAGAGTGCTTTGAGCATCAGGCTGACATCCGGGTGAGGATTTCTCATCTGATCTTTTATTAGGAGAATTCAAAAGGTTATTTGCCATACTAAAGCCTGCCAAGCAGCTAGGAGGTAGTTATGAGAGCCCGGGCTTTGGGAAACATGTATATGTTTTATAGGTGAAAGTGTGGAGCCAGGAACAGGCTGATTAACCCCCACCCTCTGCTTGCGTGGTGGGAAAGTTTCCCTTTCAGCTCTCATCGGCATCTGCTTCTTCCAGGCTTCCGTTTTTACGGGCTCACCTAATTTATGGGGCCGTAAATGAGTGGCTGGTTGAGCTGCGTGAGTCTCTTGTCATTAGACCGAGACAAGCCCTAGCTCAAACCTCCCCAGTAGCATGGCTAACCAAGGATAGCTTCCTTTCCCCCTCCCTTCCTGCCACACACGCTCTCTGAAATTGGAGTTATAAGGGAGGTGGCCTCATCAGGGCTTGCTGATAGGCCAGCCATGTAGCTTGCTGCCTTTAGCTGGGTTAAAAAACACGGATTAACTGGGTCAAGTCAATTAAATTAGCTCATTATTGTTTCATAGAGGTGGAAGTCGCCATCCGCCAAGGTGAGTTGGGTCGGCAACCTCCATCCTCACAGCAGGTCCGAGAGTAGAGTTTTGTGACTGATGGCATCTCAAGGTGGTACCCAGCCTGCTGCTCTAACAGGACTACAGCTTCCTGGTTTTATTAGGGTTGATGGGTTCCTGGGAATGGGGAGTTGGGAGACGTGGGTTCTATTCCTGGCTCTGGACAAATTCAGCCCTCTCTGTGCTTCTCTCCCCCTGGCTAAAATGAGACCCTTTCTTACCTTTGTGGAGCGATTGGAGCCCTAGAGATGCAAACTGTTTATGTAAGAGCCACCAATTAAGCATTTGCTACTGCTACAGAGTAGCTAGTGGCAGCTTGTCAACCAAGCCAGATCTCCTCTGCTTTTGGCTTGTAGGGGCACAGAACTAAGCCCAGAACTCTCTTCCCCAAAGGCTGCAGAGGCACCAGCATGGGTGGTTTGCCTAGTACTTGGGCTGTAGTTGACCTGGATGTGGTACTCCTGAAGTAGAGTTCAACCGCTGCGGCAGCTGCTGCTGTTGCACCCTCCTGAAGGCTGGTACTTAAGACATTGCTTAATCTGCAGTGCCATTTATGATGGCAGCTCTATCCAGTTTTACCGTCCCATAGCCAAAAATTGTTTCAGCGTTTACACTCTGACTCCCTTCTCAATATGCAAAAAGTTGTCTGAAAACATTGATAAATCTGAGCACTGTTGGAGTCCTGTCTGTGCCAATTACTCTAGTAGCAGCAAACGGGGTGGGTGCCTTTCTGTTTTGCACCATGCTCTAAAACCTCCGGAGGTTTGGAATTGACATTCATTTGAGGCCAGCACTCACATTTGTGTGTCTTCTAAGCACTATCCGGGCACCTTCGCATTGAAGGCTTTGGCAAGTGTACTACCCTCCTTGCACGCAGGTGGAAGCTGAACAATGGGTTTAGTTCTCCACTGCCCTGAATAGCCGTCTATACCTAGTCAAAGTATGTGTGAAATTGTGAATTCTCCCTTCACATCCAAAAGCAGTGGCAGTTCTAGGGTCAGGGCTATGGGGAAGTGTCCCACAAGCTCCCTAGGTGCTGCTGCCACTGGTGCAAAAAACTTAAAGAAGGGCGGCAAGGCACCGTGACTTCCCTCCACCAAGTTCGGGGGGGGGGGGGGGGGGGGGGGGAGCATCTCAGCTTGATTCCAAAGCTCCCAGGGGCTGCTTCTGCTGCCACTCCTGCTGGGACGAGGGGAGGGGAATCTTCCTTCGAACTCACTCCTCCTGAAAGTGCACCGCCTCCCTTCCCCTCTCTTCTGCTCCNGGGGGGGAGCATCTCAGCTTGATTCCAAGCTCCCGGGGCTGTTTGCTTAGTTGCTTTCATGCTGCACACACAGACAGCTTGTTAGAGATCATTAGCACCAGCAGCGAGAGAGGGGGAGGGGCTGGCCGCTGGCTGACACACACACTCTGCCTTGCTATCAGATCAGCCAATCTGATTTGCTGGTGCTGCAGCTGCTGCCACTCCTGCTGGGACGAGGGGAGGGGAATCTTCCTTCGAACTCACTCCTCCTGAAAGTGCACCGCCTCCCTTCCCCTCTCTTCTGCTCCCCCCACTCCCTTTTGGAGGCGGAGCTCTGGCGCAGCAGACAGAGCACTCAGGAGGGGAGGGGGGACTGAGAGGGGCAGCAATATGAGCATGCGTGAGAAGGGCGATAGCCTTAGCGCCCAGTTTGTTTCTCTCTCATGCATGCTCGCTTCGGGCAGGGAGGAGGCGCTTGAGAAGATTCCATAGGAATCATCCCAGCGTTGAGCCTGCTGGGGGAAAAAAAACCCAACAACTTTGGGGCGATAGAGCTATCGCCCTGGCCAATCTCTAGCCCGAAAAAAGGCAGGGGTGCAGTGTTGTGTGACTGAGGGGAGGAGGGAGGGAGCCGGGAGGAAAGGCCAGAGATCTCCTCATGAAGGCAAAGCGAGCCCTAGCACGTAGCACTGTCTGGCTCTTGTGCTGAGTGCTGCAATGGCTGGATTCTGGCTCTGGGGCTCCAGGCAGGCAGCGAAGTTCCCCAAATCCCTTCCCCCTTGGATTGTATCAACTCTGACTGAGGTCAGGTAAGAGGAGAAGGGCTGTTTGTTCCTATTTATTTGATCCTTTGGGTTTACTGTTGTTTTGCTTATGCATTGATTTCATTAAGTGAAACGACTGCATAAATTATATTTATTAATTGAAATGTATATTTTAATTTGAATTAAATATGTGTTTGCTTACTCTTAGCTTGGGAGAAAATGAATTTATTTGAAAATGAATGCACGCACGGATAGAATTTTTAATTTTCTTCGTCTCTGGGGTGCCTACCTGCCTTTCTCTGTCTATTTGAGAAACTTAAGAGGCTTGATGTAAGAGAAATCGTATCTGTTCAAGCTTGGTATTGTGGTTTTTGAGTTTGCTGTGCATCCCAGTCATGAGTTAGTGGAGGAAGAAAAATCCTGTATGGTGGTTTAAGAATCTGTGGTTTTGAGTTTTGGTTTGAATCCCAGTCACAGTTTAATGGGATAAATTATTCTTGTTGTTCATATAGCGCCAGCAATGTACCACTACCTGGCATGGTACAATCCACAGTCAGAGACCACCGGTCCCTACCCCAAAGGGGCTTACAATCTGAGAGACAAGGGAGGGGGAGACGAGGGAGGGGTAAACATGAGGCAAGACAGAGTCCATTCATCATGAGATTGAGAAGTTGCAGGCTCACATGCTTTGCTTAGTTACAGGGAATTAGGTTCTGAGTGAGGGGGAACACTCAGGCGGTGTTCTCACCTGCGGTGGCGGCAGCGGGAGGGACGAGGGAAGACGCGGCAGCGTGGAGGAGCCGGCCAACAGGAAAAGAGCCGGTGCAAACGGGGATCTGTCTCGGCTTCTCTTGTGCATGTCACGGCAGGAATTTGCGCCCTGACGCGCGAGAGAGAAGCCGCGGCAGATCCCCATTTGCACCGGCTCTTTTCCTGTCGGCCGGCTCCTCCCTGCTGCCGCGTCTTCCCTCGCCCCTCCCGCTGCCGCCACCGCAGGTGGGAACGCAGCCTCACTCAGTTCCCCCTCACTCAGAACTGGTTTTAGTGGTTTGCATTTTAATTATCCTTGATCTGATGTAAAAAGAACCCTGGCTTTGGGTTTTGCTCACAGTGATTTAGTGGGACTAGTCTATTATGCAAAGCTAAAACAAAGCAAAGTAACTCTGTCAAGGAGTGACCCATGGGAAAAACAGAGTGCAATCTCTCCCATCTGAGGCTATGCATTTAAAGAAATATAAGCTCTACTAGTGTTTCGATGTACTGCAGATTGCCGTATTCAGTCAGCTAAGCCTTCATGTTACAAAAATCATTGTCACCTGTTATAGATCCATCTGTGCCTCTGCTTTACTTTTATGGTTAGAGTTGAACTAAAAGCCAGCGATGAATGATTGAATTTTTCATTGGAAGTTGAATATTGTAAACCACAGTCTCAGTTTCTTTCATTGTAGTTACACCTTTTTAAAAACAGCAACTACCACCAATCACTTCTGGTTGGCTCTGTTGGGTCTTATCAATCCTTCCAGATGTAAACCACCAGAGAGTTTGCCTTGTACCGTCCAAGTTAGAAATCACTTAGCCTTTCTGTGTCTCCGATTTCCCCAATGGTACAAGGGAGAGGAGGCTAGAGGTGCTCACCTTTTGGAAAAGGCAGAACGCAAGCCTAATATTGGTTTGGAGAGTTGAATCCCTCCTAGTCACGATTTTGGGGGGAAAATCTTGCATGGTGTCATTGGTTTGCATTTCAATCTTCCTCACTGACACTCGGCATGCACAGGACTGGGATGTTTTACAGTTACTGTCTGTGTGCTGGAGGGGTTGTGATGGTGGTTTTAAGCTTGATGTGAATGAAATCTGTGGGTTTGGGGGGGTTTGAATTCTAGTCACGTTTTAATGGGGGAAATTCTCCTTAGTCTGCATTTCAATCTTAATCTGATGTAAAAAGAGCCCTGGCTTTGGGTTTTACTCTCAGTGACTTAGTGGGACTAGTCGATGTATGCAAAGCTAAAACAAAGCAAACTCTGTCACGGAGTGACCCATGGGAAAAAGAGTGAAATTCTCTCCAATATGAGGCTATGTATTTAAAGAAATATAAACTGCACTAGTGTTTTGATGTGCTGCAGATTGCCATATTCAGTCAGCTAAACTTTCATGTTACAAAATCATTGTTACCTGTTATAGAACCGTCTGCATCTCTGCTTTACTTTTATGGTTAGAATTGGACTAAAAGCCAGTGATGAATGATTGAATTTTTCATTGAAAGTTAAATATTGTAAACCACAGTCTCTGTTTCTTTCATTGTAGCTACAACTTTATTTAAAACCAAACAAACAGTCAATCCCGCTTTGTTGGGTTTTATCAATCCTTCAAGATGTGAACCACAAGAGTTTTCTAACTTGTACAGTACAAGACAATCACTTAGCTTTTCTGTGCCTCAGTTTCCCCAGCAGTGGAAGGGAGAGGAGGCTAGAAACGCTCACCTTTGGAAAAGGCAGGATGCAAGAGGAGAGATTATATTGTTTTGGGGGTTTGACTCCCTCCCAGTCATGATTTTGGGAGAAAACTCTTGCATGGTTTCATTGGTTTGCATTTCAGCCCTCCTCACTGACACGCAGCATGCAATGGAGTGGGACGCTCTACGGTTACTGTCTGTGGCCTGGAGGGGTTCGTTTTAAGCTTGATGTGAATGAAATCTGTGAGTTTTTGGGGTTTGAATTCTAGTCATGGTTTAATGGGGGAAATTCGCCTTAGTCTGCATTTCAATCTTAATCGGATGTAAAAAAAAAACTTGCTGTGATTTTGGGCTTTAATCTCAGTGGTTTAGTGGGACTGATCCTGCCTGGTTCACAATGCATTTCAGTACTCCTCACTCAACAATCACTGGACTGGGGTCTTTATCTTACTGCCGCCTGTGTTTGGTTTTTTTTTTATTAAGCTTGAGGTGAATGAAATCTAAGAAGGACAAGCTGTTTGCCACCATGCACACTGGACTCACTTGCCTCTCTTGTTGTTTGCTAAAACTGCTATCCTGTGTGCGTGTCCATGTTCTATTCCATTGATTATGGTCATGTAAGTGCAATTGTAGTGTTGGCTTCGCCTACTGTTGGGTTGGCTCTGCCGTGCCTACCATTGGCCCGGCCCTGCCCACTTCTGGGTCCGCCCACTGCCCCACCAGCCTCAGAACCCACCAGCCGCCACTGTCCAAAAGGTAGCATTTACTTACTGTGAAGATGTAAGTCAGTGGTTTAACAGGATCCTGGTAATCCACTCTGGACTGTCAAGAGGCTTTCTAAGCAAGGAACAATATTCACTATATAATGCTACTGTATTCCCTACCAGTGTGATGGGGCTGTCCATATGATAAATCCTGGTGCTGTGTGATAAGAAACATTGGGCATTTTTACACACACCTTAAAGTTCTTTCAATTTTCTGGATTTACAAGTCCACAAGTAAGTTCCAGATGCATTCTTCACACACACGCTGTCCCGAGGCAGTTCCTGGATGCATTCCTCACACAAGCACTGCCCTGAGGCAGCCTAAAGTAGCCACAGCTGTAGATGTGAGGGGCTGCCATGGAAACCAAGTGACCACAGCTGTTTACCAGGAGAACCTTTTACACACAAAAGTTCTGCGAGAAGTTCTACACGGATGAGTTGAAAGAGTCGGATGTTAAAGATCTGGGTGAGTGATTTAGACACACAGAAAGTTCAGGATGTAACAGCAAACATGCAGGAGAAATGTGTGTGTAAAAACACGCGTTATCACTGCACACTCCCTGGTCCAGACTCGTATCCCCAACCCTGCAGAACTTGGAGGAGGAGGCTTTTACCATTGGCTTGAATTGTATTAGTCCATTTTAAAGGGTTACCTATTGTAAATATAGCTTAAAAATGAAAATTGAAAATATTGTAAACATATTTTCCCCTTTCATAGAGTTCTGGGAGTTGAAGTTAAACTGCAGCTTTGTCGAGGTGTCGTGACATCCTATCTACTTTTTTTATTTCATCACTAAAAATGCAGCTTCCAAGAACTTGGCAACCATCCCTCCTTCCCAGCACCACTTAGAAAGGCAGCTGTTTGAAGTAGACCCTCATTTCATAACTGCAAACCAGGTGTCACATACTTGTCATAAGACGGTCGACGGTCAACAGGATAACAATGAAAAATCTGTTAGGCCAGGAATCCCTTAGAGATATGAATTCTGTTTTATATTTCTTGCCAAGTACACGGTTTGTACTTATAAACTACGAAGAAACTAGCTCGCTCTATTAAGGGTCCATTAGTAATTGGTTAATAGGTGATTTTAATAACTTTACCCATGATCTAATTCCCTCCCATTTTCAAAAAAGAATTAGGTACGTAAGAAGAGCTTAACTTCCTTTGAGACTTGGGCTCCTAAGCTATATTTGAAAATGACTTAAATGGTCTTAAACTTTCCCCACTATGAACAAATTACAGACATGAGTAGCAGCTTAGATGGCTACAAGAATAACAGTAGATGTCCTTTGTCCTAAGCCATGCATTGACTTGTTGGATTTTAGCGATCGGTTAGCCATTCATTAAACTAGCTAATGGAAGGAACCTTGTTTTCATAAAGTTGTGTGGTGTTAAAGTACATTAATAGCTTAATTGGATCAATACCACAGAGCTAGGGCTCTGATCCCAGCCATTCTCAAGTGATTCCATAAATGTCCGTTATTCTATTTAATGAGTGCAGCAGGGAATCAAAACATGGTTGGTTCTATAAAGTACTGTGTGGTAATCAGGGATCCAGGTTCTCCCCGTTGCTGCAAATAGGGAAAATCCATTGAATATGGGTCCCTGCGTGGTAGTAATATATTCTCTAAACAATGGGTAATTTGATTGAATTTTCCCCCATTAGCCTTTATTAGCCATAGGACAAGTTTTATTAGGTAGACTTTTCCTGTCTGTTCACAAGATGCTGCTTCTGTTAATTTTAGCTCTGTCTGTATTCCATGTTCTCTTTATTGGATTCAATCTCAGATGCCTGTGATTTTACAGTTGACCAACTGAAAAGGGTAATAAATGCTCTTCTCCCACTTTCAACTTGTTCAGTAAGTTCTTTGAGCTTCTGTCCTGTTTTCCAAGTCTCCTCTGATGAGATGCTGCTCGTACCACACTGCTCTGTCTTGCTCATCACCCATGAACAACAGCTTGCAGTACCATTTAAAGAGCTACAGATCGGCACTCCTACAACTCACAGGGGAGAATGCAATGGGAGATGCATGTTCGTGCCTCAAGGTCAGAAAAATGTGAGACTAATTTTGAAAAAGATGAGGGTTTTTTAAAGAAACTCTCTCTGGAAATTGGGCTTTCACCTTCCTGTTCATGGAGTGGGACCCTCTGAAGGGCTGGAGTTGTGTGTCAATTCGAGTGGCACACAGGACAGAAACATGAGGAAGGAAAGGATGGGGTAGGATCCTAACTTCATTGAAAACGCATAGCTAACGTTATTGAACCGGGGCTCCTCCAGATACTTTGGGGAACAGCTTGCGTGGAAGATGTAACACCCCAGTGATGCTGAGATTCCATCACACTCTAGTCCTGCAGCAAAAACCGGGAACGACAATGTAATGTTCTTAATATAACTCGGGCTCAGGAGCAAATACTCCCATGGGCAATCTTTCAACAAGTAATCGCATCGGGCAGCTTTTATCTTGCCAAAGAAAACATAACACAGTTTC
This sequence comes from Sphenodon punctatus, assembly GCA_003113815.1. Lineage (NCBI taxonomy): Eukaryota > Metazoa > Chordata > Lepidosauria > Sphenodontia > Sphenodontidae > Sphenodon > Sphenodon punctatus. The sequence continues at coordinate 2,595,376 of QEPC01014892.1, read as the reverse complement.
CCTTGCATGCCACGTTCATCCCAAGAAACTAACTTTTTCTACTTGATATTTCTTTTGTAAGTGCCTTCATTAGAGTAGACTGAATGAACGTATTTCACAAAGCCATAATCAACTCTGTACCAGAACTTTCCACCATTTCCCACTTGCTTTAGTCCCATTTCCATCGCGCATCCTCCCCAGGCACGTCAAAATTCGATGTGCCATCCCTCATGCCCTGTACCTCATAGCTTGGATGTGGGTTCCTTTTGGCTGGGGTGTTTCCCTTGCAAGACCTGCCATTCTTGTGCTATTTAATTTAATTAATTTATTTATATATATATCCCACCCTTCCCTGAAGACTCAGGGCGGTTTGCAAAATCACAAAATAGTAAAAATACAAAATATAATTTAATAATCCTACCCTCACTTCAAGGTGTTGTTTTTGACCTTTTAAAGCCCTAAAGAGTCTGGGTCCCATGTATCTGAAAGACTTTCCATGCCCCATTGCGAGCCAGGGGTGCCTTCCTGTGGGTACCATCTGTTAGCCTTGTTCATACAAGGGCTCGTAGAGGGGCATTCTCAGTTGCATCCCCCGTACTGTGGAACTCCCCTCCCCCGGAGGTTCACTTATGTCTGAGCGACTTCCAGGGGCAGTTTGACTTTTTTTATTTGAAAAGGCATTTGGTGGATGGGGATTGGGGTGGGGAGGGAGCTATTGGGTGGGTTTCGTGGAGGATGTTAGTTATTTTTTAAAGAGGGTTTTGTATTGGTTTCTAATATGTTTATGATGGGTAAGTTACCCTGAGCCTCTGGGAAGGGTGACCGATAAATTTAAATAAATAACTATTGGACCGTCCTTCTGAAATAAGGTCCCTAATTGGAGAATAAAAAGAAGGAGCAGAACAAAAGCATGAGGTTTTTTTAAAAAACAAAACAAAAGATGGTGGGGTTGGGGGGGAGAAATGTAAATTAAAGTTTGTCCTGCCTCTCTGCTGTAATTATAGACCACTACTCAGTGTGGTCTGTTGAGCAGCTACTAAGTTGGCTTTTAACCTAAGAGGAGATTCAGAATTGCTAGCAGGCCTGTGGGCCGAGATGGCTGTAGCCCAGCGATTGAGGAACGTTGGGAAACTTTGGCAGATTTTGAGTAGATTGATAAACCTGAGAGCTAAAAAACCCCAGTCGAGATTATCTACCCAGAACTGGGAGTCCTTTTTTGGGCAGTTGTATGCGGAGAAGGAGGAATTATCTGGGGAAAGTGAAGTTTCTTCGGATTTCCAGGATTGCGGAGGAATTAGAAGCGGCCCCCAAGCGAGGCAGTGGATAGAGTTCCCTCAGACTGAGATCGAGGAATTTATCCTTCAATTGAAAAAAGAACAATTCCCCCGGACCAGATCAGATTACAGCGGAAATTCTACAGGCAGCCCCTACGTGGTGGTCTGAGATTTTTTCAAAATTATTTACCAAGATTGGGGATGGATGTAGAGTACCATCTAGTTGGGGACAGAGCTGAATTGTTCCCATTTTCAAGAAGGGCTCTTTGGAAGATCCGGCCTGTTATAGGCCAATAAGCTTGCTCTCTACGGTTGGAAAATATTTGCCAAATTTCTTCTCAAGCGGCTTGAAAATTGGGCTAAGGAGCGGGCAATTATTCCTAGGGAACAGCATGGCTTCAGGAAAGATAGATCTACAACTGATTGTTGTTTTATCTTGGAGCACATTATCCATAAATATAATAAGATCAGGAGGGGTAAATTGTTCCTGGCTTTTATGGACCTTTCCAAAGCTTTTGATTCGGTTCTGCGAGCAAAGCTTTGGCAAAAACTCAGAGGGATGGAGATTGATGAAAATCTGTTGTCACTCATTCTCCAGCTCCACTATAACAACCAGGCTAATATTAAATTATCATCAGAGAGACTGTCGAACAACTCAGTCCCTATTAGGAGAGGAGTGTGGCAGGGGTGTGTGCTTGCCCCCGTTATTCAGTCTCTATTTAGCTGACCTCATTATTGGGTTGAGACCTGAGGCGGCCCATGTACACAAAGTTGGTACCGACCAGATATCCGTGATCCAGTTTGCAGATGACCTGGTTTTATTGTCACAATCAGAGGTCGGGCTTGGAAGGCTATTAGAGAATTTTAGTGCCTATTGTGTATCCAATGGCCTAGAACCAAATCCATCTAAATCTAGTTATGGTGATTGCAAGGCGCAAAACATCTGTTAGGTGGTTGGTTAACGGCCAGAATTTGGAGAGGGTTAATGTCTTTACTTATTTAGGCATTACTTTTACTGCCAGAGGAACGTGGATGAAACATACCCAGAATAGGGTTGTCAAGGGACTGAGGTCTGTAAGAGCACTGAGTAAGGCAGCGAGGACGTCACAGAAAGTGAAATTGTCCACTTTCCTCCAAGTGTATAAACTAAAAGTCCCAGCCTCCCTACTTTTTGGTTTTGAGATTATACCATACTCAAATACATTGACTCTTGAAAGGGTCCAAAATATTTTTCTGCGTTCAATTCTGCAGGTGGGGAAACAGGTCCCAGGTGCAGTGTTAAGGACAGAATTAGGCCTGGGCCCAATTGACACTCTAGCCAGTATGGCTGTTGTCAGATACTGGCTTAGATTGGCTATTCAATCTGAATCTATGCTCCTGTCCCAATGTTTTAGGGAAGAGCTTTCATATGTTGGGCCCAGGGTCTATCCCTGGTTGTGCTATCTGGCTGGAGTTCTCTATAATATTGGTTTTTCTTTTGAATGTCTAGTGGGTAAACCAGTTTCAGGGATCAAAAGGGAAGTATGGGGCCGCCTCAAGGATATTGACATGCAGGAGGACCTAGCCGCCCTAAATGCATGAAAAGTAGCCCCTTGGTTGGGGTCATTGAAGGTTACCTCCCTATCTGAGACATATTTGGATGCATTCAATAACAAAAATCTGCGCAGATCTTACACCTTGGACTGTTTCCAGCTGTTTCAGACAGCTGCGCCAGAGGGCAGATTTGCGGGCGTCAAATATGATCGACGCCGTTGTACCTGTTCCTTAGACGAAGTCGAATCTGTCGAACACTTCTTATATAGATGTGCCCACTATGATGACCTCAGAAGTCTGGCTTCGGCCACTTGTGGACACCCACAAGGGTTTAGCCACGCATGAAATGTATACAATTTTTCTCTCTCTCCATACGCAGAACAAACTTATCCAAGTTGCCTCATTCATTTGCCTTGCCTCTAAGCGACGTATGGAATCTGACTGCTAGGTGGGGTAGCTGTTCTGTCTGGGGGGGGTCCTATTACCATCAATGTTATCACCAGAAATTTGTATAGGTTATGTATGGATATTTATTTGCTCTGGATCTTACCCTGAGATAAAAAGGAATCATTTACTTTTTTGTTTTATATACTGTATGTTTTAACTTTAGTCTAATTTTAGTATGTTTGTCCATTTTTGTATATTTTTGTTTGTTTTGTTTTTTCTGGGTTATGGCGATGGCTGATGCCCAATAAAACGTGCTAGCGGGTCATGAACTGCTGTTGGAAGGGGATGGGCACTGGACTCACCGGACTCTTCCTGCATATTAGATTATATGGGTACTAACGCTGGATTTTTAATAGTGGTGTTCCAAATGGGGGTGGGAAATGTGCGAGTAGTTTGGGTGGGGTGGGTGCTTGGGGGAGCAAGGGGCCTAGCAGGGGAGTCAGCGTGGGTTACTGACCTTCCGGAGGGTATGGACACTGCCAACGCCATCTTTGATAAGGGCTGAGCATGCTCAGCCAGAGCCACTTAATACCTTTGTGGGCATGCTGAGGGTTTGGGTTTTTTTTACTTTCAAAGTTAACAGCTGGGAAGAGGCCATGCATCGGCCCAGGACCCATGTCCCACCGCATTCCCCAATCCCTACAGCCCACCAAAACTTTAGACACCAGCTGCCACTGGAAAGAGGATGAGGGCGTGCACTCAAGGATATTTTACTGTGATGTTTTAATGACTAAGTCGCCCCGAGCTGCCTGTGGCAGGAGGGGCAGGGTAACAAATTGTTTAAATAAATAAATAAATAGGGAATGGATTCATGATCTGGACCCTTCCTTTCCCCATCCTGAACACACAGGGTGGCCATATCTCCCCTTTAAAAGAGAATGCTTGTAAAAAAAATACATGGTGCAGGGCTGCATTGGTTCCAGTACAGCCCTGTACCATGTATTCTTCATACGCATCCTCTTTTAAAGAGGAGACATGGCCACCCTATCGGAACACAGCCGGTAAGGGCTGTCTCCCCCCACAGCTTCTTAAAGTGGCCCATGAGAGACGGTCCCCTGCTCCTGATTCTAATGTTTGTTTAGCATCTTCTGCTGCACTGACCTTTCTAGTTCCTTCACCTGCTCCTAACAATCTGTTGGTTGGCACTCGTATCCATGGAGCCTCGTTTTAGAACTGGATTCCAGCAGCAGAAATGGTGACAGAAAATGGACGCTTCTACGATGTATGCAGAGAAGATCTTATAGGGATCTTCTCTGCATGAGTAACCACTCATCTCTATTTAGCCTCTGGAGTTTATATAACAGGCTGAGTTCTGTTGTTTACTGCATGCTAAAAGCTGTGTGTGTGTGGTAGGTAACTATTGTGGAAATGTAGCTTCCTGTAATGCAAAGAAAAGGTCAGGCTTTTCCTCACACTGTGCTGTTGTCTAAGGAGACCTGAGGCTTTCGAACACGAGGCAACCTTGACTTCAAAAATTACTGTTTGAATTTTATTAATAAAGGACAAGTGACTCACACCAAGTCTCCTCTCATCTGACTGTTCTGCAGAGAAGAGAGAGATTAATTTTTGGAAACACAGATGTTAGGCTTAGTTCTTATCCGGTCTAATGAGTTCAGCAGTCGTTTTGTATTCTTGGATGTAACTGTTGTTGGGGGAAAAGTACCCCATGCTACGCTATCCTGCTCACTCAAACAGACCTGTGCATCCTTTGCCACACCATCCTGCCCTTGTCCCCTTGCTGTGATGAGAAGGGGGCTCTTGAGGAACAAATCTAATCCCAGCCCCCGCAATGCTCGTGTGATTCTCTGGGCAGAATTACATTCTGCAGACACTGCGCTAGGGATGAAGAATTAGGGGCCTCGGCTGTATTGGAGTCTGAGCACCGACAAGCCAGAGGCTCTGCTGCTCCCTACTGCAATGCGCAACACCCCGTTGTACATACTGGAGCAGTAGGCGGAATCACATTTCCAGAAATATTCCCATACCATAAAAATATCACTTGTGTGACTAATTGCCAACATCTTCCTCTTTCACGACAGCTTTGTCATCTCCCAGTTTTATTTGTAGCAGCAGATAAAGACACGGATTCTATTACAACTTTTTACAAAGCAGCCTCCAAATTTTTGGTGAGGGGGCAAGCAGCACAGAATGCTGGAAACAGCCCTCTCCTTTTCCATTTATAGCAGCGGCCTGTAATAGTCTGACAGCACAGAAAGTTGTTGCTGGCTTTAATCACCAAAAACTCTGGCTGTGAGGCTTCAAATAGGGCTACTCTGTTAGGGCCTTTTCCGATACCATAATTCCATGCTGGTAGCTAGCTGCCAATAGAAAGAAAGAAAGCTATCAAACAGAAAGGAACGGGGGCAGTTCAATTTGCAACACCTATTGCCCAGATTGGAGAGCCCAAATCATGTTTCTCCTGTTGGAGCTGGAATTATGAACCCTGTATTCTGTACTTGTTTGCAAGACAGGACTTTTCCCCACAGGAGAAAGTAAGTTTTCAAAGCAAGTCGTTCCATGCACCAGGCTGGACAATGCTCAATGTAATTAGTGGGATTTGGTGAGGTGTAGTAAGAGGGTCATATTTCCCCTCTAAGGGCACCGATTGTGTCTGAAATTTGACGTGCCTTTGATCCTTCTGCCCTATCAAATCATCTTGTAAAATCAAAGTTAAGGGGACAAGCTTAGTAAATGCAGGCTTTCAGTGAGAATAGCTTGCTGCCTACCAGCAGAGGTAGATACATAAAATTCAGGTAAACCAATTGTCACCACTTTCACATTTGATTGACTTTTGCAAGGAGCTATTGGTCCGAGTTCTGCCATTGACTTCTGTGGACTAACAATGAGCTTTTAAAAATGCCACCTTCTCATCAAAGCAACAAGCAAGGATCAGAAGCCCCTGTCAAATCCATGCTTGAAGGTGCCGTGTTCATAGCAGTAGCTGACGTTGGCCACAATCTAAATCTGTAGTAGTCGCTATGGGCTTATGGCCGCAATGGGGCTCTTGGGGAGTAAGCAGTTTGTAAATAGTGGCTATTGTGTCCTGCAGCCCTGCTAGAGTAGTGTCAGCACAGGCAGCTGCCATCTATACTAAAACGAGGGCCATGCACCCAAGGATAGAGGACAGAGCCATTGCCCAGATCTATTATCTAAATCCTCCTCTCCCACCTGTACCCCTTTAAGCACCTCTGCCCTCACCCAACTTGTATGCAGTCTACAGCGCTTGTACTAATTTTCAAAATGGCCCCCAGGAGGGGAAAGGTTCCCCTCCCACCCTTGGCGTACACAATCACTGACCCACCCTGCAGTGACAGAACTGCTCCAGCGTGAAGCGTTTTCACCAATGCATGCACAAACTCAGCAGTAGAAATCTGTGTTTGTATGTACAATTCATAAGAGCATTGACTGACAGCTGGTACGAGACTGTCTTTGGCCACTTATCCCAATGCATTCCAGTTAGCCCACCTTATTCAGGTCTTCACAAGGTGCCCCAGAGAGGAGGGGAAATTATAACACACCACCTGCTAAGTAACTATTTCAGGGGCCAATTTCAGAACTGATAGTAAAACACTCAGCAATAGCATTAGGATGCTGATAATTTGTAGGGAGCTCACTTCTTTTATCTTTCCTTCTCACCCCCTACCACCTTATTGCCAAGAGACTAGTTGTCCTCTTACAAAAGTTCTAATGCCTAGAGCATGGTTGGGGAACAGGGAAGAGTTGCAGCCAAGCATGTAAAGCTATCAAAAAGTGGGTAAGAATAACAGTTAATCTTTACAGACTCATTTTGAAACTTGCTCATTTTGAAACTAGCTTTGTTCCTTTCAAGCGCTAAGTCTTCAAAGGAGCACTCGCCATTGCAAAATATTTTCTATTTTAATCAGAACTCAACCTGTAGGTGTCATGCTGAAAGCAGAAAAACACTTCAGGGAAATGTCTGCTCCTTAAGGTGAAGAGCTCAGCTTGCTGAACATGTTTTTTCCAGAGCTGATCAGTGGCTTTAGTCAGAAATTGCTTCTTATTTTGTTCTTGGTTTCTGAGAGCAAATGGGAAGGTAGCTAATGATTTAATTTTGGGGGGGGGGGAGGGGGAGTAGGACCTGCTCCAATGGGTTTTTAAAAGAAATGGAAACACAGCCAGCTCGAGTCTTTTCAAAATTCTTCTTCTAACCTGACTTTTAAAGATGTGGTTGGGCTGGGGTGAACACAAGGAGGCAATTCCAGTGGCCCTTAAAAGAACTGATAGCATACTCTCAACTAGTTTGTGGATCTAATCCACAAGCTGGTGCAAAATTCCAGGGAGGCAGATTTCCATTGGAAATCAGAAAAAATTTCCTAACAGCAAGAGCTGTGCAGTAATGGAACAATAGAGATTTCAGGGGGTGGGAGGGTGTGTGTGTGAGAGATATAAAAATCTATTTATTAGTTATATCAAGGTTTGCTGCCAGATAGCAGTAGAAGATAGGCAATAATTCTTGTGTTCCAGCCTTCCTCCATTAAAAATAGGTTTTAAGATCAGAGACAATTAAGTTCCCAAACCTTTTTGCCTGTATAACCTCATTTTGACATTTAGGGTGTTCTCACCCATTACTTACCATAGTTAAGGGGAAGGTCAAATCGCTCTGCCAGTAGCAGGTGACAAAAGGAGATTCAGTGTAAGCTGGGACTCTGCTTCCCGTCTGATAAGCAAGGAACTCCATAGGCAGGCAATCCCCACAGCAAAGGTCCTCTGTTCCCCGCTTGTCTGTTGTCATGGATGAAGCAGGGAGCCCAGCCCCCCATTGCTTAGAAGTTTGATGTAAATGACCAGGTAAGGGTGCGCCTGACCAATTGTACCAAGACATCTCAACAGACAATACGAATCTGGCAACGGCAGGAGAGGTGCATGTTTGCACAACCACAAAATGCAGGTTTTAGGATTGGGCAGGGGGGGGGGGATTAATGCCTTCCAATAGTACTAAGCCAGCCTGCAGATTCTGTTGTTGCAGGTATTCTTCACATTTTTGGATAGTTATCTAAGCACATATGCACATCTCTGCTTATTTGGTTACTTCCTTCAGCTACTGCCACGAACGGTAACAGGGGAAATGCAGTGAACCTGGGTCTCTGGCTATTGCACATGCACAACAGTGCAAATAGTATTGAAATAACCAAATAATCAAGCTATCCAAAATGGATAGCCAAGCAGGAACTATTATTCACTTTGGCAGATAAGATAGATTTCTGCTCTACCTGCCAATATGGTCTGTGATCCCAGCCAGCAACGAAGCCGTGCAAAGTCTAGCCAACAGGTCATGACGTCATTCGCAGATGGCATACCCCCAACTTGGGAAATTTCCATCCTTGATGAAGGACACAGCTGAGCAGAGGGCAGCTTCTGAGCTTTCCTCTTCCATACGCCAAAGGGTTTTGTACTAGACTCTGCAACTGTTCTGATATGGAAGGTGCTCCAAACCCATGAACCCTGGGTGACATTCTAGAACGTGCCATCAGAAGGGAAATTGCCCAATGTCAAACACCAACCCTTCCAGGTTCAACTTAGTTCAGAGGGAAACATTTTTAAATCCTTATGGGGAAGACGACCAATCACTTGCCAGCAGGGAGAAGTGTTTATGGTGTTTTTGCTATTGCTGACAATGGGGAGAAAACAGTGAACGCAGGTCCCTGCTTGCCAGCATGTTTGTTTCCTGGAATACATTTTACTAGGGCTCAAAAATGATCTTGGCCTTCTGCCCAGGAAGACACTTCCTCAGCCTTAAGACAAGCTTTCCCCCTTATCCCATTACCCCTAGTTGTGCTTTTCTTGTCAAATAATCTGGGTGCAGTCATAACAACACAGGCTAAGGGAGGTAGCTGGGGTAGCCTTACGCCTAACTGGGCAAACGAGCTAAGCGATGCAGTGGCTCATGTGCCCAGGGCCTGCCAGATGTTACTACTACTCATTTCTATAACGCTAGTAGGCATAGGCAGCACTTTACAGTCACAGGTTTTTTTGAGACAGGTCCCTGTCTAGTGGGCTTACAATCTAAGAGGGACAAGGGTGAGGGGAACACAGGGAGAGACAGACACACAACCCCATTTTACAGGATGAGGAACTGAGGCTATGAGGTTGTGACTTACCCAAGGTCACCCAGTGAGTTCATTGGCTAAGACTGAACCCTGGCTTCTCAGGTCTAAGTCAAGCACTTCATCCACTACACCACGCTGGCTCCCCGCACCCTGCGGCGGGGTGAACAGGACATGCTGTTATCCCAGCTGGAATAAGGCTGCTCAGGGCAGGGCAACTTGCGTGCTGGGGCACGCTTGCCCCGCCCCACGCTGCGGAGCCAGGACCAACAGGAACTAACGCACAGCCACATCACAGCTGGGAGCAAGCTCACAGACTAGGGGAGGGAGGCAGGGCAGAGATGGACACTGGCTTGAGTGGGTGGTGCCGTGGTTAAGGGGGTAGCCCACCCAGCTTCCTCACAAACCTCTGGCCAGCTCCCCATAGCGTGGCAGTGGCAATTGCCCACCACAGGGCCACGCAGGGATCGGGCCCCGGCACCCTCTGTTCTATGCCCAGCTTGGGGCCAAACCTGGTCTACGCTATTTCTTCTTTAGCTCCTTTCCAACTCCTGTATCTGGCTCATGAATGCAGCCCCACCTGTCAAGCACTGAAGAAGCATGCTCAGAGGGAAGGGAGAGATGACGGCATGCACTCAAGGACAGGAGGTGGATTGTTGGTGTAGAGCCATGAGCTGGACTCGCTCTGACCCACCCTTTAAGTATCCTCCCCAAAACTTCTATCTGGCCCCATATTGACTTGTATCCATTTTCAAAAGTAGCCCACAGGAGCGAAAAGGCCCCTGCTCTACACCCAAATGTAGATTGACTTCAGTAAATCTCTGCCGCGTCCTGGTGCAAACGCTTCCGTTCCCCATCAAAAACCAACAAATTCAACTTAAATGAGCAAAGAATGTTTTCCACTAAGTTGCTACCTTGTTTCCAAATGTGCCATCATTCCCGCGCAGACTACACCCAAACGGCTGTGGGGAGAAGCAATACACAGCCAGTCCACGCCACTATCATGGCTGCATTCTCTAAGCCTGCACTTCTAATTTTCTTTGGCAAGGGAGGGTCCTTTCTGCCCCTTCCCTTGAAGCGATTCAAAATCCCCTCTGCAGAAGAGCAGCCCAGCTGTTCCATAAAGCCTGGGTTTAACTACTCTGGATTTGGATTCCTGCCTTCTAAAGTAGTATCACAGCACAATTATGCTTAACAGTAACAGAAGGTTTAAAGGTTAATGCAAGGATATGACAGCTGCTACCGTCCAAGTGGGGTGAGGGACTGGCTTGGGAAGATGAGTACACCGTGATTGCTAGAGGGGACCAAACTTGGCTGAACATCCTGAATACTGGATTGTAGGTTTACGCATCAAGAAAACTACTGGCTCCACAATTCAGATACACAGGCTCATTCACCACCACCCCGCAAACTCTTCACTTGTTCTTTAATCGGCGTTGGCTTAATCCAGTAGCAATGGATTCACACAGCTGGAGACCTCCCTACATTTCAATGGCCTACTCCTGGCATGAGGTGGCAGAGAACAGGGGATCATCAAGGTGCGCAGAAGCGGCAAGGATTTCACACACTAAGATTTTGGGTTTGTGCCGCTGGTCAGTCAGTCTGAAAGAGTTTCATGTGAACAAGTACTATGGCGGGTAGCGGCAAGTAGTACACCTGACTGCTTGATTTCATTTCTCCTAGTTGTGAATCACTGGGGAAAGAGTCTCTCTGCAGCCATTGTATATAAACAGGTACCACTTCTGATTTTTATTTCATCGTAACATACAAGTAATGTGCATCATCATCATCATCATGCGCATCATCATCAAGATGAGAAACCCATGTCTCTTTTGAACCACTGAAACAACTTGCCATACACCAAGGAACGTTATATTCATGTTTAACATTTACACATTTCCCCTGATCCTTAACCTTTTTTTCCAAGCTTCTTACACCATTCCCCTCCCACCCCCAGAATCGCTCAGGTATGTTTTTACAGAAACGACAGGTTATCACCACCACAAATTAGATAGGCTTCCTGGCCTTCTCCAGTGACTGGGTGCAAGTAAGCCCCCACTGCTAGAATGCTGCAACCTGTCAGAGGCTACTGAGCAGGGGTTGGAGCTAGACCAAATTTCAGCTACGGGGGGGTGGATGCAGAAGTCTATACTCCCCCTCCCTCCTCCAGTGGAAGCCAGAAGATCTCCTCTCTGTTTCTTCTGGCAGGGATCTTTTTCAATGCAATCCAGACCCCCCTCTCAAGAGAACTGTTAAGTTACATAGGTTGTTATGACTGGAATCTGGCCGGCAGGAGCCATTGTTTGTGTAAGTGTATTCTGTATCCATTACACACTGAGGAAACTGGGTGCACGCGTGTGTTTACATACCAAGTACAGCAATTCTGTATTCCACACACCATATGGCAGTATACTGAATGGATAGCCAAGTTCTGGTGTGTGTAACGATGTGGCAATAGACCTACCCTTTCCCCAGCTACCCCCACCCCTCTTCCTGCATTTCAGACGTACAGAACAAATACAGCCAATGGGTCCAAACACACCTTGTCGCTGTCTCTTGCGTCTCCCTCTTGCACGCTTTAAGATCAGGTTAATCAAATTTGTAACTGGCTCTCTCAGTGCTAGTTTTAAACAATCCACCACAGGAAAATTTAAGTCACATCCTAGCCTCAAAACAAAAACAGGAAGGAAAAAAAACAAAAAGACAAAATCCTGTTCATTTCTCAATATAGTAAAACCTCAGATTTGAGTCACCAACTAGCTACACTTACAGTAAAGAACAAAAACAAAAAAACAAAAAACTACAAGCCTTGGGCTTGTCTTAGGGCTTCAGTGACTACCGGATCTTAGTTGACAAAGCTTCCGTCAACAGCTCGAAAAGCAGAGGGTTTCATTTTAGTTTTAGCTACTTGCACAGAAACTGTGAAGTCCAAACAGTGGACAGAAACTCACCTACCCCTCTACACTGGGTTCCTGAGCACCTTCACCTGGGGGCCAATGAAACATTATGCTGTACTCCTAGGGCAATGGAGTGGTGCTTTAATACTGGAAATCTCTTCCAATGATGCCCATAAAAGTTGCCCCGGGGGGGGGGATGGGGTGTCAACTGAAGGCAAGATTAGAGAGACAACAGGTGGCTCTCTTCTCCCCACCTCAAAAGAATATGGTCCACCTAAATATTTGTTTTGTTGCAGGCAGAGGGAGCAGGACAAAACCTTCCCTGACAGGGGTCTCCTTCAGGCAGCTATGGGTCTTGCTGGAGCTACTGACCAACCTAAAAGGAGGTCAGTGGCAGATCCTGCCATTCTTGCCATCAGCAAAACTGTGCTGTTATCAGCACATTAGAAACTAGGCTCCCAGAGGTATTGAACAGAGGCAGGAAAGCAAAAACCAGATACTCAATAAGTTCAGACCTGACGCTTGGATTTTTCTACCATGTCTTGGATTCTTCTTTGAAAAGCTTATTAATTTAAAATGGCGTCCTCTCTGCTAAACCCTTCAAGGTGAATTATTTATTTATTTATAAATAAGGTGAGGGAGCCACCGATCTGAGTATGCTTTGCTATGAAGATCAGGTCTCCCTCCCCACTTATCGGACATTAGTGCACATTATGCAGGGGCTAGTATGAGAGTCAGGCAAGCCAAGCCCTCTGGGTTTGGTGAAGGAGGTAGAAACAAAACCTATGTAATGTCATTTTGAGAAGTGTGGGAAGATAGATATCAAACTTCACCACCAGGGAAAAGCACAACTGGGAATATGTGCTCTCGGATGTAGCTCTCGGATGATTCCTATAAGGGCTGCTTTGCAGGTAGGGTGCACAATATTCAATGAGCAAGAAAAGGGGATATTCACCTCTTCCCACCTGTCCCCAGCCTTGAACATTACCCACCAACGACTCTAGCAGCCTCTCATTGCTCAGGCTTAGAGGGAAGGAAATACCTACCACCCTACTCAAGACCAGCCCCAAACCTGCCCCTCAATAAAATGGGTTCTGAGCACAATTTGAGACTAAACTCTTTGCACTGTTCTCTAAGCCAAGTGAAATACTTGTGCGTATCCATCTTGAATCCAGCTCCAATAGCATGACTAGTCAGCTACTTATTCACGTTGCTTAGACCGATAGCTGTGAAAGCCCCAGATTCTCATTTGAGGTACTGGTTTTGTTCTAAAGAACTCTGGTGAGCCAGTGAAAAGAACCCTGTCCCTCAAAAGGATAGCAACGTCGGTATTTACATCAGCCCTGGGGCGTTGGCTTGCAGGCCACCCTTACTGGGATCACTTTCTCTATTTTTGGAATCCCTGCCAGTGTCCATCCTCGGAGCTAAAGGATTTCCCTCACCCACATTGGCTCAGTCTCAAGGCTAAGGTGCATCATTAAGGCCTCAAGGGATAGAGCTAGTTGCAATTTTCTTTTTTTTTTGTCTTTTAGTAACGCAACTCAGTGGAACCAAGAAGTTTGCCCTGTCCCCATAAAAAAAGCTTCTCTAAAAAAACAAAAAACCCACAAAAAACCATATAATAAGGATGTGCAATTCTTCGCATATAATTGCTTCATCTGTCAGGGAAAACTTTTGAAACATTTGCCCTTCCACCTTAATGAGGGGGGAAAACAGCTGGCTTCCCCAGTGCAGATAGTAGTTTGTCCGCCGTCTCATATTATAATTTAAACCTATCCATTGCCTTCACACTGAAGCCCCAGGGTTCTGGGTTTTGTTTGTTTGTTTGTTGTTTTTTTAAAGATTTCAGATTTACAGGGAATTGTTTTGACGCCAGAGAGAGTCACTCTGCTACACAGTCTCAAAGGGTCACCATCTCTCAGGATACTTCAATGATTTCCATGCTGCCTGAGAAGCTCGACTGGCTGCCCACTTTCCCCAGCTCCTCTCGGGACCGGCTTTCGGACATGATGCTCTCCCCAAATTCCATCTGGCAGCTCCTCCTCTTGAACTGCTTCTCGAAGGAGCTCTCCTCATGCCAACTGCGCCGTGAATCACCCCGGTCGCTCGGCTTCTGCCTCCTGCGCACAGCGCAGGCTGGGTCACAGCCGGTCGGCAGCTGGCTGCAGCTGTATGCCGAGAAAGCCGTGCTGCTCCCGTAGATGGCAGAAGCCGAATAGAAGTGGGAAGACTCCGCAGAAAAGTACCAGCTGTTGGTGAGGGAAGCGGTGGACGTCTGAGGAGCTAATATGTCCGAGTGCCAGCCCTTGAGGCCCAGTCCAGCCGCAGACTTTGCCAAATGCTGCTGGCTGGTGGAAAGGCCAAAAAGGAAGTTGGTTCTGTAGTTGTCTTCCATGCTGCCACTTCGATGCAGTGGGTAGAGGAGCGACCTTTGGGTCGTGCTGGTGGTGGTTCTCACTGTATGCGGTCGCTTGCTCTGGCTGTCCAGCTGCCAGGAGCTCTGGGGTTTTTCAGGAAGTCTTGCCTCCTCTTTATCAGGGCTGGTCTCTGGCGTCTGCTCCGAAACTTCCTGAACAGGGGAGAACTGACACAACTTGCTGCTGCCTTCCAAGCCAGTTGAATGTTTATAGTATTCCAAAGTGTCCTCCGAGGAGGTAAAACCCTGCAGAGATGCCGTTGCACAACTGCTGCTTGCTGAGGATGACACAGATTTGATATCCAAAGAAAATGAACGCTTCAATCGGTTGCTATCTTCTACCTTGTCTGAGGACACATTGAGTCCGGTTATGCCCTGGACCAGCGGACTGTCCTCTAAAGACAGCAAATGGGAACACAACAAATTATTGCTGAAGTCCACTGGTTTCTGCTCCACAGTCTCTGAGGTAGAGTTAGTGCAGAGCTGAGCAGCAGAGAGGCTGCTGCTGCTTGTCTGGCTACCTTCCAGGAGTAGGCTGTGCTCACTACTTTTTTCCAAATGCAGAAGTTTCAGCTTGCTAATTGGTCCAGGCTGCCCAGTCTGGTTCTTGATCATCTTCTCAAAGTCCAAAAGCTGGCCCAGAAAGTTAAAGTTGGGAGAAATGGTGGGCCTTTTCTCTTTCACAAACCTAAATAATAAAAAAGAAATATTTTTAAAGCCAGCTCTTTAAACAACTTAAGAATGAAAGTAATTAATAGGCCACAGTGCCATCAATATTGGATTCTGAAGTATATAAACATGAAGGCTGAAGCCCAAGTAATATCTCCTTTCTATTTTTTCAAAACTAAACTCAGTTCTTTAATTGTTAACCTTCAACCTATTGTTAACCTATCCTGAAAGATACAGAAAGTTGTTTTGTGTTTAAGAGCAGCAGACACACAGCTACAGTGATTTTTCCAGTCACACCATTTATACACTCGAACCAACGCATACTCTCCGCATAGCTGTTGCCAGCTACCTATTTAGAGGCCTGCCTTGAAGTGCATTCTCCACGTTTCATATCATTTGCGCAGCATCTCACGCTTACTTGTCTCAACACACCAAACTGCATTACAGTGAATTTCAACTGGCAAAACTCCAACACTTGAATAAAATCAGTGCAGCCTAGTGAATAAAGTGCTGGATTTGGACTGAGGAGATCGGGGTTCAAATCCTCTCGACAATGAACTCACTGGCTGCTGTGAGCAAGTCACTCTCTTAGGCCATTGTTGTCCCGATTTTACAAATGGGGGAACGGAGGCTATCTCCTAGGGTTGTTGTACGGGTAGACTAGAGAAGAATTGGAAGACTGAAACGGCTATTGAAATGCAATAATTAACTGTGAGAAAAATCAACTAGTGCTCAACACAAGATGTGTATCAACATTAGTCACCATTTTTGAGCTGTTTTCGTGGGGAATAAAGGAACTTCTACCACAGCAGTAGTGGATACACAAAAGCATCTTGTGTGTCCACCGTAACTTCAGCACAAGCCATTTCCCCCAAAACAATGAAGCAGCATTGCTTTTGGCACAGCCTTCACCACAGCAGCCATGAAGGCATCTGCAGATTTTAGGACGAGGAACATTGGCATCTCTTAACTTCCATCTTAACAATTTGAGACTTAGGAACACATGGTTTTTGGATTGTGACCCAACTGGCCTCATTGAAGCCCACAGGGGTTCTCTGGAGTAAATGGTTTATGGATCGGGGCGTAAAACCTGAGGTCTGTGTACTCATATCCTCACCACATGGACCATAACCAAGCCAAGCACGTGCAACTGAGACCTCGCATTTTTGTGAATGTTACACCCCTTGTCTCTCCCTCTGTTCCCTTTCCTTTGCCCCCCCCCCCCTCTTGTCTCTCAGACTGTAAGCCCTAGGACAGGGACCGTGTCTGTTCCATTACTTTGTAAAGCGCCAGGTACATTGCTGGCGCTATATAAATGCTTGCTAATAATAATAATAAAAAAACTCTTTGGTATTTTAGCACTCAAGTTGCTCAGGTCTGGGATGTACAACAAATGGAGTGGCAGGGAGACGAAAGAATTGAAAGAAAAAGCATTAAAGAACTCCACATTTTTCTTTGCTCATTAGAGTTCTAATAGCTTTTTTTTTTAAATGGGGGCTGGGCAAGAGGAAAACATGCCCCTCTTTGCTTCAAGGAAGTCTAGAAGTCAGGGGCATTTTCCCCGGCTTGCTTTCACTTTTGACTATCGGGCCTTGGCTACTCGGTTTTCTTAATAAATCTATGAGTGACTGGAGAACTAGTAGGATGTCAGCAGAAAAGGCTAAAGCAGGGATGGGAGGCCTCCAGTCCATGAGTAAAATCTAACGGGGTTGGTTTTTATTTGCCCCCTGGATCCAGTCACTTATTCTCAAGCACTGAAAGAGCAAGCTCAGGGGAAGAAGCATGAAGAGATAAGAGCATGAACTCAAGAATAGGGTATGAATTCAGGGCCCAAATCTGGACCCTCCTCTTCCACCCCCCATCCTGAGCACAGGCCGGAAGCGCCTCTGCCACCAATTCCTATTCGGCCTGTGGAACTTGTACTAATTTTCAGAGTTAGAAAGAATTTTCGTGAGAGAGAAAGAATCTTCACCACCGGGCTAAAGTCTGACTAAAAAAAATAACAAATATATTGGTGGCTGGGAAGTATGTACCTCACGTTGAGCAAATGGTGGTGGAGGGAGGCTGTAGCATTAGACAAAGCTCCAATGCCCAAGTGCGGACACATTTTTTTGATTTACACTGTGGCCACATACCACTGATCGCTTATGGGCTGTGAAAAGCTACCCTCGTCAACTCCCACTCTAGCCACGTTGGATTAATAATAAAAAACAAACCTCCCCTTTGCCATTTCATTCTTAGAATTGCACAGGTAATGAATGGCAGGAGAGAGAGCAAGAACAGCCTGTGAAAGTGGGAACAACTGAGAAATAGGTTCACATGAAGACTTTTAAAAAAAACAAAAAACAACTCCCTGGGAAATGCAAAAACCCTTACAGGAGGAAAAGCAGAGAGCGGGGGCTGTCACTGGGGTGGGGTGGGGGAGAGAGAACACTTTTTAAAAGCAGGAAATCTCTTGAGGAAAAGTCCCTGGGGAAACAATTTACTGGAAATATTACCAGACAAACTGAAAGAGAAAGTACTCGAACACTAGTTACACGGCAGAGGTCAAAAGGAGGATGAACGTGGTTCTCTTTGGTAGCATTGTGTTTGAATTCTTGGGGTTTTTTTAGACAAGTGACTCCCCACCCATTACCCACCTATCACGCATGTTGCAGGGCCACATTGGCACCCTATGCAGCCTGCAACCTGCATGAGGGGGGTGGGTGATTGATGGGTAATAGGTGGGGAGGCACTTATCTAAAAATACCCATAGACTGATCACCCTTCAACTAGTGGGGGATAGGAAGACACACAGTTTTAATGGGAGTTCAGACACTGAGCACATGTACCACACACTTATGTGGTAGGGGAAAAGCCTCCCACTGCAGCTGGGTTAAACAGTCAATTGTCCAGCAGATTCACCAGCTCACAGTCTCTGTGAACAAGGGTATCAGAATGAACGCTCCAAGACAGTATGAAATTTGTGATCTTGGACATTTTCCTCTTTGTCCCAGTTACAGTTATTGATCTAGTTCTACAACCATAGCAGCATCTCCCAGTCACACTGGAATTTGTTCTTTAAAGTTGTTAGTGTCCCTTTTTGAAGCCAGTTTTTAGGGCACCATCAAAGCTAGTCAATTCAAAACAAACAAATTTAAATGCATCTCTCCAGTCCTCTGGCCATTTTTCGGAGGTTTTACAAACCCATTTCCCTTTATTATTTTTCTCTTTCAAAAGTGGTTTCTCTATTTGGAGGAAACCGAATATATCCAGTTTCACCATTCCTTCTCTGTAGTCAAAATACTGTCAAATACACAAAACCATGAAGAGAAGAAAAGAGAGACTTTTTTTTTGTTGCTCTTTCACTTTTTTGTCATCTTGGCTATCTTTATTTTTTATTCTCACAGGTTAAGTGTTTTGTTGGGGTTTTTTCCAACGCAAGTGTAATAGTAGAGTTGTTTGCCCCTAAAGACATTTTACCAATCTCAGAAAGCAAGCTGCTGGCAGATTTTCAATTTTGAAAGCTTTGAACAGAAGAATAGTTATTGTTTCTATATAGCCCCAGCAATGTGCCTGGCACTGAACAGTTGTCATCAGAGGTAGGGCCCAGCCCTGAGGGGTTTACAATCTAGGATGGACAAGGGAGGGGAAATACAGAGAGAGAGATTTATGAAGCTGAGAAGTTGTAGGTGCCCACACACTTACCCTAGTTACAAAGGGAGGTGGGGAATCTTGAAGGAACCATCAAAAAATGTGGATAACTGGTTTTCATCCAAGGTCCCCATAGTCCGTTCATTAACCTGTCTCACAGCATCTCTTGCCCCACTTCTTATGGTGTGGGTGTAGTGCTCTCTTTTGTAAAGTCCCTTGATAGCTCACCTCAAAATTGCAAGGTGACCAAACATAAAAATTCATGTAAATGAATAATCTTTTCTTACCTGTATGCTTCATCTAAGGACATATCCATTCTCTTCATGATGTACGCAATTGCAATTGTGGCAGAGCGGGATATGCCAGCTAAACAGTGCACTAAAACACGCCCGTTGGAAGCTTTTGCCTTCTCTGTGGGGGGAGGGGGGAAATAAGTCAATTCAAGCACAGTGATTGTCCTATTTAAGAGACACTTGTTCGAAGATAAAACTTGGATTCACTGCTTATTACAAAGACATCTGCAAGCAGTACCATTGCTCCTATTTCCCCTTCCAGTGCCTATATGTTTTGACCTGTTCACGTACAAAGACTAGCACTCCATACTTAAAGCATACAGCTGCCATCATCTAAATGCATGGTGAAGAACAGTCCTTGATTTTTTGGGAGGTATTTTATTCCCCGCATTAAATACAATTAAAATGAAGCGCGCAGAGATGGAGAGCTTTGACCATGGTAACATGGGGAGTCACTGGCCCCGATCCCATAGTCTGCAGATCCCCACACGCGTGCTACTGTGAATCCACGCGTGCACTGGCTCTGCACAGGATTCGCAGACTATGAGATCGCGGCCAATGTCAAGGATGAGAACAGAACCCACAAGTCCCCACCTCTGCTGACTGACTCTCTGCGCTTCTGGCTGTCTAACATCAATAGTGTCTAATCCAGGATACAATGGGCATTAAATCTGATGGTGGCCCGCACAGGCCCATTTGAACTTGCTTTGGCCCACAGGCCATCACCACGTTTGCTGGGGGCAATCCAAATGTTGCCCCCGAGTTCTCTCGGGAGGGTTTGGTGACTAGCCCGGGCTGAGATCTCGGAGACTTATGGGAAATGGCCCACCCGCCCGCCCAGGTTGAAACAGGCTATCACATGTGGTAGCCTGCTGTTGCCAGCACTGTCTGGAGTGGCCACCATGTCCAGCCGCCTGTCATAGGGAGGGGCAGCCAGCCACATATTTATGCAGCTCTCCCCTCTTCCACCCCCTGGCTGTGTGAATATTTGTTCCACAGCCAGCCCTGATTCTGACCAGGCTGCTAGCAGCTTCCTGGTCCAGAGCAGCTTGGGACAGCGGTGTCTGCTGTCACTTGTCTTCAGCCCATGAAGTCAACATGCAGAGCAGTAGGCCTTTCCCAGGATTGTGCGTGTGTTTTAAAAACCAAGCACTTCACAAATAAGCACACAAACCGTTGGAAGGAATGCAAGAGGAGCGATGAGAAGGAAAGCTCAAGATCACAACCTCATGCACAGATGCTGTAACCCTACTTGGGGTCACGACCCAGACTTTGGGAACCTCTGCTCTAAAAACAAAATCATCAATGAAAACCAAAACGACAAGCAACTTTCACACCACTTCTGAATCTTTCACAGGACACACACGGTCCATGGGGCAAACTTTAGTAAGAGAAAACAAATAAGATAATCTAGAGTGGATTCAGACACTCTTTTCCATCTCCCCCCCCACAGGGTAGTTTTATCTGAACTGTTACCTATAAAGTCAACAGATTTGTCCAGCCATGGCAAAATTTTCTCACAGAAGCTGTCGTTTACAGGTACTCGTAAGAAGTGGGACTCTGGGATAAAATCAGGCTTTGGACAGGTATTGCTGGCATTTAGTACGTAACTAATATCGTTTTGCTGCATCAGCTCCTAGAAAGGAAGCACAGATTGAGAATGAAAACAGGTCTCCAGTATGCAAAACAACATTAGAGAGAAAAACAAAGCATTTGTGAACTTAGCTGGAGATTTACTGGGGTACAAGCAAGATTCTGACTTAAGCTCACAACTATATAGTTCAAATGATCTCTTTGATTGGAAAGGCATTTGCTCATTTTATATATTTCTGCTGGGCTGGCTATGCTACATGCCTGAGGAAGGGCCCGCTATGGCCCGAAGGCTTGCTCATTTCCACCAACAGTTCCAGAGAGAGATATAATTTGAACCACTTTGTCACCTGGGACCAACACAGCAACCACACTCTCTCTTTGAAATCAAGATACTGAACATTGCTGTTAGAACTATATAATTCAGAGAATCCCAGCAAAAGGAAATCGGTTGGCAACTTGATTTTAAAAAGCTAACAAAAGTAGAAACTCAGACTGTCTCCCCCCATTGGCCCTTTTCAAACGGGCCGCGGTGGGTGGGTGGATGAGTGTGCGCTGGTGGCAGGTGGAGGTGTGGGATCTCCACCCACCTCCACGTACAGAGCAACCGGCATTGGAGCCCGTTGCTCCATGCGTGGGTGATGGGTGGAGCCCAGGAGCGAGCACACCCCTCCACCCACCGTGGGCGCCATTCCAATGGGCGCACACACCCCCGCTGTGGAGTTTGCACGGCATGTGAAAAGGCCGTTCAGGCAACTGTTGCTGAACATTTGGGCCATGATCAAAGCAGCACGTACTGCGGAGTATGTGGTTTGTAGATCACAGCGCTGGTTTTATTGCAACACCGAGTTGTGTGTGCGCAAATTCATGAAGACATGGAGTTGCTCTGTTTATGTAGCTGTACCTCTGAGAATGGAAAAGATTACATAGTAAAGAGGGGTTTCTAGGCAGCCAGACAACTGTCAGGTTGTTTTCATCACCCTGAGACAATGAAGTGGAGGGCTATTTGCAGAGAACGGTCCAGTCTGAAAGCTGATAGAGGAAGACACTCATTGGAAGAAGGGAAGAGGCTCTCAAAGTAACAGTCCTCAAGCCACTTCCAAGTTGTCCTACTGAAGCCAACAGGACTACTCCAGAGTAGATGGTTTGTGGACTGCTGCCTGAAGGTAATTTGACACAATTCCAAGGAGATCTGGGTGCCTAACTCCACTATGTTCCACTTGAGCGAGACGCACTTTTTCTTTGTTCCCAGAAAAGAAAACACATCCATGTTGCAATGATAGGGGACTTGGACAAGTGTTGATATAGTAATTTAAAACACACTACCGGATCGTCTCAAAAACACTACAGACGGGAAATTTTGTCCATTAAATTCATTTTGCACTTTTCCTGTTTGTACAGCCAGCTCTTTTAAAAATAACAATTTCATTCAACAGCTTTAGACTGCTTTGTGTTTGTTTCTTGGCACTGAAATGAAGTTACAAGGCTATAACTTAGTCATTCAAAAAAAGGGAAACACACACGAACACCTGGTAAAGCTGTACACACCCATGTGTAGAAAATCCTCCAATGTAGATCAAATAGAATGAGAGCAGTACTGTGGTTAAAGACTCAAAGAAACATGGGGACTAGAAACAGCACAAAAGAAAAAATTAGGAAGAGCATTTATATTTATTTCCTCCATGAGAGCCCGTAGTAAGAAAAGAGGAACAGAACAACATTTATCCCCTGAAGAACCATAATAAATTGGAGACCAAATGACACCAACAAGGTGCAGAAATAAAGGTTACTTACCAGTACACCTTTGTTCTTTGAGAAAGCTCCATGTATTCTCACTGAGTGCCCTCAACGAATTGTGTGAGCTTGCCTCTCTAGCAGTTCCATGTAAAGATTTTTCTGGAATCAGCTCAGCTCCTGCCCTTTGCACCACCAGGGGGACCCTCAGTGTCCTGGGTATAAAGGGGAAGGGCGGAGCCTGCCTCCTCAGTTCCTTTTCAACCCTGCTGAACCAGTCTAATCCAGCTGAAGGGAAGGTGGGGTGGGTAGTGAGAGTACATAGAGCCTTCTTGAAAAAAATGACTGGTATAAATAACCTTTATTTCTTCAAGTGGCTCAGTCATTCTCACTTGTGGGAAAATCCTAGCAATCCCGAAGTTATCTGGAGGTGGGACTGGATTAGGAGAAAATAGAAGGACAGCTCTTCCTACTGCAGTTTCTCTCCTTGCAGCCATGTCCAAGGCATAGTGTTTAACAAGTGTCTCTGTGGATGCCCACATGGCTGCCCTACAAAGGGAAGGGATGTAGCAGAAGTTGGCCACAGATGCTGTTATCGCTCTAGTGGAATGAGCTTGTAGGCCTTCTGTAGACTGTCAGTAAATTCAGAGCACGTAGTGACGCCCTGAAGAATAATTTTTTTAAGTCGCTGTGAAGACAACTTTGCTCCCATCATTTTTCCCTCCTGTAAAAACAAACAGAGGGAGTCCAATCAATGGAAGGGCTTTGTTCTTAATTAAACAGAATGCCAGTGCCCTGAAAAACATCCAACATGTGTAGTGTTCTTTCTAAATCGGAGGTGCGGAGTCGAGGAAAGATGACAGGCAATGAAATAACCTGGCTCAATTTGAATGGCGACCCTACTTTAGGTAGGAAGGCAGGGTCTGTTCTCAAGTCCATATTATCATTACAAAATGAAAGATAGGGAGGTGCTGAGAGCACTGAGTTCACTTAGTTTTCTGGCAGACGTGACAGCTACCAGAAAGAGTACCTTCATAGTGAGTTTCCCTATAGGTACAGGTGTCAGCAGTTCAAACGGTGGTTTTGTCAGGCATGCCAGTATTCGTGAAAGGTCCCAATGAGTCGTGGGTTTTGCTATTGGAAGGTAGAGGTTGGGGAGACCCTTATAAAAGGTTCAAACTGTAGGGTTAGAGAACAAAGTATGACCTTGGTATTGAGACATGTAGGAGGAAATGGCTGCTATGTGGACTTCGATGGACAAAACAGATAATCCAGAGTTAGACAAAGGCAATATGTTGAAATGGTCTGCAATTGAAGGTGCTGAATATCATGTCCATTGGATTCATGCCAAGTTTGGAACCGTCTCCATTTAGCTGCATAAGTAGATCTTGTCAACCTTTTTCGTGCATTCAACAAGACTTCTTGCACCACTTGAGGCAGAGAGTTGTTCCACCTCAAGGGACGATATACCACGCCATGAGGTGCAGAGATTGTAGGTCCTGATGTAAGACTTGACTGTCCCGTTGAGCGATGAGATCTTTTCTCACTGGAAGTGTCCACAAGTCTATTGCCAGCTTCATCAGGAGGATTGGGTACCAGGGTCAATGCAGAGCCACCAGGATACGATGTGCGCTCTGTTGCTGTGCCCTCAGGACAGTTCTGAGTACTAGCAGAAACAGGGGAAATGTGTGGAGAAGGCTGCTTCTCCAGCTGATGGCAAAGGCGTCCGACAGTGACCCTGGGGCATAACCTCCTCTGCTGCAGATGTTTGTGGTCTTGTGATTGTTGGTGTTTGCAAAAAAAGGTCTATGCATGGCTGTCCCCATCTTGCAAAGACCTGATTCACTATGCTGTCCGCTAGCGTCTAGTTGAGTCGAAGGTTGCGTGTGCGACTCAGTATGTCTGCCGGATAATTCTGTTCACCTGGGAGATGGCCATGGGAATCGTTGTTCCATACACACCACTCCCAGATGCTTTCTGCTTCGGAAGATAATTGGAAGGAGTGCCCGATGGATTTATTTTATTTACATATTTTATCAATTTATATCTGCTGGCCCAGAAGGGGGATCTGCCAGAGGAGGGTTGAGCCGCCAGTCTCACTTGCATCCCTCCCCCTACAGGTATTTTCAGCTGGGCGGGGCCCAGGGGGCGACACCCAAAGGGTGTCGGCCGTTGGTCAGGCCGTTTGTCTGCCGGAATCGCCGTCTCCAGACACCCTGCCCCAGGAATAGAGAAAATCTAGGAGCAATACGTGCCTGGTGGGGTGTGGAATTGGAGGATATATTATTTAGGGTGGCCTGCCGGCTGGAGGGGCAAAAACTGCTGGGGCTCCTTGACATACGTTGCTGGATGTGTGTGTCCCCCTGACCCCCCAGGTACTCCTGCCCCAACTCTAACCGCACCTGGGAAGCTAACACCCCAACAGTCGCTGAGCCCAGCTGTTTTTTCATCAAAAGCCGGTGAGACCAGCGCAGGTCGCGGTGAGCCTTATCTACTCTATTAAAAAGCCACCAGGTCCTTTGTGTGCGGACTTAGGCGAGGGCTGCAGGGGCCGTGGGAGGCCTTGGACTTGGCGTGTTAGGCTGTGAAGTAACTGTAATGTCCCAGGCTCGTCCCTTGCTGTACGTGATTGAAGTAACTGCTGCTGGTCTGTTGGATTGCTGGGGACGCTGAGATCTGCGTTTAGCAGACCCGGCATACGGGGGCTACTGGAAGCTATTACATTTTCCTGCGGGTTGCTGGTGATACATCCAACTGCTGCTGTAGTGCGCTGGGTTGGAGTGCTGTCTGGAGTAATAGACTTGAGCAGTCTGGGATTCATCTTAGGTGTGGGTGGGTATAGGGTGTTCTTGGATTGGACCAGTGGCATCCGTGAACTCTATACATAGCATGGGAAATAAGAAGAAAAAGGAGAGGAGGGGTGGGATGGTAACTCGAGCTTGTACTCGGGACAGACAGTCGACAATGGAGGATTTTGTGCAGCCCTTGTCTTCAGGCTCCCCCGCCTCCACCGTGGACGCAAAATGTGATTCGGCAGATCTACATACTTCGTCTCGGCAAGGAGCCAGCGGGGAGTTGGTTGGACAAATAGAAATAAGCCCCCAGGTCCCGGGACTTGCCCATTGCCCTCAGATAGCATTGGAGGATACAGCAAGATCTCCACCCTCCTCTAGCCCTCCAGAGGCAGAGATCTCCCTTGACCAAATGGGAGATCAATGCTTTGCGATAGGGAACCTGGTTTCAAAATTATATGCCCAATTGGAGAGGATAAATATCCAGCTGGAGCTTCAAAGGCTCCAGATGGAGATAATCTGTGATAAAATAAAATTATCAAAGGTGGTGGACCAATGTCATGATAGGGTTTCCCCGCGGCAGCTAGTTACTGTTGGGACCCAGACTGCAAACAAGGACCAAGTGCAGTCATTGCCGGTAGCCGTAGCCCTGCAAAATTCTCTTATGAAGGGAAAGTCTCCCCTTAGTTTAGACCCTCAGGCATTGGCTTTTATTGTCTCTCCTTTGCCTTCAGGCTGCTTACCATCATGGTCCTCCAAGCAGTCCATCTTAACCCACATTTCCTATATATCAGGTATTCCATTATATCTAAATTCTATTTTAAAATATTTGGTTCTACCTACTGTCTTTCCACATTATCGCGTATTGGTTTGGTTTTCTTCTACACTAGTGGTAGAAAATTTATGGCAATACGCTGATCGTTTTGCAGCAAAAGGAATAACGCTAGCCAGGTACTATATTACTACTCAGATTCACCCCTTGATACCCTCCAAAACCCAGAAAGGGCAACATCCTCTAGCAACTGAATTTGACGCGAGGGAGGATGTTGGACCGGTTAAAACTCAGGCTGTGAGTGGTAGGATTTCCTGCCCTCTAGCACAATATACATTTTCCCAGGAAGGTACCTCTAATGGGGTGTTAGCTCAAGAGAAGCCTAAGGACCTGGAACCCCGATCAATACAAGGCTTTTACCCCTTAGAATCTAGAAGTAGCAGTCAAAATAGAAGTAGAGGTATTGCTGTGCAATGGAACACCACCACCACTCCCCCTGCTAAGGAGGAAGTTATAACCTTGTTGCCTGGGGGGAGAGAGTTTGGGGGTGTGGCGGATACCCAAAATGAAAATAGTTCCCTGTGTGTGACCCAGGGCCAAATGGAGTCTACATCTATGCAGCAAATACTAGATGATCCCCTGATTAGCCATAATGAGACAAATAGTATATTACCACCTTGTTGACTACTACGGAAACCTCAGGTAGGAGACTTAAAACCTTGCTCATGGAATGTGGCAGGGTGGGAGCGTCATAAAGTGGACCCTGATTTTTTAGATTACTTGGGTGAATTCCATATAATATTTATACAGGAAACTTGGACTAAACTTCCACTCTTACTTGAGGGATTTAGGGCCCATGATCTGCCTGCAATAAATCTTAACACGTGAGGCCGCCCCTGCGCGGGGCAGGGATGTTTTTTATCATCCAGCCTCCTGTTACAAGAAATAGAAGTAATTAAAACCCCGGCTTTGGCCATGGCGGTAGTCTTTCGCTTAAATTCACAACTCTGGGTAGTTATCTCCAGTATATATTCCCCCGTGTAACGCAGGGTCCTTTAGATCTACCTGCTGGACAGAACTGGACAACTTAGTCACCAGTATAGAAAGTAAGTATCCTGAGGGTCACTTAGCTATTATAGGAGATTTTAATGCAAGGTTGGGTGCTAGTGACCATGCCCTCATTCAACACTGCGACCCCTTATCACAGGACCCTTTGGGAATACTTTCCCCCAGGGAATCGAAGGACTCCAAGATTAACAAATCTGGTATAAGGCTGGCCACTTTCTCCAAGGCCCATGGGCTATACATGCTAAATGGCTCAGGATTTGGCGACCCTATGGGGGAGTTTACATACCTGGGCCATGCGGGATCTAGCGTAGTTGATTATGCACTGGTTTCCGCAGGTTGCGGGTTTTCAGGTCGGGGAAATCTTGGCCAGCGATCATGCACCACTGCTCCTAAACTTGGGTGTTTTACCTGACAAACTTTACTCCCCCAGCAGAGTTATTATAGAAAGAGACTCCTTGGAAGTCTTGGGCTCCGCCAGATGGGATAGCCTAACACCAGATAAAATAACAGCATTCCTACGGGACCAAAGCTGCTTAGAGTTGAGGGAGGCCCTTTTGGCCTCGGATGGCGATAAGGGCACAGTGGTGCTGTATGACCAGCTTATGGTAGGTTGTGCCCAGCACTTGAAAACCAAAGTGCTTGGTGGGAGGATCCCAGAGCCAGATCCAAAAAACAGGAAAATGAGACAAGGCTGGTATGATAAGGAGTGTAGGGACATTAAGAGAGAGCTGGCCAAAATCTATACTCAATATAGATCTACCAAGGCCACCAAAATACCCCCCTCTTATCATGCACTTAAACAAAAGTATAGGGCGCTATTAAAAATCAAGAAAAGCCATTTTCTTCAAACAAGATGGGAGGAACTCTTGCACGCAGCTAAACAAAAGAACTCCAAGGATTTTTGGTGTTTGGTAAATGCTAATATTAAAGCCCAGCCAGTGATGGCATCAGCCCCTATTAAATCCAGTGTTTGGGTGGACCATTTCCGTCAACTTTTTAACTCTGGTGATGACCAGGTAGTAATGCTGAACCATCCGGACGGAGACTCCCTCTGGCCACCGGTTACCATAACAGAGATAGGGTCCCTGGTTGATACCTTTAAAAATGGGAAAGCCACGGGTGGGGACCTGGTACATATTGAATTTCTTAAAAGCCATAGGGAATGGTGGTTTCCGGTACTTGCTGCCCTATTTACAGCTATAAATGCTACTGGGGTAGTTCCACTGGGTTGGGGAAGGGCTATTATAATCCCGATTTTCAAGTCAGGCTCAAATAGTAATCCGGCAAATTATAGGCCTATCAGCCTGTTATGCATAGTGGCAAAGATTTACGCCAAGTATTTGTTGATTAGATTTGTAGACTGGCTGAAAGGGGAAGCAGCTATAGCTGAGGAGCAGGCTGGCTTCCAGCAAGGCCGTTCCACCATAGAGTTATGCCTGGTGTTATATCATTTAGCATCAAAATATAAAACGCGAAATGGAGTCTTCTTTGCTGCCTTCTTAGATTTGAAGGCAGCTTTTGACTCCGTAGACAGGCAGTTACTCTGGGCCAAGCTGGCAGCCTCTACCATCGATAGGCGATTGCTTTATTTGATATACTCCCTGCATAACAATTCCTCGGTATCAGTTAAGATAGATAGGCAAGGGCATTTGACACCTCCTGTAGAAACCTCCCGGGGAGTTCGACAGGGCTGTGTGCTTGCACCAGCCCTGTTCAATTATTACATCAATGATATTGCGGCCCGGGTGGTCGAGCCCAAGTTTTTCCCTCCTAAACTTATTGATAGACCCTTGGGGTGTCTTATGTATGCAGACGATGTGGTCCTTCTGTCACAGACCCAGATTGGCCTGAAGTGACAATTGGCAGCATTTTTGTCTTTTTGTAGGGATATGAAATTAACATTGAATGTCCAGAAATCTAAAATAATGGTTTTTACAAGTAACAGGAGACTATATAACTGGGAAATAATGGGTCATAAATTCCAGCAGGTGTCCAGTTTTCGGTACCTGGGCCTGTTATTTCATAAATCACTCTCCTGGAAGCTCCATGCCTAAAGATCACTCATGGCTGCTAAGGGCCCTACTCAGGCTATTCTGGGTTTTTTTGCACAGGCAGGTAGGTCAGCTATCCAGCCAGCAATTCAGACCTATGATGCTAAAGTCAGGGCAAAATTGATGTATGGGGTGGAGCTATGGGCACCTTTTTATGCTCATTTGCTAAACCCTATCCAGGCGAGGTTCCTGCAGGGGCTTTTGCATGCCCCCCGGAGCACTCCATATGCTGCCTTAAGGGTAGAGTGTGATCAGAGGGGATTGGAACAGGCCTTACGCCTGTGGTGTAGACTCTTGGACCCTTGCTGCCCGGTGTTATACAGTCTGGGTAAAGATAACCACTTAGACCCCTGGCTGAAGGAAATCCAGGGTATCCTCTCATCAATGGGCATTTCGCCAAAATACCTGGCACATAAATCTTTGGCATCCCTTGTCACGGAAGTTAAAACAAGGGTACAAGACATAGGTAGGCAGTTGGACTTGGGGAAAATAGCTGCATCTCCCCATATGTGGTCCTACATGGAGCTAGCCCCAGGACTGGGACAATTGGCACATTACCTCTCAGCAGAGATCTCAGTAAGAGGGAGATATTTAATCTTGGCAGCCCAGGTTAATGCCCTACCCACCCGGGTTTTAGAGGGGCGCTTAGATGGTATTCCTTTTGCTTATAGGCTGTGCCCTTTTGATAGATTGACAGTGGAAACGGTAGGGCATGTAGTGCTCCATTATCATCTATATGACAGTCTGAGGGGAAAAAATTTGTCAGAGTTGGTAATAAAATTCCCAGGTAGATCGGATCAAATTATACTTAACTATCTTTTGAACAGCGCTGACACTGATGTTATCAAGAGTATAGCACGTTTTTTGACCCATGCTTTCAGTATACAGGAGGAGTTCTTGGCCTTTAAAGTAAATCATGCTGGCTAAATAAATTTATAATAAATCCTGAGCCCATTGTAAAATCTTGGAATTGTTTTATATTAAGTAGCTTTTATATTGTGTATATTTTGTGTTGTATGTTATATGTGTTGCAATGGCCACAGGCTACACAAATAAATTGAATTGAATTTATATCCCACCCCTCCTGAAAACAGCTCGGGGCGGGATCTGGTTGCATAAAGGGTCTGTCCCTCAAGATGTTCCCTGGGTGTACCCACCACCGCAACTGGTCTTAAAGAGATCTTGTGGGGCTGTGACTTTCATGTACAAGGGATGTATCTGAGAATCGTACTGCAATGTCAACCAGTGCTGTAGCGGTCGTATGTGAAGGCACGCATGTGGTGTCACCATGGTAGCAGCAGCAAAGTGATCTGAGGAAGAAATGAATGGTTCTCCTGGGGCATAGGAGCAATCCTATCGTGTCCACCATGGTTTGAAACCCATCTAGTGGTAAGTAAACTCTCATAGTGGTGGTGTATTATAGCCCCTATGAAGGGAAGGTCTTGAGCAGGCTTTAAGTAGGACTTATCGAAGTTCACTCACAATCCCAAGTCGTCTAGAAGATCCAAGGTGATTCTTACACGTTCTTGAAGTGCTGCACTAGTTGGGGCCATCAGGAGCCAGTCGTCCAGATACGGGAATATGACAATGTCCTTTCTTTGTAACTCTGCTACCACTGGGGCCTTGCACTTCATGAAAACTCTTGAGGCTGAGGAGAGTCCAAATGGTAGAACCTGGGACTGAAAACATCTATAAGGAATCTGAGAAATTTCTTGTGAGTTTTTCTAATAGACACATGGAAATAAGCATTTTTCAGGTCAAGTGCAGCAAGCCAAGCATTCTCCTGTAAAGCAGGAAGACTGGTCAATAGAGGAGTCAAAATTATACCTTCCAGAGAAATTTATTTAAAATATGAACGTTTAGTATAGGGCGGAGTCCCCCATCCTTTTTATCAATGCGGAAGTAATGGGAGAAGAAGCCTGGCTCTTCCATAAGGAGAGACAAACTGGATGGCATAGTCCTCCTTGACTATCTCCAAGACCCATCTATCTGAAGTGATGTTATGCCAGGATGAGTAGAAGGCCTTTAGTCTATCATCAAATAGGATGTTCATCTCGCTGCACTCGGCCAGACATCTGTTAAACCCTTGACCGGGGGCCTGATGAGGCTTGGTTAGCGTTGGGTCAGAGCTTAGGTTGACCCTTAGTATATCTTCTCCGGTTTCGAGGACTGTATTGCTGTGGCTGCGAGACAAACCTTCGAGTGGAAGGATGGGCGATGGGCTCTATAATATGCTGA
This sequence comes from Sphenodon punctatus, assembly GCA_003113815.1. Taxonomy (NCBI): domain Eukaryota; kingdom Metazoa; phylum Chordata; class Lepidosauria; order Sphenodontia; family Sphenodontidae; genus Sphenodon; species Sphenodon punctatus. The sequence goes on along the minus strand of QEPC01014892.1, from coordinate 2,563,925 downwards.
GGAGGTAGATTGTACCTGTGTTGAATAGTATCTTTTTTTGTAGGTTTGTACCACTCCTCATGCTCTCGCGGTTTGGGACATCTCCTTAATTTTTGACAGTGTGTCATCTGTTGTAGTTGAGAACAGTCCTTCTCCTTCAAAGGGAAGGTCCTTAATTTGCAGCTTGTTTTCAGGTGTAATAGCTGTTGAGCGGAGCTGGGCATATCTTCTATTATGCTGTTGCCATATTACGTATAGTGGCATCTGCTGTGGGCGTGGTTGCTGTTAGCGGAAATTGGGAGACAAGTGTCCCTTCTTGGAGTATAGCTGACCGTTCTGCTGCACTGCCTACGGTAGTAGATTTTCCCCCAAAAGGTGGTGTTGATGAGCTGCTATACCTGCCATGTAGTTCAGTCCTCAAAGACAAGGTAGCCAAGGAAAAGGATTTTCTCCCTGTAACATCAAGGAGATGTTCTTCTTTATCAGAGAGTTGTTTTAACTACTCCTGACTGGGATCTGTTAATAGCTGCAGCAATAACCAGTGAATTGGGGCTTGGGTGGTATGCAAACATTGAGTGTCCTTCATGAGGTACACTGGGTACAGGGAGTCTGCCAGCTTGTTTATTGGTGCTGACAAGAGTGGTGCCTTCCAGACCTTTTTGGATGGCTCAAGGAGCTCTTCAAAGATAGGCAACATAATATAAGGCAACATAATAACCAGAGAGTCACTTCCAGACAAGATTTCAAATATAGGACCCTATGGTGCTTTTCGTTTCACTTTTGCTGGTAGTTCTGGCATGGCTGTTATGTGCTTAAGCATGGCCTGAAATTTTTTCACATCCTTGGGTGATTTCAGACGTTACGGGGCCCTTTGGCCCCGTACCGAAATCACAGAAATCATTCCCCCCCGGGATCACCCCGTAACGCCATAGCAGACGTGCCGGGGAGATCCCGGCGGGGAATCTGGGAGGGGGCGGGGCTGCGCGGCGCAACGTGCAGCCGCACGGACCCGCCCCCTCCACGCACCCCACCGCCCGCCCTCTGGGGAGACGGGCGGGTGGCGGGGCCAATGCAGCCGCCGCGTTGGGCCGGAAGCACCATGGCCCGGGATCCCGGGCCGTGGCAACCGGCCAGACATTTTTTTGGTCCCCGCTGGGGATCTTTTTGACCACGCTTCCCGGGACATTCCCGCGGCTAGCCCGGGAAGCATGGTTCAAATTGACCCCTTGCGGGTACTGACCGTGGCGAACATCTGGCGGCCGCCAAACAGACGTTCGAGACACGGTGACCACAGGTGGATATTCACCGTGGTTCACCGTGATCTCGTAACGTCTGAAAATACCCCTTGTAGGCAAGATGGATGCCTGGTCTGTAAGAAGATCTGCAGGTGGTTGAGTTGCTGTATCCGCGGATCTAGTAGGACTTCTGTCAGGAGCAGTACCCTTTTGCTCGTTTATCATTTCCCTTTGTTCTGGGTGTAAGCAGGTTCCCCGTACCATAAAGGTTTGAAGCAAAGATGGTTTCTGTGTGGCGCTGTCCTCTGCCTGAAGAGGAACTCTGTGTTCTTGGTACCCTAGGGGGCTCAAACTAGCTGTGTCAGGTGCCTGATGGGGAGCTGCATCTCCCATCTCTCTGCTCAGACTTAAATCTCTCAAGCTGTCTTGAAAGTACTGAAGCTTGTATTGCAGTATGTCTGGGTATAGGGCTTGAGAATTGCCTCCCATGGTGAGGGGAGTAGCCCCTTGAGCAAGTGCTGCAAGGTAAAGCTCTGCCCCTCCACTGAGGGTGGGAATGCAGGTAGTATCTAATCATAATCTCTATCACACAACTTTCTATGGCGGGTAAGGCTGTCTATATCTACAGAGTGTGCGTGAGTCATGGTATCTTGGATCATATTGCACTTTGCTATACTGCCTATAGTTTATGGCATGGTCTCTGCTCCAAGAATGGCTATGGAGTTGATAAACATAGTCCCTACTCCTGGAGCAGCTGCGGTGCCAGGAGAGAGGCTCTCCACGCTGATCGCCTGTGTCCTGAGCGCACCACGGGGAAAATGACACTCTGTATCTGGACCTGCCATTGATGGGGGGGAAAGTACTCCCGTTCCCAAGAGGAGTGCTCCTTGTGCCGTGAGAAGCAAGCGGCACGGGAATCCTTCAAGCAGTGAGGTCCCTCAGCCCGATCATCGCAGAGTTGGGCAGTGCTTTAGGAAGGGCAAAGCACTGCCCAATTCTGAAGGACCAGAGCCAGGCAGCAGTCCGCAATCTGATCCTCCCAGTGCCAGGTATCTTGCCGTGAGAGGCTGTGGAGGTGCTGGGTGCTCTACCGTGAGGGGCTGCGGCAGTAGCAGGCGCTTTGCCTTGAAGGGCTGCAGCTTGTATGCTGGATGAGAATCGGATGGTGCTCTTTGACTCTGTTTTCACTGTGCCTGTCATCCTGGGGTTGCTGAGATGGACTATGGTTCCTGTTTGGTTGGTGGCGGTTTTCTTCAACCCGGAGTTCTATCACTGAACCTTGGCTTTCAGATGGGGATGAGGAGTCTGTGTCTCCTTGCCTGGCCCCAAGTCTATTGGCTTTCCGCTGAGCCTGTAAAACTTGGCTGTTCACCCAGGCCTTCAGGGGTGGGTGGGGGATAGTTTTCTTTGAGGAAGGATTTGGGGTTTTAGAAACATTTTTAAAGATGTGGTGGTTGTTATGTTTTTAATTGAATTTTATTGTTGTATTTTATTTGTTGTAAGCCACCCTGAGATGCCATGGGCATGAGGGGGCGGCTAAAAAATGCAATGGAATAAAATAAATAAATTCCTCCTTGGAGCTTTCCCGTGCTCCTCCTTCATTTAGAATGGACCCTTGGGCCTCCTCTTGGACATCTAGGGTCTCTGACAAAGGCTGGGCGGCAGGAGTGTCAGGAACTGTAGACGGCCCCAGCAAATCTAGTGGTGGAGCACCGGAAGATGAGGCCCCAATTAGTGTGCACCACTCTTTGGGGGGGTTTTCCCCCTGAACTGGCCCCAGCTAAGATGAGGAGTGTGTCTGTTTTTTTCTTTTGCCCAATATGTTTAACGTAGGCATGAGGCCTGAGCTTCCCTTCATCTCCTCCCTCCAAGGCGCGCTGCATGAGGAGATTAGTTAGCCGCGAACGGCAGTCACTCCTTGCCCTTTTTGTGAGAGCTTGACAGGCTGCAGTGCTTAGTCCCTTGAATTAGGTCCTTCTCCCAAGCACAATAAGAAATGGTCATGGGAGTCAAATATCAGTATAGGACCTGTACACTGACTGCACCTCTTAAAAGGTGAGCTTTTTGGCGGGAGGCGCCACCATGATGGGCAGTGGCCCTCATAGGCTGCTGCCTGTGACAGATAAAATTCAAATATATCCTACAAACTAAAACTAATTCAGAACTATCTACAACTACAGAATATATAATTATGAACCATAACTAGAAACTGCTAATAAGACTAACAACAAGACTAATTTGTAGAGAAGCAAGCTGTTCCTTCCATCGCCGCAATGGCTGAAAGGAACTGAGAAGGGAGGCTCCGCTGTTCCCCTTCATACCCAGACCACCTTGTGGTGTGAAGGGGAAAGGGCAGGAGCTGATCCGATTCCAGAAAAATCTTTACATGGAACTGCTAGAGAGGCAAGCTCACCCAATTCGTCGAGGACACTCACATGATCCCACAAGGAAGAATCATGGAGCCACTCGAAGAACAACAGTGAGAATTTAGTCCTGCCTTAAGTGCCAGGCTTAAGTGTCAGTTTCAACAGCAGGAGTTTTTTCTTGCACTGGAACTGCCTCGCTAGTTTCACCAGCAGAATTTTGCCTTGTAGCCAGGAGATCTTGGCCAATTTTACTAGCGAGGCTTTCGGCTTCTCCCATTTATATTGGAGGATCCCACTGGCTGGCAGCATGAACACAAAACAGTGTGAATGTTTTTCCAGGGGGATAGCCAAGGGGGAGTTCAGAGTATATTGAGCAGGGTGTATGGATCGCTTAACCTAGAGATCATTACATGAGTGTTAGAATATGTACTCCATGGAGTGATTGAATACCTAAGTACTGTAACTGAAAGTGGAGCAATTGACTGAGATGGCAACCTTGCTTACAAGTAAAGCACAGTCTAATCTGTGTCAGTGTTGTGCTTTTTAAAAAAAATTGGATGGCACGGAAATTAAGGCACAGGTCACCTCTTCCGTCCCCAACTTTGGTGCTTCCATATCCTGGGGAAGAAGAGGATTTTGTGTGAAATAGTAAGGCAAACGGTGTGTGGCTTGTGCCTGACTTGTAAGCAAGTACAATGTTCACTGGTTACATATTAAATGTAAGTTAAGGCGTGTGACTTAAATTTCTATTTCCAGGGTTTTATCTGCTTGCCTGAAATGGTTTGCGCCTTAATGTTTCTCCTAACCTTGAAAGTTTTTTTTTTTAAAGTGATGTTAAATATAATAAACGAGCTAGTGTGGTGTAATGGCCCAGTGCACACTACTGGGACCGGGAGGTTGTGGGGGGGACCCCAGTTCAAGTCTTGCCTTAGCCAGAAACTCATTTAGGTGACCTTGGCCAGTCACACTATGCTCTCAGCACAACAACCCTGGGAGGTAGGTTAGGCTGATTAAAAGTTGCGTTTGTTGTAAAGTACCCCGAGTGCCATGGCGGGGCGGGGTGTGTGTGTGTGTGGTTTATATAAATATAAAGATTATTATTAATATATATTTACACATATGTATACATAAAAACCGACAGCCAACATGTGTTACTGGAATTAGACAGTAGCCACTGTTTGTTCGGGATGATGGTGTGAAGGGTGGGTAAGAGGAACTGGTGAGTGAATTTAGAGTGGAGTGTCGGATGACTTAACCCTTTCTTTCCTAACTATTTAGGTTTGATACAGCAGAGCCATTCCAGTAAGCAACTTCAACTCTGGCCTAATCAGTGTCAAATTTTCAACTCAAACAGCAGCAGGAAGTGGAATTAAGTTCCACACTCAAGTCCTATTTACAATTGAGTCAAAAGTATGCTTGGGGGGGCAGGGGAGATACAAGTCAAAATGAGGTTGTGCTTATAAAGAAACATGGGACTGTAATCCACAAATGACTTACGACGTAAACCTCCCATAGGACTTGAATGGAGCTACTCCAGAGTAAAGGCTTTGAGGATTGCAGACTAGAGCTAAATGATGAAGTTATGATTCCTTGTGTTGGGGTTATCAATCATTCACCAAGCTGTAGACTATAATATAATAACCAGAACAGTGACTTCTTTGTAAGGCACCCAAGAGGAAGAAATGAATTACGATGAGAGGAAGATCGACAAATCCTAACACTAACAACTTTGTGAGGAGGAGGTAAATGCTCTTTTGTCGTGGTGTTTATATTTTGTGACTTGTTTAATCTTGAAATTAATGACACCCTAAAATGCCATATTTTTCCAGGAAAAAAATCCAGGTCTAGAAAACAAAAGAAAGTAGTTATTAAGTAGCAAAACATTAAAAGGGTTTTAAAGCTTATAGGCTATTTGTACAAAATGTGGTTTGGAATCTAAGTGAGCTAGAATAGCTTTCTTGCTTACGCCGCAAAACATGAGCAATGGTTTATACAATTTATGTTATTGTCCTTCGACAGGGACACCGTAAGGTCAAAGTTTAGATTGTGTGAAAAACCCTTTACAAAAACATGGAGGAGTGAGAACGTGGGTGCAACTCTTCCCCCACTGAAGTCAATGAAGCCAAGTCAATGAGGTCAGGAGTGGACCTCATGTATTTAAAACATCCTTTGAAAGTTGCAATGTTTGAAGCAACTGCTAAAACTTTAGTCTGTCATGTTCTGGGTCTTACAAATTTATGCTAGTCATTTTCATTATCCCATCTGAACAATGAAACACAAGTAGTAGCTATCAATATAATGTTCAAAACATCCTCCAATTGTCAAGATGTTGCACGTCACTTTGGAGAAGTCCAGTTGGCCCCAAAAGATGTATTTCTTCAGCTGCTTTTAAATGGGCATGGCTGGGGGGCAGGTCCACGTGGGCTGTGGGGAAGGGAGGGGGAAATCGAACAGGCCTAGATGGATGCGCCATTTGGCCTGCCCCTACACAGAGCACCTGTTCAATAACCTTCCCTAAAAAAGGGAAGGGCAGGATAGAACTTTAAATATTATAAAATTAATTTATTAGTCACCCAGTTTTGAAAGCTCCTTTGCAATCTGCTTTTGACTTTATCTTGAATAATTGTATACGGTCTGCAAATTTTGCCACCTTCTCCTTTACCCCCTTTTCTGGATCACTGACGGAATATGTTAAACAGCACCAGTACATATGCCTCCAGCACTTTCTCCAGTGCGAAAATGGACTAATCATCATTTAACCGGTTACTAATCCATGAATGGACCCTCCTTTTTATCCCTTGACTATTTAGTATTCTTAGTTATAGAATGATGTTAATTTAAACCATCAAACAATAGAAAATGCCTCAAGGAAATTCTTTAGCTTTGCATCGTGGAAGCTTTTGCTAAAGAACACTACCATCCAAGACCATAGCAGGAAAACCAAAAATTACTTCTACGTGCCACAAATAATTTGAGACGGCAGAAGACGAAGAAAAAAATTACAAGAATATTAATTGCAGTTAACTATATTCCATAATATATTCTTTCACTGCACAAGTAGCTAATTGGTGCAGTGTCTGTACTGCAAAGACTTCATTAAAGTGAGCTGAAAAGCCATGAGCAGTATACCTTACTACAGAATTTCCCAACCGGTGTGCCACGGCACATTGCTGTGCAGCGGCAGCCTCCCTAATGTCCGAGAGAATGCGGGGCAAGGACAGCTGGAGCGGGGCTGAAGATGCCAGCACGTGTAAGTCACCATTCACCGGTATTGAGTAACTGGCTGGCTGTCGCTGGGAGCCACAGGAAGCGGAAGTTCTGTTCTGAGTGGTGTTGCCCCACCTGGTGCCTGCCATCCGCTGCACAGCGCGGGAAGCAAGCTACGTGAGCACACGTGCACCAGCATTTGGGAGCAGAGCAGCACAAGGCAGGCAAGCAGAGTCTTGAGCAGCTGCTGAGTGAGCTCTGTCGGCGGTGGGTGCACCAACTTGAAGCCAAGCAGCATGCAGGGCCTGTGGAGCAAAACAGCTGAGACAGTGGACTCTCAGTGGCAAGCAGCCGCTGAGCAGAGCAAACGGTAGCAAAGCCGGCTGAGCTACAGTCAGAGCAACGAGGAAGGAGGCAAGGGCCCCTGCCTGGATCTGCCACCCCACCCCCTTCCTCTTCCGAAGGGGAGTCAGAGTCCCCGGCCTGGCCAGCAGAGACTGAGTCAGGAGGAGCCAAGCTGTGAACCTCTGAGCGAGGACTGAATGAGTTTGAGTCAGGAGGGGAGAAGTGGATTGGAGAAGCTGCTGGTGGCCAGGGGGGTGGGGGCACGGAGAGTGAAGAGCCTGCCTGGACTGACCCCCTGCCAGTAGTGCCTGTGTCCTGCCTGGAGGAGCAGCTGCCGTGGCTCTTGGTAATCAGGGAGTAAAGTTGGCTGGGGAAAGCAGCAGTGATGAGAGAGAGAGAGACGAGCGTGTGTGCGCGTGAGAGAGAGAGAGAGAGAGAGGTGAGTGATGAGTCCCCCCAACGCACTCCAACCAGTATGAGAGTGATGCATGGTGCATGGGTTGGGGTGAGATCCCCTGAGCAGAGCCCATCCTGGGAGGAGGATCCCATTCCCTGCCCAGCGCCAGACTGGTGGTAGGCAGGGAAGTCCTCTCCCCTCACCCCAAAATGTGTGAGACACTGATGCATTGGGGGGCGGGCAGGGGGAATCCCCCAAGCAGAGCCCATCCAGGGAGGAGGGTATCGTTGCTCACTGCCAGACTAGGCATGCAAGTTCCCACCCACCCCCTGGGTGTGTGAATGGTGGTTTGGGGAGACCCACCCAAGCAGAGTCCTGGGGGGGGGGGGGGGGAGAAAGTATCTGCTAACTCCCTTCTCCCACCCTCCCCCAACAAGGGAAGGGGAGAGACAAAGTGGGCAAAAGCACAGAGGGTCACTTCTGACAGTTAATAAAATCATTTGGTGAGGTGAGTCTTTTGCTTTGCTTTTATGTCAGGTCTCACTTGTGAAGGACTCACAGAGCCCAAGAACTAGTGACAACCTAGCTGCAATGGATACATTCTTGAGGAAGACCACACCAGCTCCTGAAGCTTCATGTAGCAGTGCAAAAGAAAGGAATACTGCAAGTAAGAAGATCAAGTCACTGATTAGGCAGTATGAAGAAGACTATTTGGAATTAGTTTTTTTCTGGTGTGGCGATTCTTCATCTCCTATGCCAGAGTGCTTAATATGCAGAGAAAAATTAACAAATGTATGGTCCCAAGTAAGTTGAAACACCACCTTTCTACTGAACATCCATCTTACATAAACAAAGGCAAGGACTTTTTTTAGGAGGTTGCAGAAATAGAAAATGCAAAGCAGAGTAACCTTATGAGAACCTCGGCAATAATTTCGGACAAAGCTTTGGAAGCTAGTTATAATGTTGCCAAGTTAATTGCTAAGACGAAAGACGCTCACACTATCGACGAGACACTTATTTTGCCCGCATGTAAGGAAACTGTACATGCAATGCTTGGAGAAAAAGCAGTGAAGGAGGTGGAGAAGGTGCAGCTTTCTGGCAACACAATTAGCAGGCAGATTTTTTAGGTCTGTTGATATGGAAGCTTCCTTAATACAGAAGATACAAAAGGCTGGTAAATTTGCATTACAAATTGATGAGTCGACTGACGTCTCTGGCTGTACTCTAACTTTTTGCAGTTGCCTGCCTCGCTGATGAGAACTGTATTCAGGAGTGTTATTTTTTCTGCAAGGAATTGCCTCAGCGTATAAACAGGAAATTAAATATTTTGTGCTGCTGATAATTACTGAAAAGAGAGCAATATACCCTGGGGAGAACTGCATCAGCATTTGCACAGATGGTGCAACCTCCACGACTGGGAGTACAAAGGGATTTTTAACCAATATGAAAAAAGAGAATCCAGTAGTTCAAGTCACTCATTGCTTCTTACATCGTGAAGCCCACATGGCGAAAAGCCTTTCAGGTTACCTCATGTTGGTTTTAAATCAAGTTGTCAAAATTGTAAGCCTCATTAAGGCAAGATCACTTAATTCAAGCATTTTTTCAGTTCTTTGTAAAGAGATGGGAGCAGATCACCAGACGTTACCTCTCTACACAGGGATACACTGGCTTTCACAGGGCAAGATACTGTCAAGAGTTTTTAAACTGAGGGATGAAGTTCGGCAGTTTTTGATAAACAACAAAGAGTGTCAACATGCCACTTTATTTGAAGATGAGTACTGGCTGAAGAAGCTGGCGTACCTGTCCGACGTTTGAGCATTGTAACGAGCTCAACTGCAAAATGCAAGGACGAAAAGGAAATATGTTTACCTGCACAGAAAAACTAAATGGATTCAAGTCAGAACTGCAATTGTGGTGTGAGGAAGTTCAAAAACGTGGTTCACTGGAAATGTTCAAAAGGACCAGTGACATGGAACCAGAGGAAAGGTTCTTTGATGTGATGGCAGAACATGTGGACACGTTCCAGGGCAAGTTTCAGCATTACTTCAAACTCTCCAACACTGAGGAATACGACTGAGTTTGTAGTCCTTTTAATCAATCCGCATCTGCTTTTGACTCCATGTAAAAACTGAATACGCAACTATCGAACTCTGCAGTCGATGTACTTATGCCTTTCTCCACAACATATGCTTGTAAACTGAGTTTTTCAACATTGAGTTTAACAAAAAAAAAAAAAGAGAGAGAGAGATCCTGTCTAAAGAGCATCAACCATGAACTTTGAGTGGCTCTTAGTAACACTGAGCCAGATATTAAAGGGCTGAGTTCTGCCAAACAAGGCCAGGTATCACACTAATGACGAATACATTTTTTTTCTAATAAAAGGAGACAGCAACATTCCATCTGATTTTTTGGTTAAAAGTTTTAAAATTTCATTACTTTTTACTTAGTGCTGCGCAGAGGAGCAAGGCAAGAAACTTTTCTTGTCCCCTTCCCCACCCAAGGAACCAGCTGGGGGGCACACCCAGGAGGCCACTTTGAAGTTGCTGTGACTGGAAGCCAGGCAAGAATTTAATTTAAAACATTTATTATTACTGCAATTGTTTCACAGGCCTACTACCATTATCATGCTGCTTTGCCTTGTCATGTGTGCTGGGGCAGTGACTGGCTTGTGTTTGCCCCTGCCTACTTTGCTTGCCATGTACGCCGCCTACTGTTAGGCTGGCTCCGCCTATTGTTGGGTTGGCACCGCCTACCATTGGCCACAAAGCTGAAATAAATTTACAAGTGTGCCACAGAATGGAAGAGAGGTTGAAAAGCAGTGCCTTACTAAAACAGAGTGGAAAAATGGGCAAAAAACTGAAGGACCTGGCGAGAACGGGATTAGAGTGAAGGGGTCTGAATTTGATAAAATTACAGGCCTGTTAAAACTGGAACAAGAAATGTCTTCATACATTGGAATTTTTTCACATGCCTAAGAAACACTAGATGTTCTCTGTATTGAGGGGGATGAGGAGTTGGGGGAATAAAGACCTTTTTATGATCTTAGATAATTCTCACATCAAGTACCAAAAACCTCAGCCATGAGACTGAAACACACTGAAATTTTGGGAAAGGAGCAGATTTTCTTCTCCATTTCGAAATAAATTATATTACCCTGTGACCAAGCAGTAGTGAAGGATTTAAATATTTTGGTCTGGTGCAAATGGATGTAGGCGCCATAGAAATTGGGGTGAGTGTTTAGATAATCGCAAGTCCAAACCACAGAACACAAAAGCACAGAAACTGTTCCATAGCAAAACGGTCTTCCTTCTCCTCAGGATTCAGGTAATAATTTCAAAGAACCCACCTTGTTGAGGACATCTCGCTGGCACCCAAGGTAAAGATGAGGCAGAATTCTGGTTGGCCCAATGTTAGAGACTGGTAAACAGGGTTGAGAAATGCAAGTAGGGACTAGAATGGATTTTCCTTCACAAAGGCCAGGGAAACAACTGGAGAACTCGGCAAATCCGCCTGAGGGAAGTAAACAAAACAAAAAACTTTTGAGACTCAGTTAAATATGGGTCAACAGCGTGTCATGCATCATGATAAAGTCTTGAATTACATCTCAGTACCAATTGTCAACAAAAGAAACTTGGCTGTGGGGAGGAAAAAAGTGTGGGAAACCCTTACAGAAGCAAGCTGATGCAGCTACATGCATCTTTTTCACAGCTACTGGGATTGCCAAGTCTGGCAATCTAATCCAGCACAGACTTGCCTCCTATACCCACAATGAGAATATAAAAGGCCCAAAGAAACCTCAATTATCTCTTCTCTTTCCTACCTCCCCCATCTCCCGTTTTTGACAGGCCTCCAATTTTCACCATTTATTCACAAGGAGACCAACAAGTCAACACAAAACTATACTTCCACAATAATAAATACCCATAGATACCTAGTAATCATTAATTCCCTGGATCATAATGGTAGACAGGAGATTAGTGTGTCACCAGTACAATGCACGTTCTTTCAAAAAAGCATTAATGTGCATTGTTATTTGAAGGAACGCTTTCATTGCTGAATCAATCATCTAAATTTTACTCCTTCAGCCTACGACACCAATCGGCCTCACATATCAAAGCCACAGCAAGTAGAAACTTTTCAGTCTCCTCTTCTTTGTTACAAGTATTAATGTAATGGATTCTGGGATTTCCCCTGGCAGGTTGCCAAGAGATCATTATCCCACTTGCACCCAGATGGTTCCTCATTCATATTGTTTAGCAAGAGGTGAAGAACCTTATCCCCACCTGGGCTGCTCAGAAGCCTTTTGCAAGTTCTGTGGAATAGTCAAGGCCTTATTGATAGAGTGCACTAGCCCAAATGGATGTGTGGGTACCTTCCAACACACAGAGGAAACTATGGGTAAAAACTACATGTGTGACCCAGCCTGGAGTAGAAATCCACAGCAGACACAGTACAGGCTGTGTTAGGGCAACAACCACACATGCCCGCAGATGGGCCACAGTCCCACTGCCCGCATGGCCTGGGAAGGACCGCAACAGACATGTAGGTGGCCACCCCCACACCTAGAATGCTGCCATGACAGACAGTCATGGTGGCCAATGATAGCCAGACCTGGGGACCAGCTGTGGCAGGCCTCGATCCGGTTCAGGTCATGGCAGGCCAAAACATACGTGATAGCCTGCTTTGTTCTGATTGGGCAGACCTTAGCCTGGGCTGTGACCACGAAGGTTTTCCAAGGTAAGAGCCTGGCTAGCCTCTGACATGGCCTAGGGCAATCCTGGGCCATCATTTGGCAGTGCCTACACATATATGCAGATGAGGTCTGGGCCCGATTGTGCCAGAGCAGGTCACAATGGTCTGTCACATCTGTTTTTACCCTACAGTGGGTTGAAGTGGAGAATGGGCCAGAGGTTCTCTACCCTGGTTTAGGACTTCAGACTATTTACAAGAGTCTTGTTATTCAAGCTTTTTCCTCATTGCACTACTACAGGACCACATGCCAACGTAACCCAACCTCCCATCTTATCCAGTGTCTTGTCAAGCCCTTCCCAGAAAAGGTCTAGCAGACAAAAACTAAGACACCAGCAGCCACCAAGCTCCCATTTGCGTAGGTTACTATTTCCACCCCTATTGAACCAGTGGAAAGGTGTCCATGGGATTAGCACAAACTTGAGTAAAACACAATTCCAGTTCTACAGTCTTCTCCTTTCTATACCGAATTCCCCAGAGAACTGCATTAACTAGAGACACACACCTATGGGGGCTTACAGAGTTTAAAAAGCAGGTTTAAAAACTCGCTGTCAAAACATAACTCTCTCCATGGGAAATGCCCACTGAATGAAGTCTGTACGTGTCAAAAAAGCAAAACACCTTAAAATCTGAAATTTAACATAAACCTGCAAACTCTGGAAGAAAATGCTTATTCAGAATCAGCTTTAAAACAACATATTGCTAATAAAAATGATCCAGTCACTGGTCAGGTACCAGAGAAGTACTAAATGTCCACAATCCTACGTCAAAATCAGATACAACACAAAAGTACTCTCTCCAGTTCTTCTCCCATGAACACAATGATTATTGGGTTTGGGGTGTGTGTGTGTTCTTGCATCTCCCCTCCCCCCCGGGTTTGTGAGCCCAGAATGCAAGGACTTGCAGCCACATCACAGATGTTGAAACTCCCCTTGGGGTTCATGATCCACATTCTAGTGTGACTTCAAGTACGGAAAGAAAAAAGATAAATCCTTTTATCATCAAGGAAACTTGGGTGCTAAAGCAACCTAGCACTATCTACTCCACATTTTCAACAAGAGAGATTGCCCGTAACATGTTAAACGACAAATACATCATGAACCAACAAGGTGCTTTCCAGATCAGAGTTATCAAATATTGCTAATTCTCTTACCTCAGTTAGAGAAATATGACCTGTAAGTCATTTATCTACCAGCTGAAGATTTTTATATTCGGATTCCCTAAGGTGCTGAGAAAAGAAATACAAAGTGAGGCTATCCTCTTTTGATTTCAGTTACTCAAAATGTGAAATTTACATTCACTTGGAAAAGCTGGTTTGCTTCTCCACTCGACCCAGTGGACAGTCAGATTCATGAAAGTGATGCATTTGCTCCAGAAAAGAAGAAATAAAGAGATAACATTTTCCTGAATTTGTGGGTCCATTTCCTCTTTACATATAGGTAGCAGGAACAGGTTAATAATGTCCTAGGAACTAAAGATTTGGGGGATGGGGAGGGATCCCCTAGTCCACCTAGTGTACAGATATTTATTTAGATTTCTACCCTGCCAAATAGCTCAGGGTGGCTTACAAAACAATACATATAAAACAGTATAAAAAACACAAACCCCCAACCTTTTCCCTCACCCCACCCTGTCATACACCTACTCCAAACATCCACCAAAACCCCATTCCCTATCCTTCCCTGACAAATGCCTTAACAAAAAGAACGGTTTTCCACCACCTCCGGAAGACGCCCCAGGCTCGAGCTCAGACAAACCTCATGGGGAAGGGAGTTCCATAGCATCGGGGCAGCAACCAAGAATGTCCCCCTGCAAGCCCTCACTGTAGGTACAAGACTAGCCAATGGTACCCACAGGGAGGCGCTCCCGGACGATTGCAGTGGGGCATGGAAGGACAGGTGGTCTCCCAGACCGTTTAGGACTTTAAAAAGATCAAACTCAGCACCTTGAATCATGCCCAAAACGCTAGAGGCAGCCAGTGCAGACTTTGGAGCACCGGTGTAACGTGCTCCTGGGGACTTGTCCCCAAAAGGAGCTGAGCTGCCGCATTCTGCACCAGCTGCAGCTTCTGAACAGTCATCAAGGGCAGCCCCACACAGAGCACGTATGACAGAGGCACTGCTGCTTCCAGCACTTTCCTTCAGAAACTAACCCAGATTCTAATAAGGCTCATCACGGAGGACTTTTACCCTGTGTAACGATGGGAAATGACACTGGACAGAACAGATTTGAATGTTTATCCTGCCCTATCACAAACATCCTCCCAATTTTCCCCATCATAATTCACCAAGCGAAATTTCCTTTAAATTCCTATTTATTATTTAATTTCTAATTCTAATTGGATTTCTACCTCACCCTTCCCAAATGGCTCAGGGCATTTAAAATTAAGCAATTAAAACAATTAAAATACATATAAAAACAGCATAAAAACACAAAACCCCTAATTCTTGCTTTATATGTCTGTCTTTTTAACTTGCCATAACTTAATGTTTAAACAAACAACCACCCCTCTCCTCCCACAAAAAGCAGCATCTTAGAGGCAGAGAGCAATTATTCCACACATTTTTCTTCCTTAATTCCTCTGTTCTAAAAATCAAAACCACCAATCCAAACAGCAACTATGTTCTACACAGCCCACAATCCAACCTCAGAAAAGCAATGTACTATCAGATACCATTTCATAACATGATTTTATGAGCCAGCTGGAACTGCAATACCAGAAACTCAAAAACAGTTTCATCCACTTCTATCATGCCTCAAGGCTGTCTCAAATTAACTTCCACCTCACAAAGATCCATCATCATGCTATGTTTTCCACTGCCTTTTAAAAAATAATAATTGAAAAAAACTACACTGAAGAGAACACAGAAAATAGCACAACCACCTTCTTTTTTGCATATCTTCATAAAGATATTATTCTCATGTCCCACGTCTATTTCTGCCTCCTGTTATAACGAAATCACTCACACTTCTGCTACAGGAAACGTTTTTTTAAAATCATTCAACATTTGAAAAACTAATTTAATGGACAGAAGTGGTGCAGAACATTCGTTTCCTTTCCTCTAGAAACACACTCGAACTTGCTGGACAAGAACTATAGTAAAGTTTACCCTCCACTTCTCAGAATACAAGCATCACTTCTTTGCCAAAGTAAACTTAATCTTTAAATCACCTCCGCAGCTTCAACCGGAACTATGCTACTTGCACGATTGGATCTGCAGTCCCTACTCTTCTCTTTCAGGAAAAGAAAATGCGCTTTTGTTTTCACACAAATTTCCCTGCACCACTTCTGCAAGCCCTACATATATGAATCGATCACTAGAGCATACTGACTAGCCGAAGTGTGTAGCCATCAATAGAGCTAGCAATTTAAAATTTTACTAAAAGGCTTTGATAAAGTGAGCATAGATCCTACTCCCCTCATCTACTAACCACAGATGTTTGATCAGAAAGGTAGTGTGTTAATAGTATTTGGCAAGCTTTTCTTTGTAGTCCTAGCAATTAGCACAGCTGCCAAACATGCAAGAGACTGCAGTTAGGACTGGCCAAGTTAAGAAAGGAAATATTTGTTTTTTAAACACATTATTATTGAGCCATTTAGGTTGTTCTGTGCTTTAGTGTGAAATCAAAGTCATGCACAGCTTTGTTAGCGAAGCTGACTTCCAATGAAACAGAGTATAGTATCTTTGAGGCTATTGGCTCAAGACTGAGGGTATTTTCAGACGTTACGAGATCATGCTCAACTGCAGGGAATTCCCACATGGTGATCGTGGTCTCGTCACGTCTGTTGGGGGGAACGGAAGCTTCCCGCCAGATGTTCACCCCCGTGAATCACGGGGGAGGAAATCACATTCAACACGCAAACGGAGGTCCTGGCCGGACCATCTCCGTTTGCGTGTTGAATGCGATTCCCGCCCCCCCCGTGATCAAGGGAACCATATCGTCTGTCCCCCTACCACAGCCCGGAATCAGCACCGGGATTCCGGGCCGTGGTCAATGTGGGCGGGCACTGCGGCCGCATTGGCTGCGGCGCCCTCCCGTCTGCCAAGAGGGCGGGTGGCCTAGGCAGCGTGGGGGGGTAGGGCCGTGCGGCCGCATGTTGACCCGCGTGGCCCTGCCCCCTCCCCGATTCCCTGCCGGATCAGCCGGCACGTCTGTTGAACGTGCCGGTTTGATCCCGGTGGGGAATCAATGGGTGATTCTGTGACGGGGCCAATACAGGCCCCGTCACGTCTGAAAATACCCTGAGCACAGGAAAAGGGAGACAAATCCCATAGATATTCACCAAAAATAAATCAACTAAAGGGAAAATGTTTTGGTTACAGTATAACCATGCTTATTCATATCCTTCTCTAGTCTATATGCCTTTTGTGCCCCACAACATTTAGGTGAGAGAGAATGCATGTCTCGAACAGAGAAGAGCTGAATAGCTGATCAGTGCAGACCCCTGCCCCAATACCCAGAGCTCTGCCTCCCCTCAATATTCAGACAAGTTTAGCTTGCCCATGGAGGAGGCTGGGTGTGGAAGGCTATGCTGTGATCAAGACAGATTTAGAGTTCACACATAGATAACACACCTAGGGTTAACGTCATCTAAGCTTGTTGGTCCTCCCAGTTTCATGACTTGAAATGTATCTGTTAAGCTAAAGAGGAGTCTGCATCCCCGCTCTGAAAACCTCATACAATGATTTCTCCTGAACTGACTTCTAAGAATCCTTGGAGTCAAAGGCTGCTGCCTATTCAGGTTTTTGATTGTGTGTTAAAAGCAAGGGGAGAAGAGGCTCTAACATTGTGGTGAAGGTATTCAGAGAAAGGGTTCTGATCCCTCTTAGTTACACTGTTAATTCATAGGCTTGTTTAGGTTTGAAGTTGGAAAGGCTTGGACAGCAAGCAAACTTAACCAACCTTAACTAGACATTGGTGTGTGAGCCAGTGTCACTTGGTCTTCCAGGTCCAAGTCCAACACTTATCCACTAAGGTTCAAATTCCATCTTGGCCATGATCTCACTGGGTGACCTCAGGCAAGCCAATATCTCTCCGCCTCAGTTTCCCATCTGTAATTTGGGAATAATAATGACCTACCTCAGAGGTTTGTTGAGAGGATGAACTAGTTAATGTAAAACACTTTGAACACTAAAAGTACTACAGAAAGGTTTAACAGCAAGAGTTTTCTTTTTCTTAAATTTCTTGTATTGGTTTTCATATGCTCTTGACAACCAGTTTGGTTTGCAGTGTCATTTTCTATACAGATGTTAGTTGCACAAGATAAATGGCATTGTGTAATCTACAGCCAACATGTTGATTACAAAATATATTTTTCTGTTATTAAACTACTGACACCAATATTTATGTACAGTCAGGAGCTGGAGTAGGAATGGCCAGAGACAGAATCCTCCTGTGCAGAGATACCTGGAGGCTTAAGCAAGACGGGCATAGGCTCCCAGACTCCCATGCTTCGGTCTCACGTAGCAGATCAGCTATCGGAGGATTTCGAGCCTGCAGTGACCTCCTGAATCTTTGCCTGGGATAAGGAGAATCAGTCTGTACAGCAGGGAGCAAGAACGCAAGTGACCCAACTTGAGGAAAATGTAAAAACAAAAGAGGACAAAAAGGAGCTGGAGGAAAGAGGTGTGTCTATTATAAGTACAGCCAACTTACAAGTACTGGATACTGCTTCTCTAGGTGTACATCTAGCACCAGGATATAGTTGGAAAAAGCAGTCCTACATACAACACAAAGATGTAAGAGGACCAAAAAACCAAAAAAAAAAGTGTCAACCATATTTGGAGCACAAAAATGGCCACAAAATTAATCCTCTACTTAAATTGCCCCTCACAATTTCCATGGAAAATGTTTTCAATACAGTAGTTTGCTCTTTGGTTCTTGAGATACGAGGCATTCTCTTCCACACTTTAAAAGGAAAACAATTCACACCATTCTTAGCCATAGGTGCTTACTTATCTATCATTGTAATTTCTTATCTACAGAAATAACCAATTGATAGCACTTAAAATGCCCATTATGGACAACATTGCCTCACTGTGGAAATGGCTTTTCATTTAGTAACAGCAATTTCGTTTTTTCTTCCTAGTTGCACGGGTCATATGGACCCAGAGGCAGAGAATACAGCTTACTGTCAGTCAACATCTGTCCCAAGCTGTGTGGCCCATTGGACTGGCATACTTAAAGCAGGTCCCTGTGTTCACTACATTTTCCCCACTGGCAGCTGTGGGGAAAAATACAGAGAAAACTGGTACCTATAGTTAAGGCATGCCCATATCTGTGGCCACTATTCAAGAGATTACAATTAAATATAATGGAAGACTGAATGAACTCAATTTGTTTAGGCAAGTAGCTTATTTGAACAAATAGGATTTCCATCAACAGAGTTAGGTGTCAGTCAGTCAAGAGGCAGCCAGCTGTTCTGTTTAGGCAGTGGTTGGAGGACATTCTGCATACTGGTGCTATGGTCTAGCACTGGCTTGTTTAGTTAATGACTCGTGGCTACGATACCAAAATGGAGTTTCTATGAAACCATCCTTAAAGGTGCCAATAGCCTTTAGTGGTTTAGCAGCCCAACTGCTTGTGCACAGCAGTAAAACAAAGCCTTCTCCTCCCCATCCCCCACCCCCGGCAGCTCTTTACAGTAAAGAAGCCAGCCTCTCTCACTTACATGCCTCCACTTCCATTTAGAAGAATCTGCCAAGATCCTGTTACATATTTAGTTACCCTATGTCTGTATCTGAAAAGTGATGGTTGCAGAGCCTCTCTTTGATCAAAGCACTTTGGAGTTTCTTCATACAGTTTACATGTATTACAATTATTATAGGGTACATTCATGTGTATTAAGGAAACTTCAGTATCAGAGAAGTTATAACTATCTTCTCCCAGGTTTTAAAAAGCAAGCAAGTTTCTAGAAGAATCTGGAGTGGGGCATGGGAAGAGGGAGTAGGAGGATAATTCTGAACTTCCCTTTGAGTTATTTCTGGGCTGCAACCTGATTAAAGAATTTTTAGTTGATTAATCTGTAGGCTTTGTCAATCAATCAAGTAAAGTGTGCATATTTTCCATAGTTTGCATACATTGGGTAAACTTGAAAAATTCGACATTGTAGATTGAGTTAAATATATATATAGTAAAAGACCTGAAAAACTGGAAACTGACTTTTTTCCACATTAGTCTCAAACTCTGGTGTTTCACTACACACACACACAAGAACATACTCTCACACCCACACACTCAAACTTGATCACACATACACTCTCACCTCTTCCCCGCCCCCCCCCCACACGTTGATCAAGGACACACATTTACACACTACACGCACTCTCTCTCTCACACACACACCTCCTCCCCTACAGATGGGGAGATAGAGAGAGGGGACAGGAGACAACACAGCATTACCCAGGTTGGGGGTGGGGAGAAGGCTAATCTGCACAGCTGAACTCCCATCCTGGCCAAACCCCATCCTGCATGCTCCCACGGAAGCACACTGCTGCAGGAAAAGCCCGCTTGGGGCTCTAAGGAGCAGAGTAGCTCCCCAGTTGTGCGCTCTTTCCTCTCCTCACCCTGGACTCCCAGTTGTCCCAAACCAGTCTTGCAAGTCCACATGCACCAAAGCCTCATGGTCTCAGACACCTGTTACTGATCTGCTCCTCCAACACCTGCCTCCTGCAGAGAACAAGACCCCGTTATGACGAGCAACAAGGGGCAGGGTATGGAGGAGGCTGGGAGTCACGAGGGAGCTGGAAAGTCCTGACAGCTTAAAAAGACCCAGAGACTCAAATACGCAGACTGTGGCGGCAAGAAAGATTTTTTAAAATAGTAATAATAATTAATTGGGAGGACAAATTTTAATCAGGTTAAGACAGATTCATCGGTTTGATTAATCGTTTAAAGGTTGCAGCCCTAGTTATTTCCCAGCTTTAAATACCTTGGCACATCACTGCTCCATGGTCTTGCCTACAGTTCATAAAGGTTATGAAATTTTATGCTTTAATAAAACATTTATTCAAATGCTATAAATTGCTAGTGTCCAACAAGTTGATGTATAAATTTATAAGACTGTTTCCTGTTTAGGATAGAAACATGAAACACAACACTGTTCGTGCTTGTGACATGTTTGGGTGTTAAATGAGACTATCAATGGGCAGGTGGACACCCACCTACTGTGGGCTAGTAAGTGTTCGCCCCCCCACTGGCCATGGGGCCAACACTCATTGGACACACGGCCCCCAGAGTCCCAGAGAATGCGGAACCTGCCATGCTGGTGAACGCAAGCTAATGTGCACCAACGTGTCCACATCCCTTCAACTAGGTTGCATACGGCCTGCTCACGTTCAGGTCGTCCAGCACCATAGAGTTGTGGGCAAAAAGCCCCGAGTGCTCTGATGAAGGACCACTTCCTGCCCCCCTCATCCTTACCGCTGCTTACGTAACGTCCACCTTAAAAGACATACTAGATGCCTTCCACCTTAAAAGCCCACTACGCCGCTTTCAAACATGCGTTCTCCAAACTTGTCATGGTTGGCGGTATGTGTCAGATGCTTGTGGTGGAGAATGCAGCAGCTGGGAGACAGAAACTTGCCAAGGGTTACCATCGCCATGGCTCAGACCAACAGCCAAGCAACAACCAGCACCACCACCTATACTGTGCAATCACAGGCACTCATTGCCTACAAATCCACCCACTTATGTTGCATCTCATCTGAGCAAGCTCTCATGAGGAGCAGCAGTATGTTGTGCATGGATTAGCACTGCAGCAAATGAGAAGGGAAGGATTTGTGGCTTTTAGAGCATTATATAGCACTGAAGGTGGAGGCGGTGGCTACAGCCGCCTTTCGCCAGCTGTATCTGGTACGGGGGCTTCAACCTTACCTCTCCAGGCCCGTTCTGGCCACTCTTGTCCATGCCTTCATCACCTCGAGGCTAGACTACTTCAACGCGCTTTACGTGGGGCTTCCCTTGTTTCTGGTTCGGAGGCTGCAGCTAGTGCAGAATGCAGCGGCCCGTCTCCTGACGGGGAGACGGAGTACATAACACCGGTGCTCCGCGCTCTGCACTGGCTGCCTATAGCGTACCGAGCCAGATTCAAGGTGTTAGTATTGATTTACAAAGCCCTGCACGGCCTGGGCCCCTCATATCTCGGGGACCGCCTCTCCCTCCGCGCCTCAGAGCGATCCCTTCGTTCCACCGGGGGCGCCTTTCTGGAGGTCCCCCGTGTAAGACGGGAGGCCACAATGGAGAGGGCGTTCTCAGTGGCCCGCCCGCGGTTGTGGAAATCCCTCCCGGAGGAGGCTCGCCTGGCCCGGGGCCTGTTGGCCTTTCGACGCATCTGTAAGACTTGGCTGTTTGCCCAGGCCTTCGGAGGGGAGGGCGGGGGGGTGGGTTAATTTTGGAGGGGGGTGTTTTAAATTTGTTTTAATTATTATATTGTAGATTTTTCTTTATATGTTTAAAAATTGTTTTTATATTATGTTGGAAGCTGCCCCGACATGCCGTAGGCATGGGGGGCGGCATATATAAATAAAAGAAAGAAAGAAAGAAAGAAAGAAAGGGATTTCCCCTGAAACGTGTTTATTTATCTTAGGATGCTTTGTTTTGTTTTAAATATCTGTATAACACACTAATGGCTGAGCAGTTTGCTTATGGATTTGTCAACCATATAGTGAGATATATTGTAATGAGTGTGTATTGTTAATTCAGTTTTATTGATTTACATTACACTTTTTATTTATACCCCGCACTCTCCCAACCCAAGTCAGCTTGAGGCAGCATAAAGCTTTTAAAGAATATATCATGTACAGTATTTCCAATGTACTGGTTCATGATTATTAATGTATAGAGTAATCAATACATATGGTTATTTCCCCTATTCTTTCTTTGTTGTTGGTTCTAGTGGGTTTCAGAATCTACTGCCAGAGGTAGTGGTAAGGGCCAGTACTATAGCTGAGTGTAAGAGAGGTCTGGACAAGTTTCTGGAAGATAAGTCCATCAGCGGCTATCAGTCAGATAGGTTCAGGGAACATGACGGCAGCTGGGGGAAAACAACACGGAATGGATCCCCCATTGTGACCTGTTGGGTGCTTCTCCCAAGCCACTGTGATTGGCCACTGTCTGAGACAGGATGCTGGACTAGATGGACCATTGGTCTGACCTAGTATGGCACTTCTTAGGTTATGTTGTTATGCTGCTGAGGACCCCTATGTTTGTTTTTGATCAGATGTTATTTCCCACTGGTTAAAAGTTACTCATAATTTCTTATCTTCTAAAAGGAACAGTTTTTGCTTGCAACAAGCATGAGGGGTAGTAACGCCATACGGTATTTTCAGACGTTACGAGATCACGCTCAACCACGGGGAATTCCCACATGGCGATCGTGGTCTCGTCACGTCTGTTGGGGGAAACGGAAGCTCCCTGCCAGATGTTCACCCCCGTGAATCATGGGGGGGAAAATCACATTGAACACGCAAACGGAGGTCCTGCCCGGACCATCTCCATTTGCATGTTAAATGTGATTCCCGCCCGTGATCAAGGGGATTGTCTCGTCTGTCCCCTGACCATGGTCCTGAATCAGCGGCGGGATTCTAGGGCGTGGTCAATTCCCCGGGGGGCGGGCGCTGCAGCCGCATTGGCCACGGCGCCCGCCCGTCTCCCAAGAGGGCGGGCGGCCTAGGGAGCATGAGGGGGCGGGGCTGTGTGGCCACACGTTGAGCCGCGCAGCCCCGCCCCCTCCCCAATTCCCCACCGGAATCAGCCACCACGTCTGTTGGACGTGCCCGTTTGATCCCGGCGGGGGATCAATCGGTGATTCTGTGACAGGGCCAATACAGGCCCCGTCATGTCTGAAAATACCCATAGAAAGCTATTGTTACAGGCTGTTTGTCTGGGAAAGACAAATGGCGTCTGTATCAGTTGGTGTTGTGGCCTCCCAATGTATGGGTCCCCGAGAAGTTGGGAAGCGATCGAGCGTGGTCCGCTGGCCTTTGAATGAGGCCCAATGTACAGAGAGATCTGGCAGACCTGTCCTCCGAGGCAGCTATGTGGCACAGGCATACAACAGGATTCTATGTACACATGATAGAGTGCAGACACTGCGGAAACCTGTGCATTTCCAAGTTCACCAGAATGGAAAGAGTGTCCACCTCAGATGATATGACAGATCAGGATTCAAATTAGATGGAGCATTTTCTTGACATGTGTACACTGCCAGAAATACAGTCAGTCACTAATGAAATCTGGACCCTCCTCGTTGCTTTTTCTAATTAGCGCCCTGACGGAAGAGAGAGGCACCAGAAGTGCCTCGATCAGATTGCAGAGATGAATCTCTTTGGGAAAACAAGCGACTCGGGGTACAGGGAATATTACCCTATATGAGGTTTGGACACTCAGAAGTGCAGAGCACCCTCGTGAGTGAGGATTTTTCCATCCCCACTGTATGGTGCTAGAGAGGAACTTGCAGGAGGGCACCCTTGGCAGATATTAAAGGCCGTTCCACCAACACCTCATGTTCAACAGTGTCAATTGCTGCCAACAGATCTAATGGGATCAACAGGGTCCGTCGACCCTGGTCCATAGCCAGGCAGAGGTCGACCAGGGCCACAAAAGCGCTGTCTCAGTGCCATAACACGGACTGCGAGGGATCCAGAAACCCAATGCAATCAAGATGCGCCTGGAGCTGCCGAGCCACTGCCTGCTCAATAACCTTCCCTAAAAAGAGAAGGTTAGAGACTGGTTGATAGCTGACCAGGGAGTCAATGTCCAAAGATGGCTTCTTAAGCAATTAAGCCCAGAACATGTAGTAAGACTGATAGCACCAAACTGTAGCCCAGGAGCCACAAGTCAAGTCAAGAACATCTTCAGATAGGGTCATGATCCCAACAAATCTATTTTGCATGTCTTCATTGCTGTTTGGGGTCACGGGATTATATTGGAATGTCAAAGTGGGTTCACACAGGAAAGAAGATTAGAAACTGCTGCCCTACAGCATCTTTTAGAAAAATATCTGATGAAGATGGTTGCAACAGTTTTGGCTCCACATTCTTCTAGCAACGCTGAAAAACTGGGAGAAAGAAACAATACAGCACCTGCAACATTTTAAGTTTAGTTATCACCTTCACTTTGTATAGAAGGTGCATTATCAAGTTAAGATTTTCGGTACTATCACTTCTCCAAGTTTTGAGCATGACACTCCCATTTTGGCTTATGGGAGTGTCAGGGTCAAAACCATGAGAGGTAGCAACCCTACGTATGGACCTTGGAGAACAGGTATTGCAAACTCAAAACAAACACCAAAGATATAGAGGGGAAGGGAGATTTTTAACCACAACAATCTTTCAAATAAATAGACGACCATGGAAGTGGAAAGAACTTAATTACTGGAAATACTGCAAGGCTTCTCGCCTACTAAACTGTGCATCAATATCGCTAATTAAATTGTTAATACATTTCTAAGAATTTTTTAAGAACGTTCTTTCTTCCTAAAGAGTGTTTTTGGTTATGTATAACCAACTCTCCCCAATTTTTTTTTTCCCCCACCCTTGGATAGGATCTCAAAAGCCATTGTGCTGAAACATAAACTGTTATCCTGGAACCAACTGCAACACCAGAACAGTTTTTCAAAAATTATCCTCTGACAAACCAGAACTGTGATCTGACTAAGTTGGTTAGCAGCTGCTGCATCTACTTCTCTAGTGGCTTTCAAAAGCAAACTTAAGCATTATTACTATGAAACAGTGGAGTATGAACTGTATGTAACTGTAGTGCTGTTTGCTTTGTTCCCATTACAATTAGATATTATTCCGTTTTATGCATTGCAGTCAATGACTCACTCAATATAAATTCATGTTTCCATTAGTTTCCCTCCCCCCCCCCAAACATTAAAAACATTTATCTAAGAATACAGCATAATTTTTTTTGCCCTGTTGTAACAAAGAAATGTTATAAACTTTATCCTGACTAGAACTTTTATGAATCCACAGTGTTTCCACTTTGTTTAACTGAACTGCAGATTTACACAGATCATTACAATTCATGCATTCCTGCTCAGCTAAACAGGGGTGCTTGCCATTTTCCATTACATAGATTCAACAACACTGCCGTTTCAGCAGACAACTCTTCTTCCTTCCACACGCTCCTTCTCTCATGCACACACACACCTGAATTCAGAGATTTTGAAGCAGGCCCATAAAGGTTACATTTTATTAGCAGTAATATTAAATAAGTACTTACAAGACCCCCAAACCAGATCAAAGTTCAATAAGAATAAGTGACGCACAGGCACAGTAAGAGACAAGCCCTGCCCAAAGAGCTTATGTTTTGTCAAAAGCTAAAGATTGTAACAGGTCGTTAGAGCATCCAGGGTAGAAGGGGAGGCAGGAGTGAGCTAACAACTTATTTTAGGAGTAAACAACCTATTCCAGGAGTAAAGAGATTTGAGTTTTCAGAATGAATGGCTTCACTATCAGAGTATGTGCAAGCCACGGGTTAGTAAAATGAACACAAATTAACTAGGAGGTGAATGAGATAGTGTCAAGAAATTTAAGTCAAGCAACATTAGTCTTGTTCATGAGGGAAGAGTAACAACTGAGAAAAGATAATCTGGCAGGCAAATGACCAGCCAACTGCTTTATCGCCTTCACATTCCAGGCTTGAAACACTTGCCCAGCTTTAAATGCGTAATTTATTTTATTTCTTTATTTTGATTTATAGCCTGCCCTTCTCCAAAGTCTCAGGGGGTGAATAACAAAGCAGTTTAAGTCTTTTCTTTTTGACCAGGTACTTAGCAGGCAGGATACGAGGGGTGGGGGGCTTTTTAATGTGTTTTGTTTTATATGGCATTTATGCCATAACCCGCCCTCAGCCTTAGGGTGAGGGCAGGATAGAAGCTTAACTAACTAACTAAATAAATCAATTTTTAAACATTTTTAAACATACCCCTCTTTGGTTGTAAAACAAGGTGGTAAACAGAGTTACCAAGGCTACATCTTATGACTGTTCCTGCAGAGAGAGAGGGAGTATCTAGGCCACAGATTAACCAATCTCAAATTTCTAAAATTTAACTGGGGGTCTCAATCATGCATTTTATTTTCCAGTCTCAGTTCTAACCCAATTCAAATCAGTGGGAGTTCTACCACCGGCTGTGATGGGAGCACCGCTAAGTACTAGCTGACCAAAGCAACACACCATGTCCTGTTAGCCAGAACTTTTTAAAACGTTGAGAATTCTGAACACATTTTCCCTTGCAAATATAATACATATTTTTGTAGGTCAAATCAAATCCTTCAAAATGAAAGTATCCCTTTATGGATCCATCAATGAAAACAAGCTGCAGGGTCAAGTGTCGCATGGAGCAAAAAAATCAATAAATACGTGGGAAGGAGGGAAAAGATGATGATCCAGGAATTTTAGAAAACGGTCATTTGTAATTTTGTGTCAAAACACTGCCCCCCGCCACCTTTATATGTTTATTTTAAGCCACTGTTGTAAATAAGCCACAAAGTGGCTTAGAACAACCTTTGGAATACAGCTTTTCCTTTCAGCATAGTGTACTGACCTCTGAGCTCACAAACAGTTGAGAAGAGTATGTCATCAACTTGCTGAGACAACAACTTTAGTCTTGTGCGGTGCAGAGGGACAGCAAAACCACAGGAAAGTATTGTGTGTACTTAGATTTGTACAAGCCCCTCCTTCCCAATTTACCAGTGAAACAGAAGAGATCTGAATCTACGCCCTAACTGAATCACTTGCATAAGACGTGTTTTTTTTACTTACTAATCCATTAAGATAAACAGGACTGTTGACTTTGCAAGCTATTTTCTTACATAAGAAAAAACAGAGGGAGTTGGATAATAAAAGATAAGGAACGTCAGAGTTAAGGTAGCAATGTTCGAGTTACATCAATATCTTTTTCTTAACAGCTAAGCTCATCTAACCTCCCGTATTACAGTAGTTAATCTGCTGTGGATGGTACATTGCTCTATTCCTCAAATGTTTTCACTTCTTGGCTACCACGTTTCTGTAGCTCTTGGTTTCTGCAAGTGTAAATACCCGATAAAATAATCTGATTAGTCCAATCACGGAGGTTTCTGTGTGACCAAGATTTTCCCTGGCCACACAGAACAGAGGGGAGAGAAAGTTCTACCATGGCAGTATTGTTTAGCCTACCCCAAGAGGGCACAGAAGACTCCAGTTTTAGGACTCGGGTTTTAGTGAAATGCATGTTGATGGTGGGGGACCCGCCACTTGTTGGCACTATCCCATCCTCAGCACCCAGTCTTCCACACACAAAGCTGGCAGGAGTTTAATGCTATTTCTAGAACAGTCTAACTGCCGAGTTCCTATTGCAGCAAATGCTGGAATTATACTACCAGCAGAAGCCTGCAATGGATGTGCAAAGAGTCAGCAATCTGTGTAGCCTAGTTTCTCTCTGAAAGCATCTGGGATGATCTTCCCCACTTCTCTCAGGATACCATTAGATGCAAGACCACTCACTCCCTGCATACCACTCTCCATCACATAATTTCTTCTGCTTGAGGGGATCATTTGATGAAGCCACTACAGAGTAAGGCAAGCTTAGTCTTCCTTTTTGGTTGGGTTCTCCATAGATCAACTGCTTTTAACTATTTAAGAACCCAGGCCTCCATTCAAAATGCTACTACACAGATGTTTCCCTAGGCTCCTCCATTCTTCAATGCATAGAACACAAAAAAACCAGCATAAACACATTAGTAGTGCCATACTGGGTCAGACCAATGGTCCATAGAGCACAGCATCCTGTCGCCAACAGTGGCCAATCTTGGGAGAAGTACCCAGCAGGTCAAGCAATTCCTTCCCTGTTCACTCCCAGCTCCCGATGGTCAAGAAGGTTTGGGGGAATGTCACCTCTAACTAACAGCTGTTAATGCACAGTGCTTTGTAATTCATCCCCAACCTGCTTATCACCTCTACTGTTTGACACTGAAACCTGCCTCTGCTATATCAAGGAACCCAGCATTTAATAACCTACTTTTTGCATTTTTAGAGAAGTGCCTTTGTGTGTTCCCTGTGTATAGAAGAACCTGTTTGTTGACATCTCTCATCTTACTGTCTTTTTTCAAATCTCTCTTCAGAGTTCTTTGACAGAAAACCTAGAAATGCTTGATAGAAGGCAGTATCAACTACCACCCACTTCAGCCAACATCGGTTTCATTTCCTGTTGGATACCAAGACCATATGCTCTTTGGGCGGGGTGAACCTTACAATTGGCAGGGCCCAGGCAAGCAGTGGGACCCACAGAAAGGGCCTGCCCAAGGGCCTCAGGAGCAGCAGAGGCATACCCCTGGGTTCTCTGTCACTGCTGCTGCACTGGGGAGGCCTGCTGCCACTACCATCACTGCTCGAGATGGGCCCCAGGGAACCTCAGGACTGGTGATGACAGGCCTCCCATGATGCACCTGGGGCAGAGGTGGCAATAGGCCTTCTCTAGGTCACCTCAGGACTCCGAGGGCAGTGGGGCCCAGAGCAACTGTCTCAACTACCCTGCCTTTAGAAGAGAGGGTTTGTCTTCTCTCATGGGTGATGGTGCAGCTTCTAGCACACTGGGATGATGGGGCTTCCTAGGCACTAACACACCATGGTACTTCTACGAGAAAAGATCCGTTATGGTTTCCCTGGAAAGAAATATTCAATGTTTTGTACAGTGGTAGGATTCTTTAAATCCAGAGTACAAAAAGAAGGAGTGGGAAAAGAACTCCTTCCACATTCCACTTCTATATTTCCCGTTCTGTTTCAATTTGAAGTGGAAAGAGCAGGTTATTCAATCACTTAACACATGGCAAGAGTGTCTGTGTGTGAATTCCACCTGAATTGCACATATATTATACATACAGGGCTGGTCTTACAGTGGGGTGAGCAGTACAGAGCAGGCGCCCCAGGCACCGCCTGCTGCCTCCGCCAGGGTATTCAGTGGCCAGCCACAAGGGCTCCTCTTCACATCTGCACGCTTTGCCACTGGCCTGACTGGGCCCCTTTGGCAGCAGCCAGGGCAGGGTTGGGGGGAGGGGAGGACAACTACTGTCCCCTCCCGCTTGCCCGATGCTGCTGCCGCCACCACTGTAACAGTTTCAAAGGCCCTATGCCCAGTCCACCATGTTTCCTAGTCTGGCATGCTGGGAAAGATAGTCCCAGCATGCCAGACTTTGGAAATACAGAAGCTCTGGCATGCATACATGTGCGCACAGCACAGGGCTTTTAAGCAGCAGCAGGCAAATGGGTATCAGCAGCAATTCCTCCCCTCCCGTGTGCATGAGAAAGGGAGATGGAAGTGTGCGTACGCACGTGCACCTGCACCAAGAGAGAGGTGAGTGTAGAGAGGCGCGCGTGTGTGTGTGTATGTGCACTCACATACACAGCTGAGTGAGTGTGTAGAGGGGTGTGTGTGGAAAGAGAGGTGAGTGCAAGTATGTGTATTTATTTTGATTTATATCCCGCCCTATCCCTGAAGGCTCGGGACAGCTAAACACATAAAACATAAATATAATAAATAATTAAAACCCCACAAAACTAAACACCCGCACTGCCCTCCCCCAATCTATCCCTGCCCACTGAATTACAGGCCAAATAAGAGAGGTCTTCAGGAGTCATTCAAACTAGGGCTCAGGTGAGCCTCCAAGGGAAGGGAGTTCCAAAGCCGTGGGGAAGCCACTGAGAATGCCTCTCTGTGGGCCCGAGTCATATGAAACTGGGCAAGCGACGAAACCCACAGGAGGACACCCTTGGCAGATCTTAAAGGCCATGAATGAGCATAAGGAGAAAGAGGGTCCTTCAGATAGAGAGGGGAGTGTGTGTGTGTGTATATACTGAGAGTGTAGAGGGAGGAGAGTGTGTCTATAGACCGAGAGAGAAGGGAGAGTATGTGTTGAGAGAGAGAGAGGGGAGTGTGTGTGTGTATACACTGAGAGTGTAGAGAGAGGAGAGTGTGTCTATAGACCGAGAGAGAAGGGAGAGTATGTGTTGAGAGAGAGAGAGGGGAGTGTGTGTGTGTATATACTGAGAGTGTAGAGAGAGGAGAGTGTGTCTATAGACCAAGAGAGAAGGGAGAGTATGTGTTGAGAGAGAGAGAGAGAGAGAGGGGAGTGTGTGTGTGTATACACTGAGAGTGTAGAGAGAGGAGAGTGTGTCTATAGACC
>QEPC01014892.1:2495706-2533264 GCA_003113815.1 Sphenodon punctatus | reverse complement strand
GGGGGGAGTGTGTATATACTGAGAGTGTAGAGGGGACTGTGTGTCTATAGACCAAGAGAGAAGGGAGCGTATGTGTTGAGAGAGAGGGGCGTGTTTGTCTATAGACACACACTTCCCTCTCTCTACACTCTCAATATATATACACAGAAAGAGAGGGGAGAGTATGTGGAGAGACAGAGAGGTGAGGGTGTGTGTTGCTCTCTCCCCCCATGGAGCTGTCCACTTTCACTCTGCACCCCATGGCTCCTGGAGGGGAGGAGGGAGCCACCTCCCAGCCCAAGGAGAGACCCACCAGAATGTTCCTGCTGTCCCCTCCTGCCTAGCAGCCTAAAGCTGCCTCTGACTGATTCACCAGCCCTCCCAGAAGGCCCAGCAGCATCTGAGGTAAAGAACCACCTGGCCAAGAAAATACCTTTTCCCCTCCTCCTCCGATCTGAGCTCATTTGCACTGCTGCACCCCTCGGGGGGGCTTGAGCTGTGGCCGTGAGGGGGTTGTTTGATACGTTTGATCAGTTTCAGTACTTTGGATCATTAGATCCAAGTCGAAATCCAGGAACTAGAAAGGGGCCACATAAAATCTTGCCGAGAGCTGCATTTGGCCCCTGGGACAGAGGTTCGGTGCCTCACCCCTGCTTTCATGAGGAGGTGCTGTGGCTTTGAGGGGGCTGTTTGATCTCTGATATAGTTTTGATCATCTGGATTTATGTTTGAACTTCTGTGGTGGGAGTGTAATAGGGATATGCTCAAGAGAAGGTGGGGGGTCCAGATCATGGATCTGTACCATGGATCTGCACCTATCTCTGCGTACATGCCCTCAGGTATTTTAAGTAAGAGTAATTTTCCTTTAACCATATCCGTGTCTTGTGCTTCCTTTCATCTAAAATGGATTTAAATGTACTTTGGTGCACGTTATACCGACAGGTTAATAACTTCTATGACAATTCTCTATCAAAGGGAAGTGAGTGGGGCCAAGGGGTGGCCCGCATTTGTCTTTGTCCTGGGTTCCACAATTTCTAAGGCCATCCCCGTGTACATACTTTACACACACACACACACACACACACAGTATTTTCCATTCCTGTTTTTCAAGTCATTTTCTTCCACTCTACCTGCAAGCAGGTGAACAGAGCTGAAGTTCTTCTCCAGTTTTCCCAGTAGTACAGTAAGAAAGCAGTCAGATGAGAGAGAGGCAACATCCTTTGAGCTTTGATCATACACCACCACCTCCTGCCTGCAATCAGTCTCAACCTGCAATACAAATAATTGTGAGAGGAAGGAGAGAAGACAATGTCAGCCATAACCAAATTAAGATGCAATTTTTCTGTGCCACTCTCCAGCAAAGCCACCAACCTCTCAGCAGCATACAGAATTCAGACCTTCCTATGATCTACATTATTACACCTTTTATTAAAGACCTGGTGATAACTTATCTCTTCATAGGATACTGTCTCTCTTACGTTTCATCTTCTAACTGAAACGTAATATAGCATGCCCCAACCCTGCGCAATACTTCATGTAGTATTGCTCAGGGTTGGGATTTACTATACTATATTCGTTGGACAATTTTAAGTTCTAAATGCAAAAAATGCACTTAAAAATAACTTCTTTTTTTTTTACATTGGGTTGCTGAGGTTTTATGTTTTTAAGCTTCCTTTCGAAATCAACCGGCTTTTACAAAACAAAAAATGTTATTGCTATTTATGTAACATGAAACACAGAACAAGTTTCCCGGGGGGGGGGGGAAGAGAGGGAAAGAAAGCTTCTCCCCCAACAGTATAACCATGATTTGTCTCTTCTAAAAACCTAATCATTCAATATATTTTTTATATATATAAAAAACACACACAGAGCCATCAATGTGGTGGTGTTTTTTTTCTTTCAATTTACATAATTCCTTCTCTCTTAAATGGTTGCTGTACAGTAAAACTTGCATAGGAGATCAGCCTCACCAAGCAATCCATGCCACTGTGAGGACCTACTTGGAAAAGTCCCCAAAGGCTTGAATAGAGCTCCTCTCTACCTTTGTTTTATTATATCAACAACGTTTTTGCTGGTTCCTCAAGACTTTTATGATCAACGTGTTACAGTTTTCGTCGTTTAAGTTTACAGAACATACTAGCTGAAATAAAAGAGTCTACAAAGGTTAACATCATGGGCCTAAAAGCTTCAGATTTTGTCATAAATATAACAAATTAAACTTCTAAAAATTACTATTCCATAAATCACTTTTTTCATTTGCTTAGTATCTGAAGAGGTCTCTCTCTAGTATTTACTAGAGCCCCTTAGAACAATATCAAAATTGTCAGACTGCAATTCATTATTACTACTTCTGACTAGAGTAGCTTGAAAGGTTTTACTGCAACATCCTCCTCCCCTCCCTCACCTTTACCTTGTGTTTTGCTGAATGCTGAATGAGTTCTGTAATCAACACTTTGTCCTGCTGCAACCTCCGCTTCATAAGTTTGGAACAGTTGATATTAATGGCATCTAAGATGTGGGATGTATTGTATTCCACAAAGGGACGGCTATCAATCAGCAGCAATTTTTCTGTGCCACTCTCCAGCAAAGCCACCAACCTCTCAGCAACAATGAGTTGAGTCCTGTTCATCTCATCAGCCATGACAACAATAAGGCCTCTTTTACCACCTCCCTCTCTTAATTTGCAACGATGATGTAATGGCTATGTACTCAAAGGCTTAGCCATTCCATTGTACTAAAAGTGTATGAGGTCATGCTGGTAGTGACTGGCAAAAGAAAAGTTAAACCCATTTTCAGAAAGCACCCTCCAAGTGAATGTCTCCTCCTGCGTCCAGTTGATGTGCAGTTACAAAAGGACTTGTTCCACAAAGCAGCCCCTCACATCTGATTCATCAGGGCTATGGAGTAGCCATTTCACAATTCAGACAAAAGATGCTTTTGGCCTGGCACTGCATTACATCATCATTCTTTACCTCTGCTCCCCACCATCAGCTTTGCACTGGACTGAGAGCCTGTTATTGGGGGAGGGTAGAAGATGGGGAAAGGGAGGGAGAAAAAACACAAGACAATTTAGATTATGGAAAACACAGCTTTTACAGTTATCAGTCTAGCCTTCATATTCTACATAGCTCTTTATGTGCACGTAAAATAAAAAATAGGAATGGATATCCCATAACACTCCCCCCTCTATATCTATATAAACTTTCAGAATTATGATCCCTAACAGAGTTATCCCCCATTTAAGCAAATGTAACCAATCTGAAGGAGGCTACTTTTGGTACCTCCACTTGTAGAACTGCTGGATTTTAAAAAAACCAAAACTAGACAAGATAGTAGGTACCCTGTTATGGAAGTATAAAATAATGGCTGAACTTGCTAACCTAATAAATAATAAGTATCCATTGTGTCAAGCTTCTAAATTAGCAAAGCATGGAGGAGGAAAACAAGAAAATTTTCCACTTCATAGATCTTAATTTTGATTCTCTCTCCCTTCCAACAGACTTTTTAAAGCGAGATCCAAAAACCACTGAAATCTGTAGAAGCCTTTCCATTGACTTCAATGGGCAACGGATCAGGCCCTTAATGAGCCAGACAGACAGTCTGCTTGGAAAGGGTTGAGTTTATGTCTGAATTAGAGAGAAGAAATAAAGCAAGAGAAAGTTCATGAATGTTTAATGGATTCTGAACATTTTATTGCACTGCAAAGGTTTAAAGCAGGCGTATAAAGAACAGAGCCAGTTAAGTCTTTTTTTTTCCAGAAAACAATTGCAAGCCAGGTTGAGATGCTATGAAAATATAGCTCCACAACATTTTTACTCCATCCTGATGCCTCAACTCAAGATTTCTCAGAGAGAAACTCTTCCTATACCACAATTAAAAACAAGCTAATGAGATCCATTTGTATCAAGAATAATTTTTTTTAAAAAACTCTGTAGGCCAACCATTTGGGGCCTTTCCAGTAATGATTAGAGAGTATCTTTGGGCACAGTAACTTAACACAGTTCTGGATGTGCATTTATACAGTGGTAACTGAGTGCTGTCACCAATGAATTTTCACCTAATTGCCACTTTTGCTTTTTAACATGTTGAAAGTGTCAATGTCATGCTACAACAGAATGAGGTGCTGTTTGACAAACACGTCACCACATAAGGCAATTAAAGTCATTAATGCCTGTGTGTCATCATATTACTCCTATCTGGACCCACAAAATATCAGTTGCATGATTGCTGCAGGTCCTGAAAATCAGCAATGGGACTACATCATTACTCAATTAGGAAGATGTTATCTCGCATCAACATGTGTCATCATAATACTGGGAGTTTTTCCTCCCTTCTTTGTAAAATACATAATGTTTTACATTTTAAAAAAAGAAAAAAGCCACCCCCACCCCACGGTGAACTTGAAATCTAGTCAGTCTACCCAAAAGAAGGTGAGGGACTGGGGGGGGGGGGAGGGGTTGGGCACAGGGGAGCATGATTTCATGTCTTGTAATAGGGCAGAGCTGGGCAAATGGCAGCTTTTGGGCACTTTAACTGCAGCTCTTGCCAGAAGTGAATGCTTGGGGTGTAGCCATGCAGTTTCCTTAGAAGCAAGTAAAGCTGAGCTGTCCTTTTGGCTACCAGAGTCACATGGGAGCAGGAAGAACATGCCTTGTGCTACTATTACTGCTGCTCAAACCCACCATGGAGACAGAGATTTGGGTAAAAGGGAGTTGGGGGAAGCCACACTGTCCCATCTCTGGCACTGGGGTGGGGTGGGGTGAGCTGTGATCGATGTAATGCGTTGTGTGGGGCTCTTGGATTTTGTCCACCCCCATCATAGGGGTAACCAAACTACAGCTCAGGAGCTACATATGGCTCTGGGGCAGTTTGAGTGCGGCTCTCAGCCAAGGCTAATCCCAGGCCCCATACTTAGCTTAACAGTCCTGTGTCTCACTTCATTGCACTGAGTCTCAGCAGCTGAACCACAGCTGCTCCTAAGAATTCTCAGCAGCCAGGACTGCAGATCAGCAGCTCCACTAGCCAATCATGAAGCAGAAGAGGCAGGGAGGGGGCGAGACTCAGCCTAGGAGATGCGTCAGAGGGGCACATATGCGTGTGGCTTGTGGCCATCTGAAGATTTTGGTACGCAGATCTTGGGGTTGGGAACGTAGGCCACACCTATCCTGCATGGTCTTGAAAATCTCTGTGGTTTTATTTCTCTGTTTAACGCATCTCTCTCTGTTCCTTCTACCAAGATAAAGACCCACACAAACATCATATGAATGTAACTAATCTAAAAATTAGTTATAGAGGGGTGAGGTGTTTGTGTGAGAGATTTTAATTATGGGGGAGGTGATGCTCCTCTTTTATTTACTGTTTTATTTTGTTGCTTTTGTTATCTGCAGCGCCGTATGTGAATTTGATACATGTTTTTCCTTCTTGTAAGCCGCGCCGGGCTGCCTCTGGCAGGAGGGGCTGGGTAATAAGTTTGATAAGATAAATAAATAAAACTGGCCTATTGAAAAATTTTAAAAAAGGCTTTAAAAAATCTATTTCTTTCTAGTTCAAACAAGCATGTTATTTTTAGCAATAGTGGGTAAAATATTTTAAGCACTTGTGATGTTGAAGTACTCTTCCACATACCCACAATACCTTCATTCTGAAGCCTGAGGGTATTTTTAAAAGGATCACGGCTTAGTGAGGGAGGGATCCATGGTCGCTTAGACACAGAGCTGAGGAGCAGCCGCTCAAGGTGGGAGTGTGCAGGGAGGGATTCTAATGGGCGGCTCCCAGGAAAGCTACTGCAGCAGCTGCCACACTTCCCTGCCACAGACCATGGGGAAGGGGGAAGCGCACCGGGTTGGCCTTTGAAATTGATGTCCCAGTGTGAGCACTGGGGAACCGGGCTCCCCTGTGCTCACGGCCAGTTCCTGTGACTTGCAAAGGCCGTGTCCCACACCCACAGTGCGTATGAGTGTGCGACCTGTCTGCTGGTGTGAGGGGCCACCCCAGTTCATATTTATTTATTCATCTTTGTTAGCCGCCCCCTCATGCCTATGGCATGAGCTAGGGATGGGCTAGGGATGTGTGGGTGCTTGTTGCCATGCACCTTTTTGGCTTGCCCTGCACAGCGCACTCCCGATTTTTCATCAGTGCCCCATAAGGAGCCATGAGTGGGCGCTGATTGGCTCAGAGCATGCATCCCTCTGCTCCACCTTCAGACAGGTGGTCGGGAAGTGGTTACTTGGTGGCCATGCGTGGTAGCATCTCATTTAAAAACACCCTCAGATGAGACACGGAGAATCGCTTCTCCAATTATAGTTGGAACAAAAAGAACCTTGCAAACCTATAGCTAGTATTCATAAAGCTACTGTCAGGGTGGGGACCCCCTAGTCTGTGGGCCCAATCTAGCCTATAGCCATTTTTTATTCGGCTCCTTTGCAATTCCTGTATCTGGACTCTGGATCCAGTCCCCTCACCTCAAGACACAAAGTGTAAGCTAAGGGGAAGGGAGCAGAGGCAAGAGCATGCACTCAAGAATAGGGGAAGGGTCCATGGCACAGATCATGGACTAGACCCTCTCCCCAAGTACACTTGCCCACAATTCCTATCTGCCACAGAGCTTGTTCTAATTTTCAAGGTGGACTGTAGGAGGGAAAAGATTTCCCACCCCTGATTTAAACTATGTTCTGCATCATGAATGTACTAATTGCTTAAGTTTTACCTTGATTTTTTAAGTCTGTATCAACAAGAGCATGATGGCAGTCACATGTATTAGAAGTTGGATTTATAGTGTCTCACACTGTGACTCCAGTGAGAGATCAGAAGTGTGGTGTAGTGACTAGGTACTTGGAGCGGGAGGTAGAGGGGAGACCCCAGTTCAAGTCCCACCTTAGCCAGAAACTCACTTGGTGACCTTGGGCCTGTCACAATATTTTCTCAGCCTAACCTACCTCATAGGGTTGTTGGGACAATTAAAAAGTTGTGTTAAACTGTTGTATGGAAAATGTTCAGAGTGCCATGACAGGGGGGTGCTATATAAAAATAAAGACACAACTGCCAACCATAGCCCTAATCTTGCAGCTCTTACTAAGGTCACGGTCAAGGGATGAAAGATCTTTCCCTTTATACTCGCCTGCACATTTCAGTCTATTAATTGTGTTTCACTATCAGATGTTTCAGATGGCAGTGTTGAGCAAGATGGTGGAATTTCCTTTTAAAGCAACAGTTGGGATATTGCTCACCGTAACAAGATATGCTTCATAGCTTGTGAATAAAAAGGCAATACTTTGGTGTTGGCATCCACTTTTCCTCATGTGTCATTATTGTAAATCATCTCCATGTGCCAATAGAGACAGAGCACCCAAAACTAATGCCACTTGCACTGAAACTGTAAGTTGTTTGATGACTGATCGTGAAGCTTCTTTACACCAATCACTATAACAGCAGACAAACCAGATATACACATGAAATCATGGGAAACACTGAAGCATATTCCTGAAATATTGCATCACTGGATATTCAAAGCAGCGCTTTCCTACACCACCCCCTGCTAAAATAATAAATTTCCAGATGCTAGCATCTTTCACTGCTTGTTCAGTTACCCCTGAGGAGTATTCAAAGGCTGTTGCAACATAGCGTGGGGTCACTAGAAGCATATTACACTAGTGCTCCAGGGTCTGCACTGGTTTCCTAAAGCCTTCCAGGCCCAATTCAAGGTGCTGGTTTTGACCCTATACAGTGCTGAAGGTCTTTGGCCTAAACATACCTTAGGTTGGTAGGCCTCCTCCCCTAGGTCTTGTCGCTATCTCCAGACAGAGGGGAATGGCCTCAAGGGTACCAGTGCACCTATTCGCACTTCTCTGAAACAGCAAGATCAATAACTGCCTCAAGTTGTTGTTATTGGCAAAGGCAGCTACTCACCCAGATTCAGAGTTGCCTTCAGCTAGGCTAAGTGTGGTTAAAGGGGGTAATCCACATACAGAGAGACTCCAGTGAGTAAGTATAGACTTAAAGGGAAAAAAAACATATTTTTTTTTAAATCTATGTTAAAGCTTCACCTTTTCTATGCCCATTCCATTATCCCCTATAATTATTGCTATCTGAAGAACAAAAACCACTTGCAATAGAACCAGAAAGGGGAACCTTACATTTTATTTAAAGTTAAAAAAAGAATGAGGATGAAAACTTGACCATCATTCTTTTAAGACAGACAAACGCAACTTGTCATTGAAGTGCAAAGGCTAAAGGTGTTGAAGCAACATTGCTTTATAAAAAACGGTCCGAGTTGCCTTCCTGCTAGCAAACTGTTCTGGAGTTCAGTCCCTAACACATGCATCCCACATAAACATTTGCAAAAGACAGTGACCTTGGAGGTGCATGTTCAGTGTCTATTAATGCTGACAGACTTTCAATGAAGGTGGAATTAAAAAACTAGCATAGGCAATGAATCAGCTCAAGCACTTGCTCCCACATCCATCACGTTACAATTTTAAATCCCATCTCAGCCATACAATTTTAAATTGTAACGTGATGGATGTGGGAGCAAGTGCTTGAGCTGATTCATTGCCTATGCTAGTTTTTTAATTCCACCTTCATTGAAAGTCTGTCAGCATTAATAGACACTGAACATGCACCTCCAAGGTCACTGTCTTTTGCAAATGTTTATGTGGGATGCATGTGTAAGGGACTGAACTCCAGAACAGTTTGCTAGCAGGAAGGCAACTCGGACCGTTTTTTATAAAGCAATGTTGCTTCAACACCTTTAGCCTTTGCACTTCAATGACAAGTTGCGTTTGTCTGTCTTAAGAGAATGATGGTCAAGTTTTCATCCTCATTCTTTTTTTAACTTTAAATAAAATTTTCAGTAGAAAAAAGGCAAATAACTTATACAAAGCTTAATGCTTCTCACGTCATAATGTGTATAGAAAGCCAGTCTAGTTACCTGCGATTGTTGCAAGAGAAGGTTAAATTCTCATTTCAGCTTGGAAAGCTCAAAAAGACACTAATGCTAACCGCAGTCTCATTTCCTGGGGAGGTAAGCAAAACTATCCTTCACTATCAACAGTCAGCAATTCTGGCTAAAGCCAAGTGCTAACTTGAGAAACCCAGAAGTGGCTCTCAGTCATGTAGCAGAGGATACAACAAAGCCAGAAGGGCCATCCAGAAAAGGGCAGAGCCCATTCTTGTAGGTGTTGAAGGGACACTTTGAATGTGTTTCCATATAGCACTGATGAGACCTCCAGGAACAGCTACTGGGATTTTTCATTCTCTTTTGTGAGGACGACTCACAGGCACTATTTGTGGCAAGGGCTGTTACTGGAGAATTGAGCTTTTAAAGTCACGTACAATGTTGCAGTGCAACACACGATAACTGAACCTCCTTGATGCCTACATCATCATCATCTCCAAGAGGAGCAGCTGCCTATCTGCTGTGAAGTACTAAGCCAGATACTGTGCAGTGGTACATGCAAAAACACTACAGTAAAAACTATGAATGATAAGACTACAGATTTTGATGATGTTAACTGGCAGAAGCCTAGTGGGTAAAGTGCTGGACTTGGGCCCAAGAGACCAGGATTCAAATCCCATCTCAGCCATGAACTTACTGGATGGTCTTGGGCAAGTCTCTCTCTCTCTCTCTCTCTCTCTCACACACACACTCTCCTCATCTGCAAAATTAGAATAATAATGACCTACCTCCCAGGATTGTGAGGGTAGACTAGATAAGGATTGTAATGCTGAAAGTGCAAGAGAAAATAATCTGGTATATTCCCAGAAGCAAGGTGTAGATAAAGATAATAGCCCGTTACATGCCTTAAGTCTACACCCATCCTCGTGCCAGCATAACTCATCCAAAGCCCTAGAAACAACTGAGGCTGCAAGACTCACTCTCTTCTCCTTCCTCCAATGTAATCATAACTGAAGGGAGTACGGTGAGGATTTGGGGTGAAAGAGGAACAGAAAGCTCTGTGTGAAGTTCCTGTTCAACATCACCACTTGTGTTTGGATGGAAATAATGGCCTATCAATGGCTGTGCTAACTGTGCCAAGAGGGAGATAAGAATGTCTAAATAATCACAGAATGTACTGTATCATGACAAGTGGCTCCCAAAGTCTTTAGAAACCTTCCCATGAAGCTGTTCTCATAATGTCTGTATTTCAGGTCATCCCAATACTACTACAAATGCACAGTGTGAGTTTAGGTTTTCAGTGTGTGTTCCCCCCCAAAAATGATTAGCCTTAACAACCATCACTCTGTTGGGGCTGGGGAAAGAGTCTTATTTCCATGTATAAAAGATGAGGAGCAGAGATACAGAGCAGTTAAGCCTTGCACACAGCAAAGTCAAGAATGGAGACCTAAATCTTGAATTACTGCCTAACTGCTAGACTGCTTTCTTCTGAAAGCAAATAAACCTACATACACTAACAATCTCAGCATGTTTTACTGCAAGGAGGAACCGCTCATGACTGGAGAGTGCTCGAGTCCCCACAGTGTCTTATGACCAAGCCAAGTGAATTTGGAAATTCCCTTGGCAGTACTGCAGAAGGAACAGATGCTGACTTTCGTTTTCAGAACTATTTTGTCCCTTCCCTTCTCGTCAGTTTGGTGATGGGAGGGAAAGGAGGATTTTGTTTTATAACAAAGTGAAAGTTGAACAAGCCACTCCAGTTTAAACACAACTGTTACTCCTGCAACCCACAACATGCCTCAGCTTCTCCGTACCCTCCCGTGCTATAATAAATCAGTAGGTGTGGGGCTCTGGCATGCTCTCCCAGAAATGTGGGAGAAGAAATGGTGCAGTCTGCCCTGTTAGGCTCCCTCCTTCCCCCATACACAGAGTGGGGGATACCAAGCCCTCCAAGCACCCTACTGGGGGGCTCATCAGCATGAGGCAGGGTTGGAAAATTGCTCTCTCATCTCTCCTACCCAACCTTTGGGGATGTTGCTGGTGCCTAGAGGCAGTTCCATTTTAAATCCATAGCAAGTTGCTTGAATATGTGAAGGGATGCTATATGTGCCTGTAACACAGGTCAGACTTGACCCCTGGATCCTAAGACCATCCCCAGTTCAAAGCTCTATGACTCAAGCTACAAGAACAATTGCTGCTCTCATTTTAGTCCAGTCACAAGAGAAGGAACCAACTTACTTTCACAATGTGAGTGACTTATATTGTTGTTTCTTAACTACAATGCTACAACCTTTGGGCAAGCACTAAAAGTTTCAGTCTGCCATTTTAGATTCCCTCACTGGGACTTCTCCATTGGCTTATTTAACACACAAAAAGCAAATGAAGTAGGTACTTATAATTAGTTATCAGAATTTCAAGAAGAGGATCATGGTCTCAGGCCAAACCAAGTGGTTGTGTGTGTGAACATGAACCACAAGAGAAATTCCAAGACACACTGCTCCCATTCTCAACCTCAGGGAACATTCCCCAAGGCCACAGGGAATATTGACGTGTCACAACCAAGATCATTTTCTGCTTCTGGCTTTGCAGGCTACCTCATCCAAAACCCATTCTAGGCAATAGGCTTCCAATTGTCCACCCTTACAGTTGGTACAGAGGAACACATAGGAACATCTCTCTCCCCCAACATGAAAAATGGGAAATACATCTCCCCTGCACCCATGACCTCAAAAAAAAACCAACAAATCAGACCAATAGTTGAGAGATATCAAATAATTAACCCCATTACCTACAGAGCAAAACGAAAAGATCCTCTCAGGAAGGAACTGGAGGACTGTTCTAAAACTTCACCAAGCGAACATCAACCAGAAGATGAACTGAGCTGCTTAGTTATGGAACTCCCTCCCTGTCCACATCCGCCTTGCCCCCTCCCTTCATACCTTCAAATCTCTCCTTAAAACTCACCTCTTTCGCTCTGCTCTGTCTGACTCTTTATCCTGCTGAGCCACTATTCCTATACCTACGATCGGTTTACCCTTATCCTTGCAACATGGACCTGCCTGCTGTCATTCTCATCGTAACCAAGCCAAGTACGTGCACTTGAGACCTCGCATCTTCATGAATGTTAGACCCCTTGTCTCTCCCTCTGTTCCCCTTCCTAAGTCTCTCCCCCAGCTCCTGTCTCTCAGATTGTAAGCCCTAGGGGCAGGGACCCTGTCTATTTTATTACTTTGTAAAGTGCCAGGTACACTGCTGGCGCTATATAAATGTTTGTTAATAATAAATAATAATAATAATAATAATAAAGAGAAGCCTCTCAACAGAACGAAACTTCAGAGAAAAGCAAAAATTAAAAGCTTTTACTAAGTGGAGTTTAATGCATTTCAACAGAACATTGTAGCCCTAATCAAGAATCTTTGCTATTACAAAAGCAGGCCTAAATTAGGCAATGCATTGAAGTGACGTGTTCATTTTGGTCACCTTTCACACATTTGACAAAGTGAAACTAGTTCTCCTGGAAGTCAACAAGCATTCCCAACACTTCCAGACATGAGAGAAGATGGAGGGGAAATGGTTTTTTATAATGTCCGCTTTAATCGCTGGGTTCCCCCCCTTTTTTGTGTGTTCTGGAAATACAGCCGTGCACAGCATGCTGCCGAGAAGACTTCACAGCAGCACCCATCAAAAGCAAACATTTTAAATCGCAGGCAACATTTCCACGGCACAAAAGCTACATCCTTGCAGAAAGGAGTTCAAGTAAAGCTACTAGCTTATGCCAAATCAATATGGGATATTAAAGGAACAACTATACTCCCTCTTGACAGTGTGGGTATGACACTTGGCAGTAGGCCACTCTTTTTTACATTACCCAAAAAAAGACTTCGGGACATTTTCCTGAGAAAAGGCGAACTTACTGGTTAACCAAAGCCAAACAGCTTGACGAAAATTCAGCTCACAAAAACTATGTGCTGTTTTCAAGAGTGCATAAAAATTAGGTCAGTCTGATTTGTGGCCGATACTTCATTTTGTTTTTTCAGTGCTATGAACTCACAATTATGTCAGCCTCGTGTTGGAACATGCCACATTTAACAGTGTGAAGCTTCCCTGAGAAAGTCCTTCAGCTTTGCCTTGTGCTGCACACAGCTGCCAGAGTCTTAGCTCATACTAAGCTGACTTAGGCATGCCCCTTCAGTTTCAAGGGAGTTACACTGGCTTCCAGTCAAATACATTGAACAGGTTGTTTTCTTTTTTGTTTGTCTTTAATTGCTTTATTGACTTGGAAGTTTAAAACTGGTGGCTTTATGCCAGTCAAGGAGTCTCTGCAGACAGCTAGTTTGTAAGGTGTAGGAAGTTATTTTTATGCTCTCATTGCCTGATCTGGTAAAATTTAAGTGCCCTATTGTACCATCTAAACCCAACAGATTATGAAGCAGGGGCGTAGCACGCTGCATGTAGAATGCATACACACACTGGAGCAGACTGCCGCAGCAGGGGGCCCATTCCAACTTCTGCATCAGGGCCCATTCCCACCTAGTTATGCCCATTATGAAGATACTCACGGGACAATCCTCCAGCATTAAAGTCAATGGGAGCTTTGCCATTGACTTCCATGGGTGAAAGATTGCACCCTCAGTATTTCACAGGCAGAGCGGATTGCACCCTCAGCATCTCACAGGCAGGGAATGCACTAGGACGTAGCAGGCATCTCCCACACCCCAAATATTTCTTGCTACCCTTTCGTTTACACCACCCACTGGAGAAGCCGAATAGCATTGCTAAATCCTTGCTCAACAAATCGCTTTTGCCACCCTTTGCTCCCTGCCCCAACTAAGTATTCTAGCATTGCTAAAACTCACAGGACTGGACCTTTCAGTTGGCGGTATGTCTTACGTCAGGCTACACAAAGCAATCAAGAGTAAGCATTTCTTTTTTCAAACAAACGTGTTGTTTTGTTCTTGGTTGTTTCCAATGCAGATCTTGCCAAGATTTTTTTTAATGCACTTGGCATACTCGGGAATGAAAGGTGTTTTATGAGGCTGTAGTATAGATCAATAGGTTTGG
This sequence comes from Sphenodon punctatus, assembly GCA_003113815.1. Classification (NCBI taxonomy): domain Eukaryota; kingdom Metazoa; phylum Chordata; class Lepidosauria; order Sphenodontia; family Sphenodontidae; genus Sphenodon; species Sphenodon punctatus. The sequence continues at coordinate 2,519,331 of QEPC01014892.1, read as the reverse complement.
ATTTTGACCAGAGCCAGCAAAATACAACAGGGCCAGTCACAAGCAGAGCTGCAATCTTGCAGTTTACTTTGCACAGTAAGGAAGGAGAATATTAATTGCTAAAAAGGTGCCTGGATCACAACCGGATTTACTGGTTGCAGTGCACAAGAGGGCGGGATAAAGAAAATCCCAACTCAAAAATGTAAAATTTAGAGAGTGACAGAACAAGTTAGTAAGGATTCCGCCTACTCTATGAAAATTTTTAAACAAGCATGGCTGGGGGGGGGGGGGGGGGGAGGAGGACAATGGGGGAAGGAGGAAGCAGGTAGGGCTGGCCTTTGAAATCGACATGTCCGAGTCAAGTGATGGGGAACCCAGGCTCCCAAGCATTCCCAGCCAGTTTCTGTGCTTTGCAAAAGGCTGTTTCCCTGCACCCAGTGCCTTTGAATGGCAGTCCACTCAGCTGACATGGGTGGCTGCTGCCGTTCATATGAGCTGAGGATGCATGGGCATCTGATCCAACGGGGTTTTTTTTAGCTCCCCCCCCCCATGGCACACTCCGGCTTCTTCATCAGTGCTCCATGGGTGGTCATGTGAGTGGACCATGTAAGCACACGCCTACCCACACCACCTTCATACAGGCATTTGGGTGGGTAGTTGATGGGTGGGCATTGGTGGTTGTGTCTCATTTAAAGTGCCTATGATTGGAATAACACTCGTTACCCTGGGTGGGGTTCCTGACCAATGGAGACAGATTCCAGAGATCCCCATTATAAGCCAGCTGTAAGATTTTGCTGCACTACCATGGAAGATAGTGTTATAGAATGAATGCACTGGCCCTGCTGTAGGACTAGAATATGAGACCTTGTGAGCAAAAGCTAGAAAAAAGGTCAACGCTGAATAGGCTGAAAATTGTCAATAAATCAGCAGATGTCTGCTGGATTTTTTGCTTAAGAAAGTATGCCACTGCTGGAACTGCAGTCAGCTAGTAAAAGTGAGTTATCCCATAAATGTAAGGTGTCTGTCCGACAGACACCTTAAGTGAGATATCACTAAAGTTCCTATCTCCTAAGCTTGGCTTTCTCTTGCATCAGAAGACAGGAGATCTAGACACTAACTTGCTGGAATGAGTGAAAACGTGTGCACAGTGGTAAATTGTCTTCAAGTTCAAAAGCAGCACAATATTCTGCCCACCCTCTCCAGGAAGGGGCATTGTGGGAACAGCTTTTTCTCCATCAGGCTGTAAGGTAATGCAAGCCAGAATATCAAACCGCTCAGTTCCAAACACCAGCTGAACGGTTAGGCACTGATCCAGGTAAATACAGCAGAAATTGAACATTTAGGTTTTGTTTTACCCTTGGAATGCTTTGCTGGGTTACTAAATCTGTAATTAAATAAGGCAATCAAGATTATTTAACTGCATCCCTGGTCTGTCCCTCTGTTTTCCCCTTCCCTGTCTTTAGATTGCAAGCTCTTGAGCAGGGACCATGTCTATCTTGTTCTTTGTAAGCGCCAGGTACATCGCTGGCGCTATACAAGTGCTAATAATAAATAAATAATAATAATAATGCTTACAGAGGGATGATGGAATGAATGCGCAGGTATTTCCATGCAATGAAGTACAGCATTTAAAAGACGAGCTTTAAGAGATGGTTTAATGGTCTAAGCGTTAGACTTGCAACACCTGGAAGTTCCCAGAACCACAAGTGTAAATCCCACCCAAGCTTTCTTCAAGTTTTACTTCTTTATCTTTTATTGTGCAAAGGTCTACAAGATGAAGACTCTGAATCTATGGTCATCTCCATTTTCATGCACACTAGAGATACAATGACTTCTTAAATAAAACTGGCCATTGGCCAAAATTCCCCTTCCAGTTTTGTGTTATATGTCAGTTATTACTCTACATCACAGCGATAGCTCTGTGTGTAGTGTACTATAGACAGCGCTTGGTGAAGTGCTCTCTGACGAAAAAGGGATTTCTCCGTGTAAGCAATGTGACTTTTAAATTGTATTGTAAGGCAATTGCTCAAGCAAAGCCTATGAAGCTTGAGGTTTATGCTGCTTCTTCTTGGGCAGAACGGATCACGAAAATGGTGCAATGGGGAAACGTCATATTTTCTCAGGCTTCAATAATTTGCAAGAGGCCAGGAGCACTGTTGCTGCTTAGCTGAACATTGGAGGTGCAGGTGCACTTGTGAAGGGGATGTCTAGGTCCTTTTAAGTACCATGTGAAGATAACATCTTTCTACCCTTACCTGTACATGCACTTCTACCAGCAGACTAAAGCAGATGCAAACTAAGTGCAATGCCAAAATGTCAGGAGACACTGGGAGAAAACGTATACTTGTCTCTTCAGAAAAAGGCACCCCTAGAAAGTGTAAGTGTCCGACACTATCAGAGGAGACCATCATGTACTTGACTACCATAGTTCATTAGAATGCTTCAGGCTTTGACTAAGGGTGTGGTCTTTGGCTGCTTCACACCAGCCTTTCAGTGCTAGCATGAGTCCCGAACGGTGCTAAGGGCTCGTGCTGGTGCTTATTAAGCATGTATATAGCGCCAGCGATGTACCTGATGCTTTACAGAAAATAAGATAGACACGGTCCCTGACCAGGAGCTTACAATCTAAAGACAGGGGGAGGGGAGACAGAGAAGGGGGAACAGAGGAAGAGACAAGGGATGCGACATTCATGAGGATGCGAGAACTCAGGTGCATGTTCTTGGCTTGGTTACAGTAAGCCAAGCTGCCAGATTGCATCGTGCAATCTAAGGGACTTAAAGCTCCAGGTCATTTCCACAAATTTAAAGCATAGAATTTAGTGTTGAGCCCAACTGAAAATGTCTTCATTTCTTTAGTTAAATGGAAGTTAGATGGATGATCTTGCTTTCTCACCCTACCACACCACAAATTAAGCCATTTAAAATATATTCACCTGAGCCTCTTTTCTACTGGAGAGGAACACAGGATGGGTAACCACGTTTTGGGACCTGCCCCAACTTGCTCTTTATAACTAAAAGATCCACACCTCGAAATGACCATGAGAAAATTTCCATACAACTCCACCCAGCTCTTCCTCTTTTTCACAAGCCAAGCATTCCCATACAACTCCACCCAGCTCTTGCTCTTTTTCACAAGCCGAGCATACTCGGATGTAGCCAAAAAAAGATTCTTTTCTGTATTTAGAAATCATCATCATCAGAAAATAATGGCAATCTGAACTTTCATCATCAGCCCATAAGCAGTATGAAATTTTAACAGAAGCATCCAAACTTTGGAAACAGACGAAGATATTGGCAACTTGCTAGGAGCAGCACTCCTTACCGTAAAACGGTAGATATTTCATCAACAAATGCAATTCTTCAGATTTTACTTAGACAATTGAGGAAGAGACATGTCTAGGGCCTTTCCCATTGGGACGGTGCTATGTGTTAGCTACTTATCCTCCTTCCCCTCTACACACACCCTGGAAGCACAGCTGTTCGTGTACCTATTTAGTAGAGGTGTAGCGTGGAGTGTGTGTGGCAAATAGCTTCTATTAAAAGTGGAACTCTTCCCCAAGCAATTCACCACACAATGGTTTTGTATCAGGCTTGTATACACAATGAAGTGGTAAGCAAGGTGTAGGAGTATCTGTTACCAACAGGGCACGGACCAGCAGCATAAATGAAGGTAAGCCTGGAAGAGGGTCTGTGCCTCTCAATAGCTCCTCTTCTCCTGCCACCTCCCCGTAAGTGGTATTTCTCTCTCACACACACCTTGCCAAAAAAAGTGTTACCCCTGTACCCACACATCTGAGACACCCTCACTTATATCAGCGGTGTGGACAAGGCCTAGATTCACTAGAAATACAGAGTCACAGTCTTTACCTTTTAGAGACATGCAAGCAAACGAGGGCCACATTTTAAGAAGTGATCTATTTTAACAGAGCCATACAGAATCTGTTCTGGAGGGTCACCATTTAGTTCTTAGCATTTGTAATGATTTGTCAGTGTATTATTCTCTTCTCTCCCCTATCACAGAACTGATCAGATCACTTCTACCTGTTCAGATATGTCCATATTCTTTTTAAAACTAAGCCCACCCCCTTTTCCTAGCATCTGTAACTAAAGTGGAGGCAAGGAGTAGACAGAGCTTCCCTCAGTTTACGCCCTACCAACGCTTCAGCTGTTGCCCATTGGTCCGGGGGGGGGGGGGGGGGGGGGGGCAGGCAGTAGTGGTGCCAGGTCCACCAGCACTGTCCCTGCCCCAGGACTAATAAATCCCCTCCGCTACCCCCAACACACTCACACTCTCACTCACACCAGCTGGATACCCACATTCTGTCTAAATGCTGTCCCCAAGAAGGCAACTATACGTTTGGGATTGCCTGTGTTGGAAAACCAAAATACACAGCAGATAGCTGCAAGGTTTAAAACTGCCCTTTATTTAGGATGAGAGTATTGGGTAAGATAATTGAAACTGAGCCAAGAGAACGCCACACCCAAGCCCTGCTTCTCCCTACCCCCAGAAAACGGCTTCTTTTGGGAACAGCTAAGATTGTAGATAAACAGCCGCTTTAGTGGCTAGTAACTTTCACGAACATTAGTTTTAAATTAAAACAAAAATTAGAACCTCAGCTGATTCAGAGCTTTGTTTAAAAACTCACACAAAGCCAAGCCTTTCAAAAGACTGGAAATTTATTCTGGTCCCATCTACCCAGAATCCTACCTTTCCTGGTGATGTGTCTATATGCAACTTTAGAGACTTTAGTATAAATAGCCAAAAATAAATAGGTCCCTATAGAACAGAAGCAAGTTCTCACAAGCCTCACAGTAATTCTAATTGAAAAATCTTACTGCTTTTCCGTAAGCATTTAAAATTAATGTGTTCTCTTTGCAATTGTTCCTTTTTTGTAATAATTCTGAATGCTTACCCCTTAAAGTAATCCACCATTTCAAAACATTATATGATCCTCTGTGCTTCAAATCGAACCACCACATTCTGCATAATCAATGGAGCCTGATTAAGGACAATAACTGCTTGCAATATTAGACTAGAGGGAAAAGCAGTGGAAAGATCCGAATTAGAAATTATGTCTGAAAAGTTGCAGTGTTTTAAAGATGTCCATGCAGGTAAACTGCTGGGTCTTCTCAACATTGTAGACATTAGAAAATTCTTGGCAAGTGACTAGGAGGGGGGAAAAGTTACTGTATTGCTGCAAGAAAACACAGCGCTCTTGATTTTTAATCATCCTGTTGTACTGCAATAAAGCCAAGGTGGTGATTGAAAAACAAGATTGAGATCCCAGGGCAAGTGAAAGGAATTATTTCATTAGCTAAATTACAGCAACACTTTTTTCAAGGTCATATCACAGTTATATCATTAAGGTTGCAATCAGGCCTGTTTTTAATCTTTTTGCACTCCCTTCTCAGAATTGTTACAAAAAAGGAACAATTGCAAAGAGAAAATACACATTAATTTTAAACCAACAAGCTCTGATATTAGGTTTATAGGCCAAGGCAAATAATATCACAACCTTAATAAAAAAAAATAACTCAGTTATTTAACAAGCTGGAGTTCTACCAAGCTATTTATGATATATGTAACTAAAGTCCATTTTTAAAGGGTGAGTTTTATGGTGGAGGGCAGGTGACATCTGCTCAGTAGTTAGTAGGATAGCTTCTTGCTCTTTCCCGTCTCCTGAAACTGTTTATGTATGTGACTTGGAGAGAGAGAGAGAGAACAGGAAAAATTTAAACTATTCCAATTTACACAGGATAAAAGCATGCTGACTTTCAAAAAAAGGTGACAAATAAACTTCTGATTCTGTCAACCACCGCTATCTGTACCTCCAGGAAGGACAGGAGGAAGAAATGCTATTCTTAAGTTTGAAGGTACTAGAAGAAAAGAGAAGCCACATGTGGATCAAAAATGGAGGTGAGAAAGAAAGTGAGGGGCACAATCTTATTTATTATAAGCATTTATATAGCACCAGCGATGTACCTTGCGCTTTACAAAGCGTAAGATAGACATGGTCCCTGCCCGAGAGCTTACAATCTAAAGACAGTGGGAGGGGAGGCAGGGATGCAACATTCATGAGGATGTGACAGCTCAGGTACACGTTCTTGGCTTGGTTACAGAGAATTGGGAGTTTGCAGATAACAGGTGGGGGATAATCCTGGGTGGGGATGATTAGCAGGAGTTAGGAAGGGCAGAGCGGAAGAGGTGAGTTTTGAGGAGGGACTATAGAGGGTGGGGGCCAGGCGGACAAGGGCAGGGAGGGAGTTCCAGGCGTGCCGGGCAGTGAGAGAAGGGACAAAGGCAGTTGGGGGAGCGGGGAGGCATGGGATGAAAGAGGAGGGGAGTGCTCGAGCAGGGGTTCGGAGGGAGATCAGGGCAGAGAGGTAGGGGGGAGTGAGACTGTGAAGGGCTTTGTAGGTGAAGATGAGGAGCTTGTGCAGAATATGCTCAAAAAGAGGGAGCCAGTGGAGGAGAGGAGAGGCTGCACATGGTCAAAGCAACAGGCTAGGTGGATGATCCTGGCAGCAGAGTTTCAGTTTCCCAGTTTTTCTTCCCCTCAAAATCCATTCTAAGTATATTTTACATCTTCTAAACCATACATACCACACACTTCTGTATCACAGTAGTTTCCCCCTAAATACTCAAGATCAAGAAAAGACTCATCCCCTCAAATTACAGTTACCAGATGTCTCGTATTTTATGAATGTCCCATTTGGGGTGGGGAGGAGTTCTCCATGTTGTGTCTACATAGGATATGAGCCAATGTGACCGACACTCTTGAGCGCAAGAGAAGATGCAAACACTCCTTCAGCTAATAAATACTCCTAAAGCCTTGCAGAATGTTACTTAAGGTAGGAAATGGGAAGCCCCAAGTTTGATTCTCTCTCTTCCACTGGCAGATTCCTATTCCCACTCTTGTTTTGGACCAAGGCTATTCACAAAGGGAATGAAGTATGTGTTGCTACCCTCTCTTGTACATAAACTTTCAAGTGAGGAACAAAATCCACAACTCAAGACACTCTACATAAGGGGTGTGAAGCCTTTCCCCTCCTGGGGACCACTTTGAAAATTAGCACAAGATCTGAGGGCCATGTAGAAGTTGGGTGTGGGAAGTTGGGTGTGGGAAGAGGAGCCCAGATAGTGGATCTGTGCAATGGATCTTCCCCTATGCCATCAGCTCTGCTCCCTTCCAGAGGTCAGTCTTTCAGCATTTGGGGGTAGGAGGCCCAGTGCCAGGAGCTGGAAAGAGGCCACACCAGGTGACTGGCTGGCCCCACAACATATGTAGCAAGTTTTGTCTTTCATGAATTGGCCTATAAAGATGTACCAGGGGTGAAGAACTTCAGACCTGGGGGCAAAGTGAAGCCCTTGGCTTGGCCCCCTTTCCAGTGCTTGGATGTAGCCCCAGGTTCCAGTTTCTACCCCCAAACACTGAAAGACTGAGCTCAGGGTAAGGGAACGGAGATGAGGAAATACCCACAAGGATGGTGCACTATACACAACAATGGCACAGCTTTATGATCTGAACCCTCCTCTTCCTGAGCAAATCCCCTAAGAACTCCTGACACATCTATGGAGATTGAACTAATTTTCAAAGTGAGTCCTAGGAGGGAAAAGGTTCTCCACAACAAGCGACACAAAAACCCACTATTATCTCTAGGAGTGTCATCATCATTCATGAGGCGACAGGACTGAATATCAAATCAGGACTGTAACCCCATCTGCAGAGAAGCACAACCCCATTTGAGTCCTGACTCTCCTCTTGGGAACCACTGCCCTAAAGTATTCCCCCCTCCCTACCACATCGGGGAACAGTGGTCAGTATTGGGAGTGCTAGGGGACCCCTGTCCTTTGCAATCTGGGGTTGGGTCAGCTCAGCATGAATGGATATGCATCAACTATACTTCAATTTATACAAATTCACAGAGTCCCTTGTTTCTAAAATTTTATGTGGCAACCCTATTCCAGAGTACTAGATTATCTCTCTCCCCCCCGGGGTACTTCACTTCAGCAATAATAATCCACTTTTGTAAGCATTCACACTTTGCAGAGTAATTATACTTAACTCAGCAGGGAAACTACCCAGCAAGTTGTACTCCTTTAAATCAGGAGTACATGGGGGGAGATCCTACTTTGATTTAAACAATGGCTAAAACCAGAAATGAAAAGGGTGCAATGGTGAGTTTGGCTGGGTCGCCACCGTGCTGCTGACACTGCTGGGGTCAGGTCAGGGAATCGACCACATGTGACCCTAGCCAAGGAGTTGTCCTGCTGACCAGTCACGGACTGCGCCATGGAGGGTCAGAATATATGTTCTAACCCGCTGTGGCCCACTTTGCCCCAGACTAACCTTGGTGGGGGTGGGTGGTTAGTAGCCTGGGCTATAACTTTGGCACGTTACCAAGTAACAGCCCAGGCGAGCGACTGACATGCCCAGGGTCAGTCTGGGGAAAACATCCAGGGAAACACCACCACAAGGTTACAGGATACCATACATATGTATTAAAATGTAAACACAAAACAGATAGCGGAAGAGTCCAATTACAATTTAGTCCATATATTGTTCAACGTTCAAATGGAAGTGCAATGTTCAAAGGAGTCCATTCTTTAAATGATTCTGTGGTCCAACATGTTTCAACTTGACGTCTTCACCAGGGACAGAGTTAATGACTTCCACTGTACAATCCAACGATTTTTTATTTATTTATTTTTTATAAAAGATTTTTCTCCCGCCGCTCCTGCCCACAGGGCAGCGAACAACAATACAATAAAAACTATTTTAAAAAGTTAAAAAATCCCATATGCAGTGAGAAAACAACCCCCGCCCCCCACCCCCTCCAATCCTCCCCCCTGCCAAAAGCCTGGCGGAACAGCCAGGTCTTACATAAACATCGAAATGATAAGAGAGCGGGGGCCAACTGAGCCTCCTCCGGGAGCGAGTTCCACAGCACAGGGGCAGTCACCAAAAAAGAACTAACATTGGTGGCCACTCATCTCGCCTGGGGAACCTCCAAAAAGCCTCCCATGGACGATCTCAGGGATCGCACAGGCACATGGGGAGTGAGGTGGTCCCACAGATAAGCAGGGCCCAGGCCATGAAGGGCTTTAAAGGTCAAAACCAGCACCTTGACCCTAGCCTGGTGCTTTATATACTGGAGTAACGTGCTCCCTGCAACCCGCCCCTGTAAGGAGACGGGCCACGGCATTCTGCACCAGCTGCAGCCTCCGGACCAGCTTCTCGGGCAGCCCCACATAGAGCGTGTTGCAGTAATCCAGCCTCGAGGTGATGAAGGCATGGATGACAGTGGCGAGGTCAGAGTCTGAGAGATATGGCCAAAGCTGCTGGACAAGATGTAACGGCCAAAATGCACTCCCCGCCACGGCCACAACCTGAGATTCCAGGCTGAGCCATGAAACGAGGAGTACACCCAGACTGCACCTAAGAGACCATGGGAGGGCGAACCCCCCCAACAAGAGGAGATTCAACCACTCCCATGCCCCACAACATCACCTCTGTCTTGTCAGGATTCAGTTGCAGATGGCTCAACCTCATCCAAGCCCCCACAGCTGACCAGCAGGATTCAGTTGCAGATGGCTCAACCTCATCCAAGCCCCCACAGCTGACCAGCACTGAGGGCATTTATAAACGATCCCGCTTACAAGCGGGATCGCTAAACGCCGGCTTTTCTCCCCGCGCAGCCTCTGCATGTCGTGTCTGATGTTCAGACACGGTGCAGAGTGCGAGTGCGCATGCGCGCTCGCTTCTGCGCATGCGCGCTCGCTTCTGCGCATGCGCGCTCGCTTCTGCGCATGCGCGCTCGCCGCGGAGCCAGGAAGTGCAGCATAAAGCCGACACTTCGGGAATCCGTGTCGGAGGGGGCAGGCTCGCCTGTCCCCTCCGACGCGGATTAAAAAGCAGGGCAAGCAAGTAGACGAGCGGCAAGAAAGGCGGCTGATCAAAGGATCAGCCGCCTTTTTTGTCTCGTCTATAAACGCCCTGAGAAAATGAGACTGCATGGCTTAGGTCGATGGACAAAGAGAGGTAGAGTTGAGTGTCATCAGCTGATGACACTGCATGCCCTGAAACCCTCTCATGATCTCCCCTAACAGCTGCATATAGATGTTAAACAAGAGGGGAGACAGAATGGCACCCTGCGGGACTCCGCACGTGAGGTCCCGGGGAGAGAAGGGGGGGAGATGTACACTCCCCCAAGACCACCCGGTGAGTCTCCCGGCCAAGAATGAACTAAACTAGTTCAAGACTATCCTGCCAATCCCGGCCAGTTCCACAGGCAAGTCACCATCACCTCATGATCGACTGTGTCGAATGCAGCCGAAAGGTCTAGCAGGACCAGTAAGGTCGGACGACCCTGGTCCAATGCTAGACAGAGATCGTCAACCAAGGCTACCAATGCAGTCTCTGTACCATACCCAGGCCGAAAACCAGACAGAGGGGTCAAGGAAACCAGTGCGGTCCAGATGTTCCTGGAGCTGCCGTGCCACAGACCGCTCAATAACCTTCCCTAAAAAGGGGAAGTTAGATACCCATCGATAACTAGCAGGAGCATCAGCGTCAAGAGATGTTTTCTTGAGCAGGGGCCTAACCACAGCCTCTTTCAGGCAGTCAGGCACCCTGCCCTCCTGAAGGGAAGCACTGACCACCCGAGCCAGCAACGGCCGTAACATCTCCTGGCTGGCTTTCACCAACCAGGATGGGCATGGATCTTGTTCACAAGTGGTGGCACAAACAGATCCCAAGAAGGACTCCACATCAGCAGGCAACACCAGCTGAAACCGATCCCACAAAACAGGACAGAACAGGGCATCCATAGCCCCAAGATGATCCTTTACAATAACTGTGGTACAGAAATAGTGGCGGATGCGAGCCATCTTATCTACAAAGTACTCAATAAACCAGTCACATGATTGCTCCAGGTCCAGGTGGAGGCAGGCAGGACTGACCAAGCCCTTCACCACCTGGAAAAGCTCAGCTGGATGTGACTTTGCAGATGCAATGAGGGCAGCAAAGAACTGCTTCTTTGCTGCCCGCACCGCCACGGCACAGGCCTTTAAACTGCTCTTATGCTGCGATCGATCATACTCACCGTGAGTCTGGCGCCACCATCGCTCTAACCACTTGCTTTCCTGCTTCAAGCACCGCAGGCCCTCAGCAATCCAAGGAGACCTGCAGGAGACTCAGGAGGGCAGCAGACGCATGGGAGCCACTCTATCAATGGTCTTAGCCAACAAGGTGTTCCAGAAGGTTACGAGATCAACAGAATGGGTGTCAAGGTCCAGGGGAAACTCCCCCAGAGCATTCTGGAACTGATCCAGGTCCATAAGTCTCCAGGAGAGGACTGATCCAATAGGTCCTGCACCCCTTTGGGGTCTGACATGCACCAGGACGCATGCCTTAAAGGAGGTAATGGTCAGACCATGACAAGGCCTCCACCCCTCCTAACTTCTACTAACTGACCCCCCACCTCAAGGCTGGTGCAGAAAACCAAATCCAGTGTATGTCCCTCCTCATGTGTGAGGCCACAGATGATTTGGGACAGGCTCACTGTTGTCATGGAGACCATGAACTCATGCCTCGCCCCTCCACGATCAGTGTCAGTGTGGATGTTAAAATCCCCCAGAACCACTAATCTAGGGGTCCGGAGGCTCACATCTGACACCAGATCAGCAAGAGCATGTAGGGATGCCACCGGGCAATTGGGTGCACGGTACACCAGCAGCATCCCCTAATTTGTCCCCGGCCAAATCCAACACAAGATGGAGACAACATCTGGTGGAGCCTGCACCGGGTATCTCCTAAAGGACAATGTATCCTTAACAACGGCTACACTGCCCCCCTGTCCCTCCAGCTGAGGCTGATACTGCACAGAGAACCCAGCCAGAACAATATCGACCAAAGTAGGGCCCGATTCATTGTCCACATGAGGTTGGCGTCCCACTCCGGGATTAATTCCTGGATGGTAGATGACTTATTGACAACCGCCCTCGCGTTCAGCAGCACCAGACCAAGGCCTGGGGTCTCCTGGGCCTTGACCCACAGCCTACCCATGTGAGGGGTTGAGAAGGGAATGGGCACAAGGCACCGCTCCCTCCTCACTGCTGGAACACACCTCCCCCGACCCGTAACACCACCAATAGCTGTAGAAGCCGTCCCAACCTTAGAGAACTCTGTTAGACACCCACCCTCCATCGGCTGCAATGAAATCATGTACAATAATTAAACATGTCTTTGAAAACTGCATTTTTCATAATTTGTAGAAGTTACGCAATTAAGTAATTTAGCTAGAAACCATATTATATGAAGAGTGGTTCTTTCCATCTTTTACAATCCAAAATGAATCTTACCGCACGTTAGTATCAAACAAGAATCCACATCTAAAAAGGAGACTCAGTGAAACAATCAATGGTTGAGTCTAAAATCTAAATGGGGGGGAGGGGGAGAGGAAAAAACTAGTATACAAAACAAGGGGGGAGGGAAGGGAAAAAAAAAAAAAGACCGAAGGAAGGTGGGAGGGGATGAGGAAAGGGAAGAAGAAAAGGAGGGGGGTGAAGGGGGGAGGATAAAAATAGAAGAATGAGAAAAAAGGAGGGGGGAGGGGAAAGGAAATCTCAAAATCCCAAGCCACATACAGGTTCAACAGTAGCCTTGATGATGATCAAGAAAGTAACTGAAAGGGTTCAAACCAGCTGACCTCTCAGAAAGTATATATAATACTTCAATTAAACAAGCCACCTGGTATCACTAATCACAATGATCACAACCTTCCAGAAACCACTCTTGAATCAGGTAGAAAATTCAAAGAGTTCCTTGGGAAGAAATTCAAAGAGGACTAGCACCTGTAAAGGCCGGTTTGATGCTAAACAGTCTTTCAAAACATGAGGCAAGTGGTATCTGGCCTGAGCACTGTAGCACAGAAGGCACTTAAAGCATGAAGTGACAAACATAAGGTGTTGTTTCAATGGAACTCTAATAGTAAAAAGTTTGCAGCCTATCAAAAACAGTTTAATTCTAAGCAATCATTCAAAGCATGAGGGAAAATTGTATTAATTTGAGAGATTCAAAATGCCTCTTTGAAAATTTGATGTATACTGTTAAACAGAGGATTTTACAATCACCCAAAAGATTAAAAGGGTGTAACTATTATTCATTTCCACATAATGGGAAACTAAAGGGGCTGACTGAACCATCTTCAGACAGTTTACATACTCCCCAACTCCGATTTTTAATTCCCTCACAGTTTGACCTACATATATAGTTACCCTTTGGTACTTGTAACACACAAAGAATTTAAGATAATAAGTTTTCTCATTTGTTACAAGCTATTTGATGTGTGTATTTATAAATATATACATGCCTACTACATTTAAAGTGACACAGGTTCCAATAACCACTTTGTACCTTTCTGTAAAGCTAGAGGTTTTAAGTCAGTGCTCACTAAGTATTTTTAAATTTCTTGTGTGTTTACAAGCAAAAAGAGGGGGCAAATCACATGATGGAATATGTGAAATAAGTCTCCAATATTTCAAAAATGATAGAGCGAATGAATCTGCATAGATAGGCGACCAAAAGGTTAAACAACAAACAAACCTGCCAGTAGCAGATTTTGTTGTTTATCCAAAAGTTCTTTAAGAAAAAAACTTGACACACTAAATCGTGCTGAGTCTAGATATCTCCTAGGATAACCCTATGAGCAAAACTCTTGCGACAACCTGTCAGACTCAAGTTTGTAGCCCATATCAGAAGAGCGGTTCCTTCTGGCTGTTAGAAATGTTTTTTCTAAGGTGCAAAGGGTGAAAACTATGGTAACGAAGGTATTATTAGAGCACGGGAGCGCTCTAATAGTTAACATGTGTTTACACTTTCAGCCAAATCGGTTGGATAACAGCCAACATATCGCAGTTTGAAACCTGCACTTTGAAAACCTGTTTTTTCAAAAGTTAGACCGTCTCGATCTCAGGAGGGTAAAGGGGTTTTGTGTTGGTTGGGAGGAGGTGTAAACCTTTTAGAAAATTCAAGGAGACTGGTGAGGTGTGCCTTTGGTTTACTTTTCGTAAGTCCGGTTAGTAGTTTGTAAGTTATGACATCCTGAAAATTCAATGATAGCCTATGGAGATCATCCTGAGTGTAGAGTACTTGTGAACATTCTGTGTGTAATGCAGAGACTATTTAAAAGCAAACAGTCTTGAATACTGGGGACTACAGCTCCCAGCAGGCACTGCTTGCTAGAGCCTATCAGTGCTGGGGAAAGAGGAAACTGCACCTCCCAGGGGGCAGTGCAAGTGACTGGTTTAGAGCTGACTGGAGGGGAGAGGAGAGCAAGGCCTGTGGAAGGGAGAAAGCCAAAAGTCATTCTGATCTGATCCAGCACAGCAGGCACCTCGGCTTGGGGGCCAGGGACACCAATATGGCTAAACAATACATCTAGCTAATCCTGCAGTGATGTTTGGGGTGGCTGATCTTGACGCCTAAACCTGCCCAGAACCACAGAGCGCATGAATTTCAGTGACAGACCTTCCCCATCCAAAACCATGGGGTGTCTGGGCTGCAGCTCCAGTGGGGTGCCCCATTGGAGGAGCATGGCTGGGGCCGGCGCGCTGGAGTTTGCCTGGGATGGTCCCAGGTGCAGGAAGAGGGCAGAGGTTTTTCCCAGAGACAGGGACAGGAGGCTACAGGCGAGATGGACTTGATCTTCTTTCAGCACTTCTCTCTCTGACTTTCCCAACCCCACTAAGGAATGAGGGGTAAGCGGGTGCTCTGGGCTGATACAGTGGAAGTTCTGCAGGAGGGGGGCAGGGAGATGCTGGGGTCCTGTGCAGAACAGCCCTTTGGGGCAGAGTGGCAAGTGTAGTCCTCTTCAGAAGACTAAGAGCGAGCCTCAGCCCAGGGAGGGAAGGAGCATACACAAGGGGGGGGGGCATTAAGGGGAGAGAATAGGGGCATAGCCTCTGTAAATAGCTTCCACAGTGGAAGCCATGCATAGGGGGAGCACTTTTCAGGGAGCAACTTTGTTGGGGGTACAGAATATGGAACGCAGTACAGGGGGAGGTCTGCAGAGTGGGCAGCGTTGTGCAAGAAAGGGAGCCCTGTCTAAGGGGGAAGTCTCGTAGAGACAGAGCTGCAGAATGGTGGCCATAACCGTGTCAGGGGAGAGCCCCGGACAGAGGAGAACTGAGGGAGGGAGCTTTGTACAGGGGGAGAACTGCAGGATGGGCAGCTTTATCCCAGGTGGAGAGTTCTGTACATGGGCACAGCAGAGTCGGGGAGCCCTATAGAAGGAGTGAACTAGCCAGAGGGTCCTGTACAGGAGGAGGTCCTAGAAAGCAGAATGGCCAGTGTTGCACAAGGAAAAGAGCTCTGACAGTGTGGAAGACTCCTGTACAAGCTATGAGCTAGAGAGATCATACAGGGCAGTTTTTGGAAGTTTGCAATGCTTAAAACAAACCAAAGTTGTATTCTTAATAGAGCAGGGAGCTACCAGTAAAAATTCAGCTTAGCATTCTTAGCTTAGAAAATTCAGCTTAGAATTCTTAGCAATTTTCATTTTCAAAGCACTGTAAACCTATGTTAACACAACCGCTGAGCAATTCATGCATTATTAGTCTTATTTATAAAGGTGTGCGAGGCCACAGAGGATTGGTGCCAGAGTCAAGAGTTGGTCCTTATCTCAACCAGGAAGTAAGGTGAATTAATTTTTTTATTTTTATTTTTTAAAAGGACCATATTAGATAACATTGTTTTAACTACCATTCTTAGTGCCTAGAGTACACAGGAATTAACACATTTGGAAAACATTTGTCAACTTTAGAAGGAAAGTGGCTTAAAGCGTTAAAAAACCAAGACCATCTCTCAGGTTCAATGTGGTACTTTTGTATTGATTTGTTACGGCAATGGCCAAAATAATAAGCTACTACTACAATGTGGTATTTGACATGTTAGCCAATACAAGAAGACCACACCCACACCAACTCTTTCTCCATGTCTACACGCAGACTGCACCTTAAGTTTATTTTAAAAGTGCACTGAAGACAGACTTTTGGCGAGGGGGAGCGGGGGGGGGAGGTTCTGAGCTGCGATAGCAGGATGGAGCGGCTAAGAAATCTAAAGAAATAAAAAATAAAATAAAATTTTGATATTTGTGATATTCAATAAACTGATTTTCAGTTTTTGATTTTTCAGTTTGAGCTATTCCACAGTCGCTATTTGCTTGTCTTCTATTATTGTGCTTATACTACATCGTTCTCTGATGGGTGAGGAAATGTTAAAAAAACATGCTTGGGGTGGGGAAGGTATGAATGGAAGAGGGAGACTCTAATTCCAAGAGATGGAGACAAAAGTAGTTCAGGTGATATCTTTTATTGGATCAACTACTGTTGAGGAAGAGTATGTAAGCACCCTCTTTCTAGCCTATCTTCCAAATGCCCTCTGTCTGCTTCTGATGCTTTAACAATTTTAACTAACTTCAGAAGCAACTAATTAGTCTACCTCTTAACAAATTAAAATAGTCTATGTCCATTCATCAGTGTTGATTCATACATGTTTTTCCGAAAGGATTTGAGAGGTGCCAAGAGAAAAACCAGAAAAAAAAAAACCTACATACCAGGCACAAAGGAAGGGTAACAGTATCTTTTCCAGCACCAACTACATGAAATGACTACAGGGGAAGATGGAAGGAAGACAGCAAATAAAGATATGGTTCTTATTTGTTCATGCTGGGAGAGAGCAGCAGATGGTGGAGGCCTATGCATCTCAGGAGCTGTGACTATACCAGCTGTAGATCTGGCTCAGTCAACCTCCTTGCATCAAAGGGTGGAAATAATGACATCACACTGGGAGTGGGCGTTCAGAGGAAATTGCAGATTTGGATCGGTTATGGATTCAGATCTGCAATTTCCAGATTTAATTACGGATTCATATTACGGATCCGTATTTAAATCTATTTTAAAAATGAAAAAAAAAAAAATCATTGCACATACTCGAAATGTCCACCAGACCATTCTGCACATGCACACCCTTTTCCAAAATGTTGGTGGTAGTTTGGAAACATGCAGAGAACTGTCTGGTAGCCATTTTGTGCATGTGCAATTTTTTTTTTTAAAAAAACAGATTTAAAACCAAATCCATAACAGGCATGTTACCACGGTTGCAGTTTGGTATGGATTAATCCGTAACAGCCCGTTACAAGCAGTTACAGATTAATCCAAATCCATAATGCCCACCCCTACATCACAGCTATGTAATTTCAAAGGGGGGTGGGGGAGAGGGGGAAAGAGGGGAAGGAGAGCATGTATACGTAGGACAGAGTGTCAAGTTTCACAGGCAGAGCCAAGATTAAAAAAAAGTTTCTAGCCAGGACAGAAGCAAAAAATTCCAATGTCTGCGCTTTCACCTACCATCCTTGCTCAAAACCAGATACCCTGAAGTTTAAATTAGTTTTATTTTGTGCTGCTGTGCTAATAAGGATAATCTTCCACCACTAAAGTCAAGGAGAGTTTTGCCATTGGTTTAAATAGCAGAAACCACATCCTTAAAACTGAATTTCCATTCAACTTTAAGAATAAAGTTTTCATCATAAGTTACTATTAAGGTCAGAGGATAAAAATATTTTGAATACATTCAACCATTTTGTTCATTATAAAAAACACGATACACCGCATTGGGTGGGTCTTCCTTCTAATACAGAGGTTCCCAAATTATGGATTGTCTCTTCTTGCAGTTTGACCCCGAGACTCCCTTTTTGGCCTATGGGAGGTTCAGGGTTAACCGTAAGAGACGGCAACCCTCATTGTGACCCAAAAAGAGTCTTATCTGTAGAGGAGAGCATGATCTAGCTTGACACAAGATATATTTTACATGTTGCCAATTACAATTAAGTCTCAAAATGAGGTCTTGCAGACAAAGTGTCAGGGAACTGCTGCTATTGCTATGTGGGGTGTGTGTGTGGAAATGCACAAGCAAGAGGGAAACAGACTAATGAAGCAATATGCACTCCTAATGAGAATTTAGCCATTGGCCTCAATAGTCAATAATTGCACTCTCTACAGACTACTAATATACAATAGCAAAATAAGTGGCTAGTAAAATTTATTTAACTGAAATAATGCTGTTACTTTGCAACAGTTGCTTTAACAATTTTTGGTTTTTGCACTTTATTTTTTAAAGAAAGGATATTTCTATGCACGACTCACTAATATATATGAAGTGTCTGTCTCTGCTTTTGTTTGGGGTGCCACGTGATGTACCACTACATGCATGTGCACCCACCTTAATGTGCCACTAATGCAAGCATTAACATCTGTAAGTTAACCAAATCAAACTGAGTCTCCAGGACCTTGATAAAGATAGCGATTAAGATACTGCAAACATGTGTGAGTTATGCTGGTTCTTCAATGACCTATTTTTCAACCACCACCACAGCCTGGTAGAATACGGACATTTTGTCAAAACATGAAATGATCATACATTACATTACAACTGCTGACATGGGTGGCAAGTTAAGGCGGGTGCACATGCACATAGTGGTACATCACATAGCACCCCATCCAAAAGCAGAGACAGACACACTTCATATATACTAGCGAGTCATGTGAGTAACTCACATTTCTGGTGTGTAGTACACCAGATCCTTTCATGGCAAGGGAGTTTAGGTGTATGTGTGAGTTTACCCTGGCATCCGTAACTTCAATCCTGCCTTAACTTTCCATTTCCATGCCGGTTGGTGGTTGATTGGAAGTTAGTGGTGTATATTTCAAGTGGGCTTTTTGGAGAGGATGCTAATTCACTTTCAGAATTATTTCTGAAAGGGGCTTTGGGCTAGTTAGAAAAGGCTGGGCAAGGGTTTATTTGGTAGGATAATTCTATTCCTTCCCAAAGGGTTGTTTGGAAAGGGTTCTTTGCGTTGGATAGGGGGTTTTTTGGGTAGGGAAGGGCCTTAACTTATCTGCTTAACCCGACAGGGTTTTTTTTAATAGGAATTTCCTCCGTTTTTTGTGTAGTTGCTATGCTCTACACACATTTATTGTACATTAGTGCAATCATATTATTGAAGCCACTTCAGTCTATAACTGTGTGATTGCGTGTATGCCTTTTGCTTAACAGGATACATTTATACAAGACACATTACATATAACACGATACAGATATATTTCTCCGTTAAAAAATAAAGAAATTCTTGGTTACTTCTTCAAGGCAAAACAGACAGTCTTTATCCTAAAAAAACCTTTTTAAAAAAGGTAAAAAGAGGTATAAACTGGGAAAAATTCCTTCCTGCTTCCATCATTGGCAATCAGATTGTTTCCTTCCCCAAGCAGCTGCCCTGGCAAAGTCACCCAACATCCGCTTGTATCCTGCCAGCTGGGGGCCAGGGAAACACTTCCCAGTCGATGGCAAAAGCATCTGGTTGCTGCCTTCCTGGCAACACAAGTGCTTCCCTAGCCCCCAGCTGGCAGGATACAAGTGGGTGTTGGGTGACTTCCCCAGGGCTGTTGCTTAGGGAAAGTCCCTCCCCCCCCCCCGAGGGTGATTCGCCCTGCTGCTGCTCGTCCCCTTCCTTATCACTTTGAGCTCCCTTTTAACCCTGGGGGTGCACTCTTTGGTTAGGGACTCCAGTTTAGACTAGAGTATTAACACCAATTTAAGTTGCACATGGTTGTAAGTTCCCACACTGCCAACGCCCTTGGTTGGGGGCTCAGGCGGGGAGAGGATTCTGCTGAGGGGGCGAGAGGCTGGATCCAGTCACTGTTTGATGCTCTGACTGACAGAAATGGTCTATTTCACTCCTCAGCAACAGGGAAGTGAAATAAACAAGGGCAACAGGCTGCCACTGGGGAGTGAAATAGACCCTGAGCTTCAGCAGGGAACAGTGACCGGATCCAGCCTCCACCTCAGCAAAATCCTCCCCCTGCTGAAACCCCCAACACCTACCAGGGCCCCACGCAAGCTAAGTCTAAAGATTTAACCCCACCAGACCCTTTCTTCAAAATGAGCAGCACTTTAAATCGCCCCGGCCACTTTCCTGCCCCAGCGCAGGTGAAATTAACATGGCAGCTAGGAAATGTTTAGAGGCCGCCTTCCTGACAATGCAAGTGCTTCCCTGGCCCCCAGCTGGCAGCATATTAGCAGGGGTTGGGTGACTTCCCCAGGGCAGCTGCTTGGAGAAAGCCCCCCCTTTCACTCAACCCCCAAGGTTGATGTGCCCTGCTGCTGCTCTGCTCATCCCTTTATTACTTTGAGCTCCCTATTAACCCTGGGGGTGCAATCTTCGGTTAGGGACTCCAGTTTAGATTGAGTTTAGACTACTCGAGCTCCCCCACTGCCCCGGTAGGCGTTAGGAGCTAGGGTTGGGTGTGTGTGTGTGAGGGGGCTAGATCTAGGCACTGTTCCCTGTTGCAGCTCGGCATCTATTCTCTCAACGGCAGCCTGCTGCTCTAGTTCATTTCTCTTCCCAGCTGCCTCAACCTAGAGAGGACTGAAAACAAATCCTGAGGGGCTATTTGCTGAGCATCAGAGGAACAACAGCTCCCTATTTTTATGCTCTAGAGACAAGTGTATACAGGCTCTGCCATGGTCCTGCCAGTTGTCAGTTTCAAAGGCTGCTTCCGGCCACCAGAACAAGCGCTGCACCTGTGACAGCAGACAACCAACCAACCAATCCGGAGACAAGCACACCAGCACACACTTGTTTACACTGGAGTCCAAACACAACAAGCACATGCCGCACATGCGTTGCATTAAGAGCCGTGCCATTACCATAAAGCGGCATCTTGTGATCCATCTACTGCCGGAACAAACGAACACCCCCAAATCAGCCAGTGAAAATACAACCCCCTATTTGAATTTTCAAGCCATTTCACCCACACCAGTGACTACGCCACCCCCAACAACAACAACAACAAAAGGCACCACCCGGAAACACAGTGCCTGAAAATTCCAATGCAACACAATGGGAGGCTTTGCATTAGAACTCCAACACATCTTAATTTAATGGAGCGGTCTGGATTTGCCCCAGAGGAGAGCCCTCACCAACCAGATGTGTGCACCAAACAGCTGATCAGGAGCACTCCTTCAGCCACCCCCACCAGCTATTTGTTGAACCGGGTGAGGGCGCTCCTCCAGGCCACCCCAATCAGATGTTTGGTGGCAGCTGCTTGCAGGGCCCAACCCTGCTGGGCAACAGGGATCCTATCCCATGTGGATGGCTCCTTGAATGACCTGCGGCATGGAGGGACTTGTGACAACAGCCCCCCACCTAGAGTCCGGGAAGGGAGGGGATGCTCATTTGAACTGCCCTCCTTGCCAACCTGAGAGGTGGTGGAAGCCCTGTGGCCTTCCCCAGGGCAGACTGGGGATCCAGCTCGCCCCGGTCTCATTTGTTTTCACCCTAAATGCTAGAGAGGAGGAAAGGTGGAGGAATGAATAAAAGATTCCATAGCTAGAAAGTATGGGGGAAACTCCCGCCTTCTCCCATCTCACATAGCATGACTGGTAAGTAGAACTGGCTCTTGTGCTGCAAAGTGGAACATCCCTTTTTGGTTTTAAACAGCTTTAACTACTGTCGACTCAGTCACATACAGGGTGGCCAGCAGTCCGGATTTGTTCCTGACCACCCAGCATTTCTGACAGCTTGTGCTGTCTTGGATGGAAGGGGAACCCGATCATACAGCAGTCCGGAATTTTAGTAGTCCACACACAACGAGCAAGGCCAGTCTCACGGGCACTAGGCACCGATCACCAGCAGGGCTAGGGTGGCAGCGAGCTGCCTTTATACTGTGGCTCCAGGCGGCGTTGTAGGCGCTCTGAGCGCTGTGGGGTTCGGGCCGTGGCTTCCGCTGCCATCGGTGCGTTCCTGGACCCGCCCCCAACAGTAGCGTGTGGTTGGTTGAGTGGAGCGGGGGCAGGGGGCGTGTCCCTGCTCAAGCGCTGCGGGGGCGCCTGCCCTGGAGGCACCGGTCTCCCGATCTGCATGAGCGGCGTTGGCGGGCATGGGGCTGGCTCCTCTAGGCGAGTGAGTGCAGGCTTCCGTGTTCCCTAGGATCCCCCTCACCAACTCTCACAATGCTCTTTTTTGGCAATGCATCAGTGGCCACCGTAGTCACATACACAGACCACCACCCCGAGTAAGCTCTCCCAAGGATGGGAGAGGAAGCTTACAAATAACTATGAAGCATTTACACCAGCTTTGATTTGGGCAGGGCTCAAGGATAGCTTTACTATGCAGTTGCTGCTCCAGGATAAACGTTTTGGGTGAACATCCTTATTTCAGGGTAATTGGACCCTACAATGGTCCAGATTCAAAATCAGGGGCATATTACTCTAGGGTCAAGGGGTAATTTTTTTCCCTCTGAAGCATCTGTCTCATCTAAAATGTCCTCAGACTGGGGGGGTACCTGACAATTTATTTTTCCCGTCTTATCCCTGACTAGCCATTCCATGGGATCAAGGCCAAAGACTAAATGCTAATATTGTTAGGCATACTAACGAGCATTTCAAAAGAAGAGAATGAAAGATATGGTGACTTTAAAAAATCATGTCACGTGTTAAAAGGGTGTATTAACCAAGTGAGCCAACATGTGTGGAAAATTCTCCCATAGACAAACACACAAGTCTAAAATACAAGTTTGCAAGGTACAGAACCTCAGCTAATTTGAGCTGGTGACTTGTCTTAGAGGGCACAAATTATATAGCTAACTTCGCTTCTGAAAATATTCAGTTATGATGCTGCTTAGGCAAAGTGGGTCATAAACCTTATATTTTGGTATGCAACGAATTCGAATTCTAGTTCCTGACTTGCCTGATGAAGGACCCTGTGTGGCCCTGTAGTTGGTCCAATAAAAAGATATCGCTGTACTACTTTGTCTCTGGGTGTTTTTAAACGAAACACCCCTACGCATGGACACTCACCATCAGCGTGGAAGCTCTTGTTTGAATACGTGTGCGTGGCGGTGCGCACTCCCATGACCCACACAGCACCCACCTCGTCCATTCACAGGACACTCCAGGAAAAGCCAGAGTGCCCCGTGGGGGGACGGGATGAACGGTGCGCGAACAGGGCAACTGTGCATGGGGCTACTCGTTTGGAACACTCCCCGACCCGTGCACCCAGTCCCCACACCGATGGACCCCCTACCCCACCCTGTCTAGTTTAAAGACACCCTTTATTGACTATGGGTGAAAGCAGACATGCGCGTAACTCTGCTTTAACACCCCCTTTTAACATTTCTGTAGGGCTTCTACATTTCTTCATAGGGCTGTATTGGCACCCTATGCAGCCGTACATCACATATAAGAATTAAAGCAGTGTTAAAGTGAAGTTAAGGTGCAGGTTTGTTTTCATCCTATAAAGCAGTAGTTTACCAGCTGTGCTACTTCAGTCACTCCCCAACTTGCAAACACCTAGATGCACTCTAGAGGGACTTTCCAGAATGATTATTATTATTATTTTTATTTTACAGATTTATATCCCGCCCCCTCCTGCAATGCAGCTCGGGGCGGCTAACAACAACAATAAAACATTAAAATTCATTTTAAATATAAATATAAATATAAAATACATCATATAAAACACATCATATAAAAACAGGGCTAGAAAACACATAAATAAATGGGCGGGGGATTAAAATCACCCCCCCCC
>QEPC01014892.1:2466507-2495592 GCA_003113815.1 Sphenodon punctatus | reverse complement strand
CGCTCCATCGTGGCCCCCCGCTTAACACGGGGGACCTCCAGGAGGGCACCCCCGGCAGACCGCAGGAGCCGTTCCGGGGCGCGAAGGGCGAGGCGGTCCCTAAGGTATGAGGAAGTAACACGGGTAAGAGTCAGAACAAGAGGGAGAAGGAGAAAGGCGTATATGCGTGCATAGCAGGAGGAGATGCCTCCACTATCACAGACACGAGGAAATGGGGGCACAGTTTAATAAGTTTGAGAACCACTAGGGAAGGAGGACTCTGTTTAGGACATCAGATGCTGAACAAGTGAAAGGTCATTGAAAAAAATATGGCAATTTGTGTTCTCTCTGGATTTTTCTTATCAACTTGAATACCTAGCAAACAGATTGGAAGAAACACTTTCATCTCTCCACATCTACAGTCAAACCTACATTAGGATAAATAAGTATGTATTTTTACACCAATCTAGAGAGAGAGAGAGAATGTACTTGTTGTGTTGGTCCCAAATGTAATAGATAGAACAAATGATATATTTTGCTGGATACATACATGCCTGGGGAAGGACTCTGTGGCCCAAAGCTTTCATATTCCGCCCCCCAACAGAAATTGGTCCCATGAAAGTTATCATCTGAACTACTTTGTCTCCATTTTTTACACCAAGAGAGTTAAATGAATACTGAAAAAACATATAACACATACCATCACACACCTTGGAGACTACAAATGGGCTTCAGCCAAAACAAAATGATTAACATCTTTGGTATTACTACAACTGGAAAAGAAAAAAAGAAAAAAGGACCTTCACCCCTTTTAAAACAAAACAAATGCCCTAAAAGTACCACCACCCAAAAAAAAACAACCCTCTCTCAGGTCACTTTCAACTTGATTTAAGATCCGTTACTGGGACAATTCGTAGGTGAGTATTTGCAGAATTGGAGCTTAAGCGACTTTTCCAAGTCAAGAATAAGGCTGCTAGAAACAGAGTTAAACTTAGCTGAAAAAGGGGCACTTTTAATTACATACAGGATCAATCAATATTAAGTTCACAACCCTAGTTGACTCAAATTAAGTTAGTTTACCTCCTTGTGTTAAATAAGACTTGAAACAGAGTACTGAAGCCACCTCAGAATTACAAGAAGGTACAGATGTCAGGGGAAAGAAAAGATGGTGTGATACGGCAACAGAGAAACAGTTTTGAGAATTTTTTTAAAGAGAAAAAATACTGACGTTTATACCTTTGATACTTCCTTTGTCACTTTTAACTGTTCAGATTTAAGCTCTGGGGCAGGGAACAGTTATTTCAGAACACCCCCCAGTGCTCAACAGGGACCCATTAGGAGTACTTTTGTAGTATCTTAGAACATACTTGTAGCAGGGTGGTGTAGGGAAGGCTTCACCAATGCTCTTCTGAACTGTGGCTAGAAGACATCAGTCCCCTGAACACCATATATTTCAGGGAGTTTAACACTTCTAATCACAGTCAACAAGAACTGTAATATACTGCCAAGATTATTTACATCCCAGTTTTTCCGCTAAAACTCAGAAGACAATCATCCATGTGCAATAAAGCTGAACACAGATGCAGACATCCATGAACGTTAAAAATAAATAAATAAATACCAAACCATCCATTAATGATCCTCTGTCGCATGAAGTCTGATAAAGGCACCAGAGGAAGAAAAAAGGCTACCCCTTTTCCGGGGGGGCCTACCAGCAGGCTATTTGCAGCCTGCTGTCCTTGGACCTTAAATGTATTCAGACACCTCAGAATGATGAAGAGACAGACTATTTTTATGGCAGAACATCTGCAGTGCAATTAATCTGTTGGTTGCCTTTCTAAATTTTATTGTTTGGTATTTATAAAGCAAGACTAGAGGTGGGGAAAACTTTTACCCAAGAGGCCCCACATCCCACAATCCTACATATAGCGCTTAGAGTGCACGGATTGTATTACCCCGATTTAAACTATGAACTAGGATTAGAACATTACAAAATGACAGTGAACTCTTAAAACCACTCCTGCTCAGAGCTAACTAGTCATTGCTGTTTATTATAGGGAAGTTTAAGGAACCAATTTAAACCATGTTGATAAGGCAGATTTAAACTGATCTAGGGTGGGTCAACATACAGCTCTTGTGCTGAGCAGCGTTCATGATGATATAAATTAAGCCAGCAAAAAAGTAAGCAGCACTGTGTTTATCTCCTAGCATGACAACTTTCTAGCAGCAAGAGTGACCAAATAATGGAAAGGATACCATACACTTGTGTGGATCTAAGACCGGATCTCTTTCTAAATGACATGCTAGAAGCCAACTGGGATTCATTCTTTGCCCTCCATACACAAGAGGTCAGACAAGACTTTTCATAGTCCTTTCTAGTACTATGAAACATCATAATTGTGCGAGTCCCTGGAGAATATGGGCAGCTGTATGGCTGCAAACCAATACTGCTCCAGCATACACATCAACAGTATATGTTTATCTATCCCCACCCCATCCCCTCCAAACTGGTAAAACCTAGGCTAGTTCACATTTGTGTCCCTTGGGAGAATGGTATCTTTGCCAGCAAAAGAAAGAATTGGGGTGTGTACACACACTGCAGCTTTGAACCAGTCTGAGAGCAGATATGCCAGTACCCAAGCTGTGTAAAGACAAATTCTTCAGATCAAAATGGTATGACTATTGCATTTAGATACAGTTTAAGTAAAAGTAATTCAACTGATTCTGCCATCAGATGGTCTCAGCTGAAATCCCACCTGATTGAAAGGAGTTGGGTCGTTGCAATCTATGTTTGGGGGACTGTTGTGGCGGCTCGCGGCAGCGTAAAGCATTCTCATCCATGTATTTTCCGAGTCAGCTTCAAGAAGCAGCCAGCAGCGCTCCAGTGGATGGCAACAATGGGCAAAAGACTATCAGTATCAACAATTATCCAGCTGTTACGCGATCCTTGGTGGTCATAGTTACAAGCTTTTACTTTCAATGTTCTACAGCAATTGGTTTGATTTGTTTATACTGTTAGTAGTTAACCATGGTGTTTGAAAGCATCTTTAGTTAAGTCCCAGGTCAGCATTGTGCAATTTCCAGATAAACCATGTGTTTCCAATACAGATCACTTTGAGTTGCCATATTATAGATCTATTCAGATGTCACAGAAATCATCATCACTACCTGGTAACACCAAAGCGTTCCTGCGACTCTGTTCATGGGGGCTTCCTGTGTTGTCCAAGAACATCCTTAAAGCTCGAGTTGGACTCTGAGTGGACTGGATTCAGTGATCACACGTTGGCCTATGCATGTTCTCCAGTTTAACTGACTGTCTACTTTCAAGACTCATCTAAACACTTTTCTTCTGACACTGTGAGAAGCATAAAAATGGTCAACAGAAGTGGCCCCACTAGCTCAATGCTGAAGTGTGAAAAGAGTATTAGGACACATGGGGAGTTAATGTGGCAGTGGCCCGTTTTGCCCTGCTGAGGTCCGTGATCCACCAGCACATTTGTTGGTGTGCTGCTCGACGTTCACCCAGGACTGGTCCCAGGTGTGTCAGCAGCAAGCCCAGGCTGCGCTCCCGGAGACCCAGGCTACCGTCCACCCAATAGGGCCAAAGTGGGCCAAAGTGGGCCATGACGTTTGTTATGGCCTGCTGTGACCCAGCCCAGATCAGGGCTGCCACGGCTGCTTGTCATGGCAAGGGGCGGGGCATTCGGTTCAGCCGGCTGCAATCCACGCAGCGCCCTGCTGGCCCAGCCACTGGCACATTTGTTGGCCCGCCCAACCGGGTTGGGACTGTGTTGGCAGTGGATTCCCAGCCTGGGTTGGGCTGCAATAGCAGCACTCCGCCATCACTTCTTTTAACACTCTAGGAGGAAGCTTAAAGACCTGCTTTCCATTCACCTGTTATGTATGTAGAGCAAAGATTTTAAAATCTTCACTCTCACTTAAAAAAAATATGTTTCCCCCACCCCAAAGGAATTTTAGCATGTGTGAAAATCCTCAAGGATGCTTTGCACATTTAAAGAATCATGACTCAATATCATTCCTCCCATAAAAAGCAAATTGAGAAAATGGCAAACAAACAAAGCACCGGAGGCAAATCCTGCCAAGACAAAAGTATGTAACATTTAAAATATCGGTAGCAGTAAGAAACAGAGCCTTTGTCCTTACTAACACAAGCACGCTTCCCTTCTTTCCAGAAACAAACTTGCTTCTTTTAATGAACTGAAGACTATTTAAGTCACATAAATCTTAAGCGATTTCACAATGGTTTATAAATGTCACAAAAGCCATTTTTCATGGCACAGCTCATAACTGTGCTGCAGAATATTTGGCACTCTTTAAAATTCTCCCCAAAACATTGTCTCGCTTTATACTCCTACTTGCTAACAGGCTCACTATATTTGTTTTTGTTTTGCTTTTCTTTTTAGGCTGTCGCTTGTACACAACCCATTGCCTTCTTATTGCCATGAGAAGTCCTATCGAGGCATTCCCCGTCTCCACCCCACCACTTTTCCCTGCACAATGGTGAGATCTGAAACTAAAAAGCTCAAGTTCAGAAGGTGTGTTCCAGCCCTTGTTATGCACAAACTTTGAATATTTCTTCTACAGCTGAATTAGAAAGACATTACTCATTCAGGGATTCAAAGCAGAGAAAAAGCATCTTCTCAAATTCAGCAAAGGACTTTAACTGAGACCACTCTGTCCATTAAGAGCACAGGCATTTTATATCCGTTTATGTTAGATATTGCTGTAAAGCTGCTTAAAAAACCAGCAAACTATTTGTTTAACTACGTCGTTAAATATGGCACACAAAAGACTTGCATATTATTTCTCACTTTAAGGTACTGGTCATTAAACACTGGTAGAGAGACAAAAGGCCCTGAGCTTCCTCATTGCTTTTCTATAGATTCCATCCTAAGCTTCTGGGCAGGTAGAACGTTACCGAGCATTTCCTCATACCAGACTTGGACACAGCTGCAACGTGCTGTCGAGTCACACCCCAATGGCATACAGAAGTTTCAAATTAAAGGCTCTTCATCAGGGACACCTGGTTAAGATGGGAAGGCCAAAAAGGTGCCATTTTAATAACACTGGTGCCTTAGCAAAACAAACAAACCACCACCCACAAAAAAGACACCTGCACATGCTGCAACACAATTTCATGTTCTCAAAATGTCCGCTATTCTATGGTATAAAATAACTGTTCTGCTATTCTGATGTGCACTTTCCAGTAGCTATGGACTCTACTCCCTACACACATTAAAGTCTTGTTCATATTACAATGAGGCACAAGATAACCCTGTGGTTACTTTACCAAGGGGTCTCTTCTATGGTATCCCCAAAAGGGGGAATGCTCTCAAGTGTATGGTAAGCTACAGCACACTCCTGCCTTCCGAACTGTAACGTAGGCAAGAGGTACTTGGTGGCTCATCTACTGTTGCCAGATATCCTTTGTCCCCCTCCCTCCTCTCCTCACATCCTTCCCTCCTGCCTCCCTCGAGGAAATCTCCGCTCTGCTCTCTTCATCCAACCCCTACACCTGCCCCCTCGACCCGATCCCCTGCCGCCTCCTGACCTCTATTGCTCCCACTGTCGCTCCCCCACTTCTACATGTCATCAATCTCTCCCTTTCCACAGGCTCCTTCCCCTCTGCCTTCAAGCATGCCACTGTCTCCCCCAACCTCAAAAAGCCCACCCTGGACCCATCTGACCCCTCTTGTTACCAGCCAGTTTCCCTCCTTCCCTTTGCCTCAAAGCTTCTGGAACGTGTCGTCTACTCCCGCTGCCTGGACCTCCTCTCTGCCAACTCCTCCCTTGTAGCCTCTCCAATTCGGCTTCCGCCCCCTCCACTGTACTGAAACTGCCCTGACCAAGATCACCAATGATCTACTTGTCGCTAAATCTAAGTGCCTCTACTCCATTCTTGTCTCTTATACACATCTAGATGTGTATAAGAGACAGGTCCTTGACTGGTTCTCCTCCTACCTCTCTGACCGCTCCTTTAAAGTCTCACTCCCCAAGTCAAACTCCTCCTCCCTCCCCCTTTCGGTTGGGGTCCCCCAAGGCTCTGTCCTTGGCCCTCTCCTCTTCTCTATTTACACCCTGTCCCTTGGCAAAATTATTGCCTCCCACGGATTCCAATATCATCTCTACGTTGATGACACCCAACTCTTTCTACTCCTTCTCTCTCCTCATCTGTCCGCTCACGCCTCGTCAACTGCCTCTCTGATATCTCCGCCTGGATGTCCTGACGTCAACTCAAGCTCAACATGGCCAAGACCGAACTCCTCATTTTTCCTCCCTCCTCTTCCTCTCCCTCTAACCTGCCCATCTGCATCGATGGAGTCACCATCCATCCTATTCTCCAAGCCCATAGCTTGGGCTTCATCTTTGACACGCACCTCTCCTTTAAACCTTACATTGACTCTGTTGCCAAATCCTGCCGATTCGCCCTCCATAACATTGCTCGGATCCGCCCCTTTCTCTCTACCTCCTCGGCCAAAACCCTTGTTCATGCCATGGTTCTCTCTCGCCTTGATTACTGCAACCTCCTCCTTGCTGGCCTCCCTCGCTCTCACCTGTCCCCCCTTATCGCAATCCAAAACTCCGCTGCCAAGGTCATTCACTCTGCCCATCGCTTCGACCATGTGCAGCCTCTCCACTTCTCTCTTCGCTGGCTCCCCGTTCCTGAACATATCCTGTTTAAACTCCTGGTATTCACGTTCAAAACACTCCACGACCAAGCTCCCCCCTACCTCTCAGTCCTAATCTCCCTACACACTCCTGCACGCGCTCTCCGCTCTTCCTCTGTCCCCTCCCTCACTCTCCCTCGTTTCTCCTGCTCACCTAACCGCCTTTGACCCTTTTCCCTCGCTGCCCCCCATGCCTGGAACTCCCTCCCTACCCACATCCGCCTTGCTCCCTCCCTCCGCTCCTTCAAATCCCTCCTCAAGACCCACTTTTTCCTCGCCACCTTTCCCAATGTCTGCTAGTTGTTCCCCCATATACTTACTGCCCTCCTCTGCAGACTGCTGCAACCAACCTGATTGTAACCAAGCCAAGCACACGCACCTGAGACTTCGCATCCACTTGAATGTTTGTTTGTCTTCTCCCGTCTATCCCACTGTCCCCTCTCCCTGTTTCCCCCTCCTTGTCTTTTAGATTGTAAGCCACAGGCAGGGACTGCGTCTATTTCTATGTTCTGTACGGCGCCAAGTACATGACTGGCGCTATACAAATGTTTATAATAAATAATAATAATAACATCCCTTATTTCAGAAGCCTACAGCGACATAAAACATACGTCCCTCATTTCAACCACCACAGGAGCTGAAGAGCACAGAATATAAACAGATGTCCTTTACTTCAAAACAAAAAAAAGCCACCACCCAAAAACCAAGAGACCGCTCCAGAGTACCCCTTATTATTAAAGTTTTGATCTGACAACCCTATCACTCAAGGGCAAGCTAACTCCGACGGGTGAAGGGTGATGGTTTTGAAGATGGGTCTCTAGTAGTTTACCACACACTCCAGAGCATTCACATGTTCAGAGGAAAAAGCCTTGAGCACCAGCTGACAAATTTTGTATTTATTTATTTTTATTTATAAAATATTGATACCCTGCCTCTCCTGACACGGCAGCTTGGGGCAGCTTACAACAGCAAACAATAAAACACATACAACTCATAGCATGGAGTATTAAAAAAAAAAAACCTTCCTCCACACCCTAACCCATTTTCCCCACCCTTCACCCATCTCCCCCTCCAAACATCAGGTGGAAGACTCAGGTCTTACAGCTACGTCGAAAAGAGGGGAGATCCGGGGCCAATCAGGCCTCCACCGGAAGGGAGTTCCACAGCCTCGGTGCAGTCACTGAGAACGCCCTCTCCATCGTGGTCCCCCAGAAGACTCGGGGGACCCTGAGGGTACCCCCAGATGACCACAGGGGCCGATCTAGGATCCAAGGGGTGAGACGGTCCCGTAGATAGGTAGGGCCTAGGCCGCTCAGGGCTTTATAGGCAAGCACCAGCACCTTGAATCAGGCCCAGAAGACTACAGGCAGCCAGTGCAGAGATTGGATAAGCGGTGTAATATGCTCCCGGTGGCCCAATTCCACCAAGAGGCAGGCTGCCACATTCTGCACCAGCTGCAGTCTCCAAACCATCACCATGGGTAGCCCATGTAGAGCATGTTACAATAGTCCAGCCTAGAGGTGATAAAAGCATGGATGACAGTGGCCAGGTCAGAGACATACGGCCAAAGCCGTCGCACCAAATGGGATTGGCGAAAAGCACTCCTTGCCAGTCTCCACCTGAACATCCAAGCGGAGTTGCGACTCAAGGAGCACCCCCAGACTCTGCACCTGGGAGACCAACTGAGGACAAACCCCATCAATAATGGGGACCGCCATCCCCATTCCCTTACCTACCAGCATCACCCCCATCTTGTCAGGATTCAACCTCAGCCATCATCCAGTCCCCCACAGCTACCAAACACCAAGTAAACACCGAAACTGCCTGGGTCTGATGAAAAAGAGAGGTAAAGCTGGGTGTCATCTGCATACTGATGACACCGTACACCAAACCCCAACCACCTCGCTGAGCGGCTGCATGTACATGTTGAACAGGAGAGGGGACAGAACAGAACCCTGCAGGACTCCACACGAGAGGTCTCAGTATGATGAAAAATAATCCAAGCACCACTCGCTGAATTCCTTTGGTCAGGAAGGAACAGAACGACTCAAGAACCGTCCTGTCCACCCCGACATGATCCCGCAGGCGCGTCACCAACATCTCATCGTCAACTGTATCAAATGCAGTCGACAGATCTAATAGAATCAGCAGCAGTGAATGACCCTGATCCAATTCCCAGCGTAGATCGTTGATCAACGACAAGCGCAGTCTCAGTGCCATAGCCCGGATGGAATCCAGACTGTGAGGGATAAAGAAAACAGATACAATTCAGATGCTCCTATAGCTGTCGACTCACTATCCACTCAATAACCTTCCATAAAAAGGGAAAGTTAGAGACAGACCGATAGCTGGCAAGGGAGTAAACATCAAGCGAAGGTTTCTTGACCAGAGGCCGCACCACCGCCTCTTTGAGACAGCTTGACACTCTGCCCTCCCGAAGGGAGGCACTGACCACCCTAGCCAGCAACGGTCCCAATGTCTCCCAGCAGGCCTTAATCAACCAGGACAGGCATGGATCAAATTCACAAGAGGTGGCCCTGACCGCCCCAAGAACATCCTCCGCATCGGTGGGTGTCACTGACTGAAGTTGATCCCACAAACTCAGAAACGGCTGGGATTCCATAGCCTCTGGTTCTCCTAGTGTAATAAGCGCGGTGCCAAAGTTGTGGTGAATACGAGTGATTTTATCTGCAAAATAATCCACAAACATGTCACAGAGAGCACTAGACGACTCCATTCCCAGGTGGGAGGAGGCCAGACTGACCAGCCCCCACACCACTTGGAAAAGCCGTGCTGGATATGATTTTGTGGATGCTACGAGGGTAGCAAAAAACTTTGCTACCCACATCGCCAGGGCATAGGCTCGTAAACTAGCTCTATGACGCAATTGGTCGGCTTCAGCACACGAATGATATCACCATCACTCCAGCCGCCGTCCTCCTCGCTTCAGCACCCGCAGCTCCTTAGAAAACCAAGGCGGCCTGCGGTGCTGTTGCCTGGGAAGCAGACTGTCAGCAGAGTATTCCATAACGCCACGAGCCCATCAATGAGATGGTCGTCAAGATCATACGGTATCTCACCCAGAGCATTCCAGATCCGCTGTGGTTCCATCAGTCTCTGGGTGCAGAACCATTCGAATGGCGCAGAACCATTTGAATTTGTTCTGCACCTTTCTGGGGGCAGACATGTGCCAGGAGAGGGGTCAGCAGGAGGTAATGATCTCCCCCATTAAACAGAACCCCCTCCTCAAGGCCGGTGTAAAACATAAAAGTTCAAGGTATGCCCCCCCGATGCGTCGGGTCAATGACCATCTGGGACAGGCCCATGGTTGCCATGAACTCATGCTCTGCACCCCCGAGATCGGCATCAGCATGGATATTGAAGTTCCCCAAAACTGTCTTTGGGGACTGGAACACCACCCCTGATACCAACTCCGCTAGAGCATGTAGGGAGGCTGCTCTACAGGTAGGTGCACAATATACAAGCAGTACTCCCATACTGTCTCCTGCCAAATTGATCGCCAGATGGAGACCCTCAATACCAGATATGGATTGCACTGGATACCTTTGAACAGACCATGACTCCCTAAAAATCATGGCTCCATCTCCCCGTCCCTCCAACTATGGCTGATGCTGCATGGAATACATAAGAGGTCGGCTGCATGGTCCAGAATCAATTCCTGGACAGTTGTCACCTTACTGACCACCGACCTTGCATTCAGCAGCATCAGAGCAAGGCCAGGGACTCTCTAATCATGAGCCGTCTGCACAGCTGCTTGGGAGTGGTGAGTGGGACAGGCAACAAACACGTGTCTCGCCGCACTGATCTAACATCCCCCCCAATGGGGCCCATATTTCCCCCATCCCATCACAACCCCAATGGCCGTGTTCCTCCCGGCTGTCCCCAACCCCTCCGGCTGTCCTGCCCTGGCAGTGGGGGAGACCCCCACCCTCCCCCTTCTCCAACCAGCCTCTGTATCACCCCCTCTCACAGGGAGATTTCTAATTTCCTTAAAGGAACCCCCTCCTCACACCATAAGGACCCCACCCTAACCCAATCCCTCTCCTCAATAACCAAAGTTAACCCTCCTAAAAAACATAAACAATGACTTTCTTCCCGCCAAAAATACTCTGGAAGGCATTTGAGTTTCAACTCAAAGAAGGAGCGGTTTGCTCCCAAGGCAAGTGAAGGAAAGCTTGTTCCACCAACTAAGAAAAGTGTTTAGAATACAGTCAACGGCCCTTTTTACACGAGATGTTCCTACACATGGACACCCATCACCCATGTGGGGGAGCATCCCACGTAAGTGTGGAGCTCCCGTGACCCACGCATCCCCACCCACCCCCATGCACAGAGCAACCGGCAAAAACACAGGTTGCTCCATGCACGGGGAATGGGTGTGCACCCATCTGCACACACACCCCTCCCGGACCACACACAGACCGCCCTCCCAACAGCGGTCCGTGTGAAGAGGGCCTAAAAGCTTCCAATATAGCAGAAAGAAAGAAAAAAAAAGGCACATTTCTTTCTGTTGAGTGAATGGAAGCATAAGTGGCATCCCTCTAACAACCCTTTCTAACCCTATTCCTATTTAAAGAAAAGTTGTCTTACTCCATCATGATTAAACCATAATTTCAGTGGGTACTCACCACTTTTGAATGTCTGTCTAGTTCCTAAATTTGGGAGTCTAATTACCTTCTATGTAAGGTTTAAATATTTTTAAATAGGAGTGGTAGGATAATTTGAGGATATTGTTGTTCTCCACGGTTACTTAATTGGCCATATATGACTTTGGATAATAAAAATCTGCTAATTTGTTTGCCTGTCACTTGCCCATGGGCATTTTTAGTCACACATTAGAGTTCCGGATGTTTCAATCTTCTGGGTTTACAAGGCCACAAGTAAGTTCCGGATTCATTTTTCACTCACACACACCCCCCTGAGGCAGTTCCTGGATGCATTCTTCACACAAACACTGCCCTGAGGCAGCCTAAAGTAGTTGCAGCTGTAGACGTGACAGGCTGCCATGGAAACCAAGTGACCACAGCAGCTGCCTGCAGCAAAGCAGTTTACCAGGAGAACCTTTTACACACAAAAGTTCTGGGAGAAGTTTCACACAGAAGTTCAAAGAACCGGATGTTTAAGATCTGGGTGAGTGATTTAGACACACAAAGTTCAGGATGTAACAGCAAGCATCCAGAAGAAATGTGTGTGTAAAAACACCCCATATTCATGGCCTAGAGCACGGATGGGGAACCTCAAGCACAGGGGGTCAAATGTGGCCCAGGAATAGTTTTTATGCAGCCCCTTCTCAGTGTCTGAATCTTGCCTCTGGATGTAGTTTCTACCCTCAAATACAGAAAGACCGAGCTCAAGGGAAGGGAACACGGATAAAAGCATGCACACTAAGGGTTGGGGATGGCTCCATAGCATAGATCCATGATGTGGACCCTCCTTTTCCTGAGCGCACTCCTAGGTTTCCCCACCTCCAGCTTCTATGTGGCCCTTGGAGCTTGTATTAGTTTTCAAAGTGGCCCTTGGTAGGGAAAAGGTTCCCCAGCCCAGCCTAGAGCAAGGCATAAGCCTTGTTTAACTGTGCACTGTCCTTTTGAACACAACACAGCTAATTCCTGCAAGAAAAATGGAAGAAAAACTAAAATATTAATCCTACAGATAGAAATACTCACTGATAATTGTAACGTACTCATTTAATTCAGACAGAATTACACCCAAAGTACCTTCTATGTCAGTGGTGGAGAACCTTTTCCCTCCTCACTGTGAAAACTAGTAAAAGCTCCAAGGGTGACAGACGTTGGGGATGGGGAGGTGCACTCAGGAGGAG
Organism: Sphenodon punctatus; assembly: GCA_003113815.1. NCBI lineage: Eukaryota > Metazoa > Chordata > Lepidosauria > Sphenodontia > Sphenodontidae > Sphenodon > Sphenodon punctatus. The sequence continues at coordinate 2,483,082 of QEPC01014892.1, read as the reverse complement.
GAGGAGGGTCCAGATCACGGATCTCTGCCCTTACCTCGGCCTCCCTACCCTAAGCTCAGGCTTTCAAGTGCTTGAAGTGTAGAAACTGGATTCGGGGGCCAGATCCAGCAACTGGAGAGGGGCCAAACGAACAAGCCACAGGTCATATTTGGCCCCCCCCCAGGCCTGACGTTCCTCACCCCTGTTCTATGGACTACTCTTATTCCAAAAGGGTATTTAATGTATGAAAGAGATAATACTAGCGTGCTTATTGTTTAAGCCAACACAAACCATAGCTTACACATGTGAACAGTTCTTATACTCCGGCAAATTTGGAACCCATTTCAGTAATAAATGGCACGTTAGCTAACATACACTAGTTTCATCCTAGACTCTGCCCCATCCTCTAATACATTCCAACATTCCTTTAGGACACTACATTTTCAAGCACCAGAAAGTAAACAGGTAACAAAGTTAAGTTTGCCTGGATGCAGCTCATTTTGCTGCATTGTGCAATGTTAGAAAAACATCTTGGGCTTCAGCCCTGAGCACCAGAGTCCTTGGAAGTTAGAGAGAAACTATGTCCGAGACCAGGCTGGACGGGTCTCCACATCCCAAAGAGATTTGTGCCACTATCTTCCCCCAGCTGTTGCACTCTTGATCCCAATCCTCTCCCCAAGTACAGCCTCCACTCCCACAGGGTTGCTCCCTACTGCGTCGCCTTCCCAGGTTCTGTTGGCTCTTTTCCTCTGACTATTCAATAGCACTGCTAACAGGTATCCCTGGGACTTGTTAGCAGTGATAAATAAATAATTTAAGGTGAAATACCAGATGCTGTTGCTGAACTCTCACATCCACATGCATTACAGATTTCAAAGCTACAATACAAATACACATCTGTGCAAGGGAAAAAACAAAACAAAAAAAACTGGTCAGACACTTGTCAAGATTTTTCAACCTGAGCTGTTAAAAAGGGGGAAAGAAGTTCTCCAACAACATACAAAGAAAATGCAAGTTGTTTTTCAACTTTTATAATGTAGTTTCCTTCTATTTCCCGATGTGACCAAACATTGGTTGTTGTTTTGGTGGTTGTTGTTGGGGTTTGTTTTTTTTTTTTTTGGGGGGGGGGGGAGGATATAGCCTCAGCTACACTTTGTCCTACCAGTGTCATAATTAGCTGTAAAATCTCTGCCTCCAACAAGCCTTACCATAAAGTTAAAGAGAAAGAGCAGAATCATCTTTCCTCTGAAGTATGGGGAGCTGCCTTCAGATTCTCTCCTATTTTGAAAGCAGCATCTACATTGTACAGGCAGTGCCAAAGGCTTCTAATCCAGCAGGCTGAATGCATACTAGTTATTCAAACCCAAGAACGTGTGCATAAAAGGAATTTCATACAATTAGTCTCTGTTGTCCTCATTTTATGCTCTTTGCAGAAGTTCTCAGTCACGTGTTGCTAATGCGGAGCACAGAAATCGATTTTTTACCTCCCATTGCTAATAAATAGCACAAAACACGAAGACAAAATATGAAAGGACATTTAAATGAAAGACCACATATATAGAGACCCATTAATTTATAATTAAGGCAATTAGTCCCATTTCACAGATGACTGCAATAAAGCAAAAATGATGTAGAGCACAGTGAAACTAATTAACCATGCTTTAATCTTAGATTTTCAGACCCTGGCTAGATGTTTAGGGTCAAAGGTTACCTAGCTTAGGACTTAACTTCTACAGCAAATGTCCTTCATATTCTAATTTTTTAATTTGTTTAAGATATTACTCCAAATATAATTTTAAAGGCTTTTTTAAAAGTCTCATCTTATTTTTCTCTCTACTGTTTTATCTACAATTAGAACCAGAATGTTGTGTTCCATCTCAGCTCTTGCACAAAATCAATATTTGCTACAAATAAAAAGAAAACAAGCTTAAATATAAACCTTAAATATAAACTTTATAAACACTAACACTGGCAGGAGGGAGTGGGATAACAAATCTTTTATTATTATAACAACAACAACATGTAGGACTAATATATTGAAGAGTGTTTGTATGCGAGGGCATTTCGTTACCAAGAATGAAGCCAGGCAGTCAAATTTTCAGCTGATTCTACCGCTAAATTTTAAAATCTGGCTGGAGAGTCTGTCAAATCTTATGAAAGGTGCACAGTTCATGCTGCAAGAACTTGAATATAGATTACTTGAAGCTCTCTGTTAGCCAGCTAGTTTGGCATATTTGTAGATCAGAAATACTACAGCTAATGACGCACAGCAGTTCCCACCAGTACTAGTGCTTTGAGGATTGGAGCCTTGTTCTGTTCATCCAGCATAAAAACGACATGCATGCATAGGAGGGGAGGGGAGTGGACAGAAGATGGAATGAAGATAATTAATCCCAATGGGGACCAATTCCCCATGCCTTACTACAGTCCAGGAGACCTATAAGTGTCTGACATATCAAGTGCTGTGTCATACTAAACCTGAACACACAAACTGCAGCTTTCTTCCTTTCCTCCTGCCCAATTATTTCCATTTAGTACCTAAAGCTACAACAGTATTTCACAGGGATGTAAGATGGAAGGAAGCCAGTCATCGCAGAGCCAATTCTGAATACGTCAGTCTTGGCTCAGCAAAAGGAAATACGACCTCCTTCCCCCCTGGACATAGACCTGTCTGTGTCACGGAGGAAAAGTAACTGTGGCCGTAAAGGTCTCCAAGTAGAGACTTCCACAGCTGCCAACAAGCCAAATTCCTAAGCAAAATTAACAGCAAGAGCAAGTGAACTAAGGGAATGTCTCTTAAAAGTAGTGGCGTAACAGCCCTGTAGACTGAAATCCTCTATCTGATAAGGGTAGACAGTTTCCCCATTGTTTAGGAAATTAATTTTTTCTATTTTAAATAACCAAACACACACATACTTCGGCAGCAGCTAAAATGCCCACAGTATCTCAAGGGAACAACATGTTATGTTCTATTTTAACATATATTAAAACACAGGAATTTATTATGTTAAATTTATGTATTTCTGGCTTGCTATGCTGCATTTCTGAGAAAGAGCCTGGTATGATGCAAAAGCTTGCATGCTCTCACCAACAGAAGTTGGTCCCGTAAGAGAGATCATCCAAACTATATTGGGTGCTTTCACATGTGACAGGTCCCACCACCAAACTGCTCAAGGGCATGGTAGGAGTGGTTAGTCTAGCTGGGACTTGGCCTGGCCGCCAAACGAACATTACGGCAGCCATGGAGGAGGCGGGGAGACGCACAGATGTGCAGCCATACATCCCCGCCCCCCTGCTACGTGCAGCAGGGCCCCCCCCCTCCTGACGGACAGCCATGGTGGGCTACGATGGGCACCATGGCTGCCTGGAGGTACAGTCACTCCAGACTGGGGTAAGTACAGTGGGACATAATTCACAACAGCCAGCTTTAACTCCACTCAGGCCACCCTTACCCAATCGGTGGTGGCGCTTGGCTGTCAAGAGTTGGGGATGGTCCCAACTCGGGCTAACGCCACCAGCAACTTGGTAATGGCTCACGCTAACATCTGGTGGGTCCTTTAGATGCAACGGTGGCACCCAGTTTAATCCACACAAAAGCAGATTAAACTGTGCCACCATCACATCTGAAGACACCCTTTGTCGCCATCAGGAGATTAACACACCCAAATGCAGATCTTGGGCATAGATTGTACCATTGGAATGGATGCAGAGTGGGGAGGTTACACTCCACATATGGATGGGGGGCGGGGGGGGGGGGTTCAGGATAGATCCAAGGTTTCTTTCATGGCAAGTCTGTCCTCCTAACAAGAGAACACAGTGGTGTTTTTTTTTCATGGAATTACCTGGTCCTTACATGGCCATTTCTTCTTAGGCATATCAATGTCAGACCAGATATTTTTCAGCAGCTGGTTTAATAGTCACAAGGAATTATTGAAGGGGTGGGGTGTGTATGTATTTTCTTTGTTCCTCGGACAACAAATTGCTATGCTGCTCTGTCCTAAATGCAGGGGTGCAGTAGGCGGATGCTACACTATATGCTTGGAATCACCTTGTTCTCCCCTCTTATTATAACCACCTCAAAATACACTCAAGGCACTTCCTCCCAAATGCTAGCAATCATACAGTGTGCTAATGTTTGGGAGGACACATCAGTCCCCTCTCTGCTGGACCCACCTGCTCCCTAGGACCAAACTGTATAGCACACTGAAGCACAAAAGTAAACAAAAGCTAGCTACACAAGCCAGTGAATAAGGCAGAGTAAAATTGAATGGATGGTGTAAACATTTAGTTAAGTGTTTGCAACTGCCACAGCCTGAGTCTATCCAAGTTATTCAGCCATACAACATGTAAGCTCTCATGTTAGTATCCAGAACTTCCTACTTGTTCATACACCACCAGGCAATTCAATAACACAATCTAAACATAGCAAGATAAAAAGGCAGGCCTCCTTCAAATTAAGTTCAGTTTCCTTGCAATCACTACTGTACACAAAGTGCCAGTAAAGTCTGGTTAAATATTAGAAATATTTCACCCTTCCCAAAAGATTGAGAGCACCAAAAGGTAGACGGAAGGAATTTCACACAATTAAGACCTATGTCTTGCAGTGGGATCTATTTGTACACTTTCCTGAGCAGACACACACACACCACAATTCACAGCAGCAGAGTCAAAGGGTACAGCCACATGAGACAGTACCGCGATTTGGGCAGCTTTACCCCAATTTGGGCACTGTTGCCATGCAATGCAGTGGCTTGTGTGCCTGGCGACTGCCAGATATTCACACCACCCTCAGGGGCAGGGTGGGCAGCTGGCTGCTACGCCCTGCATCCTCCAAACAAGGCCAAGGATGCAGGGCGTAGTAGCCTCACCCAAAATGGGGCAAAGCTGCCCAAATTATGGTATATCACTGCTGCTCATGGGCCCGGACCTCATCTGCCTTGCCCTGGGGTGAGATCCACCATGGGGCTTTGAGCGACTGACGCTGTCACCATTCCCGCATGGCGACTGCCCACCCAAGAGCACGTGGGGGACTGGTCCCACCCAGCTCATGTGACTGCACCCATTATATGTTAAAAAAAATATTTGTTTGCCATTCAGCAGCAAAACTGAGGTACAAAAAAACCCATTTCCATTCTCAGCTCAAGATTGGATGAGCTGATCGGTCAACCAAGCCATGATTATTAAGAGCAGCTCAAACATCGTGCTTGAAAAGCAGTAATAAAATCTCAATTGTCAGATCAGGTTTTTGGTTGCTTGGCAATACAATTCCTTATTTGAATTTGTCTTTATTTTAATATCTTACCCCGCCCTTCCTGCCAAAGGCGGCTTACAATATTAGCCCCCTTTAGCCTGTAGCTATATATAAGATCCCAAAAGAAATGGAATTGACTTTTGTCAACTGGAATGTCCACGAAGACACTGTAAATTAGTCCCACAATGCCCCAGCAGAACAGAATTATTTGATGTGTGTGCTGGATAAGTAAATAAGACTAGGTTCTGCCTTAAGTCACACCAGCCTAATACTAGCAATTTAACTCAACGTTTAATTTAACATCAATTAAACCTCTGCACCTGGACTGCTGCTGTCAGAAGCTATAAGTGAGTCTACGAAAAAAGTCTCTTTAGAGCTGAAGTTTGCAGTGGCAGGTGATAAGACTTAACCCCAGTTCCACTGGTGGGACTGTGGTTGGGCAAAGATATGGATGAAGAGGGTGAACACCCAGTGGGTTAATCACAATACCACCAGCAGAGCTGGGACGGAAAGTTAAAACTAACCTCCACAGGCTAATGGCCCAGTACAGTAGACACCTCCATTTCTGCAAGGGCATACTAGTATCTACACAAGCAAAACAAACTTCAGCAGCATTATTATGGCTTGATGCTGCTGTAAACTAAGAGCAAATTTTGCCACAAGTTTCATTTAGCTCTTCTTACCAGAAAACTGATCAGATTCTGACACTGAATACAGGGTTTTTAAAAAATATACTGAAATGTTAAGCTTGTAAGTTTTGTTGTTGTTGTTTTAAAAGAAGTTCACACAACAATACTAAACCCTAGATTGTCCTGATGCTGTTTTGTCTCCCTCACCCTTGATGCAATAAAAACCACAAACACACGCAAATGAGCACAATCCTGCTCTCACCAAAAGCAATGGCGAAAGTGGTTATTGATGCCAAAGCTATAGAATCAGGCTCAATATATGAAGATATGGGCAAAAACTATTAAACACAATATATATTACATGCACTAACAACTTTTAAAGTCTTTCATGGGTTTGGGGCAGGAGGGATTTTTTTGCCCCCAGAGTTTATCCTAACAAGTTTAACCAGCCCACTTGGTTACTATGGGACCTTTTTTATTTTTATTTTTTAAAAGGCAGATTAAAAATATCTAACTATTTCAAAAAGCTGAAGAAATTGGTTTCCTTTTTTTTAAAATATAATATATTCTTAAGGGTCAAGAAATCTTGCAGATGCTCAAACTCCAAGCGAGCCACCAAGATGAGCACTACATGGGGAAAAATTGTTAGCTTTTCTCCCCAGCCTACCCAAAACACACATTAGTTTTCCTTAATTCCTTGTTCACTTGTGACTTCACAAGTTCTAGTGCCACCAAACCACATGCTACCAGTAATAGAAATGTAAATCCTAAAAGCAAGCAAAGCAAGATCACAAAATCCCAGAGAGAACATGGAAATACATCTTTACTTGTGAGAACACTCAATGTCTCCTGGAAATTTAAAGTATGCTTATATTCATACTGCAAAGAGATACACAGAATGCTTAAAACTAAATTAGCCATGACACAAGCTAAAATGTACTTGTGTTGTACATTTAATCTGTAAGACAAGGGGGATGGAAGGGGGGGGGGGGGGGAAATAAACATGCAATGATTTAAAGGGCAGTAACCCTAAGATTTTTTGAATGGCTCAGAACCCTTCATTTTAGTTGAAGCTGAACATGGAAAACCCTGCTGCTGGCCAGCTTATGCAATAGACTAGTTGTCAAATACACCTTATTCAGCACATGTTGATGAGCGGAGGAGCCTCCCTCTCCCCCACCAATGGCTTCTTCAAACATTCAGAAAAAAGACAGGGCCTGACATCCTATAAAGCCTTGATCAATCCCTTGTTAAAGTCACTACATTAAATTATACAAAATATTCCCCAAGTCAGCTATTTTTTTATCCTTCAGCAACCCTCCATTTTGTCAACTTGTTTAGATTAAAATATTTAATACTATTTAGTACTTTTTTTAAAAAGTGTTCAAAAATTTCTCTGTGGTGTATATATGAGAATTGATGTTTGTGTGGCAATTTTAATTTGAGTAAATTAAAATTGCTCAAAACCCTAGTATCATATAACTATTTGCAAGGGGAAGGTTGCAGGGGAGAAGAGAAAACATCAATGAAGTCCTAAAAACATCATCTGCAGATTATCTGTATGTTAAAAACATCTGTACATTAAAAAAAAAAAAACAGTAGGTAATTTTGTATTGCTTCTGAGAACAGGCAAACTCCTACCCTCCCCCAAGGCCTTGAGAAGAAATTTTAAGATCAAAGATGATCTACTTTCTTCCTCTGTTTAAAGCGCCTTTTAAAAATTGTGCTGCTTTAAATAAATAATAATCTCAAAAGCAGGCAGCTACATACCATTTCCCCCAGAAGTCAAGGCAAGCTACAGTATTTAAGAGAATTCCAAATTTGTAAGGGGTTAGGGGCTTGAAACTTTTCAATTTTTTTTTTAATAAAGCGTTCTCCACTGGCACCTAGCCTGCCCTCTTGCCTTGCATTCCACGTGAGAGGGGGCTGAAAACTGATTGGGGGGGAGGAGACCCACTTTCCTTAAAATTAAATTTTTATTTTTTTTTAAAAAGAGGAAAGTAGAGAATGATTGTGAGAAGCCCACCATTAGCATCATGATCAGCACCCACTTGCACACCCCAAGTCACTTTTCCCTCCCCCACCTAACTAGTATCTTTTTCTCCCAAGGCCTACAGATACAAATAGTTTAAAAAAAAATCAAATTAAATTTTTTTAAAAAACTACAACCCTTATGGGGAGAAGAGAGACAAGTCGCCAAAACTACAAGCAGAAGAGAAGAGCACTTGCCAAGCATGGAGATTTTAAAGAGTCTTTTACAGATCTTTTTAAAGATCAAATCCTATCAACTGTCCACCCCCGATGGTGGCTCTACACAACCACAGGGAGTAAAGGGGAGGTTCATATGGAAGGGGAAAAGAAATCTCCCAAAATCTCTTTCCCAAGCCCTTCTCTCTTGACTTTCTTTTCAACACTTACTTTCTCTCTCTCTCTCGTTTGTTTTCTTGGTAGGTATAAAACCTGCCACCAGCCTCTTCTCCTCAGGAGCTTGATGCTTGCCACTCAAGAACAACCTCTCTCTTCTTCAGAGATCTTTTTCTTCTTCGCCTCCTCTTTTAAAATTTAAAACTTTACTTTGTTGGCTTTGAAGAGGGAAGTTTGATGAGAAGGAGGGGGGGGGGAAGAAGACGAGAAAGAGAGGAAACGTTTGGAGATTTTCTTCCTCCCTCCCCCCACCCCCAATGACTTGAGGGGGGGGAAATAATAAAGAGCTAAGGCAAGAAAGTTGCCTTTTGTAAAAAAAAAAAAACACAAACAAAAAAACCAACCACAACCAACCCTGAAGTTTCCAAAGGAACCAAACAATTAATAATCAATGGCCAGCCCAAGCAGACACAAGGAGGAGAGAGAGAGAAAGAGTTTTGCTGCTCAGTAAACTTCAAGCTGCTGGGATGAGGTCATTGGTGTAAAAATAAAGAGATGGCGTCACTTGAAACCAATCCCAGTGAATGAACTCAGCCGGGGGGTGGCGGGAGGAGGCAGCAGGACAGCGAGCAGCCTCCTCGGCGAAGGCAGCTCCCTTCTCCCCACAGCAGCAGCGGCGGCTCCAAACCCCAGCTCCGCTCCCCGCCCCCCAGCACATGCTACAGCAGCGGCAGCGGTGTCATCCTGCCTGTGGTGTCTGGCTTTCTGTGCAGGGGGGCGGGGGTGTTGTTCCATTTCTCCCCCTTGGACTTCGGTTTGAATAGTTGGTGTTTCTGAGGCAGCCCCTGGGGGAGGAGCCTGGGCAGCTGCTGGACAACGAAGCGGCCATTCAAATAAGCTCTCCCTCCCCGCTCTTCCCCCCCCCCCCCCAACCAGGCAAGTGCAGACTGGTTGCTCCCCCTGCCTGTGGGGGGGCTGGGAATACAGTTGAAATGAGAGCAGGAATGTGGCATAAAACATGGCCCCCACAGAGAGTGTCTTAAATAGGGGGGGGGAGCCCCAGCTTGTGGAGGGCCCGCAGAGATTCAAGAGAGGGGCCCGAAAACATGGAGCCCATGAGTAAATGGGAAAAACAGGGGCAGCAATACCCAAGGGAACATCCAAAAACTAATTAGTTGTTAGCATTTTTCTAATGGACAAGTCAGCGTATGTCGGTCATAGTCCTACTTCAGAAGGGAAATAGGAAACCCCATCTCATTCAGGCCTCCAACTTCCCTGGATCCAGCACTGCCCACCTCCTCCTACTTTGTTCTCCCTCTCTCTTTTGCATCTCTTTCCCTCCCTCTCCTCTGCCACCTTCTCTCTTTCTGCCCTTCTTCATCTCATGCTCCTCAGGCTTTGAAGGGCCTGCCTTACCTCTCTGACCTGACTGTGGGAAAGGGTCCGGGGCTGCTGTCTGGAGGCTCGGGCATTTAGGGTGTTTTTAAATGAGATACTACCATGCATAGACACCAAGGAGCCACTCATCAACCAACCCTTTGAAGGTGGAGCAGGGGGATGCACCTAGGGTGGCCATACCTCCCCTTTAAAAGGGGACACATGAATACATGTTGCAGGGCTGCATTTGTTCCAGTGCAGCCCTGCACCATGTATTTTTCATAAGCATCCTCTTTTAAAAAGGGGAGGTATGGCCACCCTAGATGCAACTGTACTCCCATGAACCACACAATACCCACTCCCAGCACATTGCTGAGAAATCCGAAGCGTTGCTGCGTGGGGCAAGCCAAAAAAGGGCATGGCAACAGGCACCCATATGAATGGGGCAGCTGCCCACACCCAGAGGCTGGTCCCCTACTCATAGGCACTGTGCCATGGGCAAGGACACAGCCTTTGTAAGTCACGGGAACTGGCCACAACCCTGGGACATGTCCATTTTAAAGGCCAACCTGGCGCGCTTCCCCCTCGTGGCAGGGGGAGTGCACGGTGGCTGCCGCAGCAGCAGCTGCCACACTGGGAGCCACTTATTAGGATCCCTCCCCACTCACCCCGCCCTGCCATAGACCCTCCCCTCCCCCTGCCTCTCTCATTTAAAAATACCTCTAGGGCCTTTTGAGCAGGATTTCTCCCATAGTTTAAAACTGTGGCGCTGGGNAAGTTGCCCAGGCGCCATTAAAAACACCAGCACCACACATCTCCAGGTGCTTTGAGACGAGGCATAGATAAGACCCCGATAATCGAGGTCTTTTCTACACCATGTCTCAGAACACCTGGGAGTCACGTGGTGCCACTGTTTCTAATGGCACCTAGGCGACTTCCAGTTTACAGAGGTGTGTCTAAAGCGCACCCCCTCTCTGCAGCACTGCAGCTTTAAACTGCAGGAGAAATCCCACTCGCTTAAAGAGATGCCTCCCACCCCACTCCTTCCCCCATCTGTGTAGTACATCTTCCTGCTGGCAGGGTTCCACAAGCCTCAGTTGCTGAGCGCCTGTCGGAATCTAGTTCCCCAAGAATGGCAAGGACACAGCCTTGCTAGAGTGGTGGGGAGATTACTGCCCTCCTGCTGGTGCTGAGGCTCTGGACAGTTGGTGCTGGGATTCTGGACAGTTTCACCACTTATCTAATCCCTTCTGTTATATTCTGCCTCTTGCCAAGGCCAGCTCACTCCTAGTCACGTTAGACAATTTGTCCAGGCAGCAGCCTTCTGGTGGCATCGTCAAAGGATCCTTCTAGAGTGGGGGCAGGGAACCTCGGGGGCCAAATGTAGCCTGGGGCTAGTTTTTATGTGGCCCCTTTCCAGTTCCTGGATCTGCCTTCTGGATCCAGTTTCTAAACCATCCCACCCCCCAGCACTAAAAAACTGAGCTCAGGAGAAGGTAGGAAAGATGAGGGTATGCACACAAGGACAGGGGTCAGATCCATGGCACAGATCCATAATCTGGACCCTCCTCTTCCTGAGTGCACCCTGAAAGCACTCCTACCCTCTACTTCTATGTGGCCCCTGGAACGTCTACTCATTTTTAAAGTGGCCCCTGTGAGAGAAAAGGTTCCCCATCCCTGTCCAAAAGTGACCCAGTCTCCAGAAATCCGCAAGGAAGAGATAGCACATTGTGCAGCAGTGTGTCCAGGGCTGGCGTAACAATAAAGGCAGAACAGGCAGCTATCTAAGGCAGCAAGCTGAAGGGGGTGGCAAAGCTCTGCAGCTGGATCAAGGGCCGGGAGAAGGGAGAGCTAGGGCCACCACCAGCCCTTCAGTGCCCAGGCTGGGGTGGCTCCTGGGGGAACTTTGCCAACCTGTCCCCCGTATGCTCTTCCTGCAGAGCAGGGGCCCTCTGGGGCACATGGGGGTGCGTAGAACCAGCTGGGCTGCAAGTGCAGCATCTGAGCAGGGAGGGCAAAGTTTTATTTGGGTTAGAGGGATGACCTGGTTCAGTGAGAAACATTCTGATCTCCAGTCCTATGCCATCTATTTAAATGGCCTTAGCAAGTCTACCTGTGCTTCCCGCATCAACCACTAGCTGCAACTCAAAGAACCGCTAATGTCGTGATATCCCACTTTCTGTTCCAGCAGGAACTTCAGCATATAAAATATGAAGTTCCATTGAGTCACAACATCCTGGATCAAGTGATGCGGGAGACATTTTCCTCTGCCCGAGAATCTTAACATTCACCAAATGGTGGGAATGGCCACATCTTTCTCCTTACACCAATGGCAGCAGAAACCGTAGCATGCTCCCTGTCCTCCAAAATGTTCTCGGTCTGCCATCTCTCATGGGTGCAAGTGCATTGTTCATATCGTCTAAAAAAAATATCCACATTGACTGATTTCCTATAGCCAGCTGCCCAGCATGGTTTCTGTACTCTATAGCAGGAGAGGCCAAGAGGTCAATGATCTACCAATAGATCACAAAGTAGTCTCCAGTACATTGCAGACTGGGGAAGGGGATCAGATTCTCATAGATCACCTGTGAGGAGGAGAGCAGGACCAGAACCCCAAGGAATGTCTCTAAGGAAGAGACAGGCTAGGTGATCTCCTCCAGTGCAGCGAGGAAGGCTCTAGGTGTTTTTAAATGAGCAAAAGCTTGGGGGGGGAGGGGGGAAGAATTGTGTGTGGGGAGGGATTCTAATGGGTGGCTCCCAGCAAAGCTACTGCAGCAGCTGTGTCACTCCCTGCCACAGACCATGGGGAAGGGGGAAGCACCCTGGGCTGACCTTTGAAATGGACGTGTTCGGAGTGGATGTGAGTACTGGGGAACCAGGCTCCCCAGCACTCCTGGCCAGTTTCGGTTACTTGCAACGGCCGTGTCCCCCACCCACACTGCCTCTGAGCAGGGGACCTGTGTGCTGATATGGGTGACTGCCCCAGTTCATACAGGCAGGGGATGCGTGGGTGCCTGTTGCCACGCACCTTTTGGCTTGCTCCGCACAGCATGCTCTGGATTTCTCAGCCGCATGCTCTGAGTGCCCATGAGTGAGTGCTGACTGAGTGGCCTGCACCACCTTCAGAGGTGCAGTTGGACTAGTGTCTCCTGCGTGGCCATGTAGCATCTCGTTTAAAAACACCCTCTAAAAGGGAGTGCTTCTCTCCACTCCTGAGACCAGGTGCTGTGCTGCCTTAAAGCTGGGAGCTGGCAAAAACGGTTCTGGCTTGGAGCACCAAAGCCAGCAGGAGGGATCCTAGTAGATCACTTGAGGCTGGATCAAGTGGATCACATGCACCATAATTCTGGCCAGTGGCCACTCCTGCTCTATAGGATGTAACTCCTTAGTAGACAAATGGGTTTTGTCTAGCACCGGAGCATGCAACAGTGCCCAATTAACAGAGAACACCCCAAAGCCACAGGCATCAGAAGGATGAATATATATGCTCTCCCCACCCCCATGACAGGTCAAGGGTGGCAAGGTGTGGGCGTAGGTGGTATAATGAAATACGAGCAGGGGCAATGGGGAAAATGCAGTGAGCACAGGTCCCTGAATAGGATCAGAGCCTAAGGAATGGGAGGAGAGTTAAGAACCAGCATATTCTATGAAGGATTTAGGCCTTAATACAGATACAGGGTACAAATCTCCACCACTAAAGTCAATGGGAGTTTTACCATTGACTTTAATGGGTGGAGGATTGTGCCCAGGGTGTAAAAACAAAAACAAACACAAACCTGTCAAGCTTGGCCAAATCCTCAGATCTTTTTTTTTTTTTTTAAAGTTAATCTTCAGGGTCACAAAAGCAGCCATGGTTACCCCACATGCTTTCATATACAAGCTCTTATTTCTATAGACCCTAAACTGGAGAGCTTTCAAAACATCAGGGTTTTGACCTCAGAAAAAAACAAACTGGATTTTTTTTATTTTTTTTTTAAATCACCCTCCTCTCCCTTTATGAGAAATTTACCACCAAGAACAAATTCATTTTAGTACCAGATCAATAGTTAACAGAGCAAAGTATGTCAAGAGAGACAGGTGAAAATATTATGTTACATGCAAAAGCAGCATGTAAGGATTTCAGAGCTTAGAATTTCTTTTCCGGGTGCAAGGTTGCATTTTGTGTCTATTTTAGTAGCACCAAGAGTTCAGAAATCTAAAGTGGAGCTGGGGTGAAGGACCAATCATTTATTTTTACTCTGTTTTCTTGTTTGTAGTTTAGATCTACAGGAACTGGTTGGCTCCTTTGTCTTAGGCATGGACATAGTTGCCTAGTGGCTACAAAATTGGTTTTGGAACCTGACCAACAGGCTTTTTTTTTTTTTTTTTTTTAATAATACTTTCCTTCTTCCAATTAGGCCATATATTTCTTGGAAAGTGTCTTTCTGGTGATGTGTCAGGTTTGGGAGTCAGATTTCCTGATTTTTGCCATTGATAGACACCATTTTGAGGATATTTCTTTGAGGCTGCTTTTTTTTACCCCCAGTTGTCTAGCCTTGTAGAGATATGGGGGTTTTTTTATTAAAAATTCTTATCCCACCCTATCCCAAAGGCTCAGGACAGTTTACAATACGTAAAATATTTTAAAATATACAAATATCCTATCCTAAAGTTTTCCAAACCCTATCCCTGCCTGCTAAATGTCTAGCTAAACAGAAAAGTCATATCATATATGGAAGATGAGCAAACTTGGGCTTAGACACACCTCCAGGGGAAGGGAGTTCCACAATTGTGGGACAGCCACCAAGAATGCCTCTCTACGCATCTTTGCAGTGTGAATGTGATGGGTAGTTAGTACATGCAAGAGAACACTCCTGGCTGACAGCAGAGGCCATGAGGAGAAATGAGGAGGAGGAAACGGGCGCATCCATTTAGGGCTTTGTAGGTGAAGAGCAGAATCCTGAATCGTGCCCAGAAAGCTATTGGTAGCTAGCTACTGCAGACTCTAACACAGGTATAATGTGCTCCCAGGGACCCACCCCCAAAAGAAGGTGAGCTGCCACATTCTGCATCAGCTGCAGCTTGCAAACAGTCATCAAGGGTAGCCCCAAGTAGAGCGCATTGCAGTAGTCTAGCCTTGAGGTTATGAAGGCAAACACTTGCCTCCTTGGAACTTTGTGTTGAGAGTTTTTCCTTGAGATCCCGCACCAGAAGCATTGTTTCCAAGCAATCAGAAGTAATAATTTCACTCTATTTTGAATTGGTGAGACCTCAGCTGGAGTACTGTGTCTAGTTTGGGGCACTTTATTTTAAAAAGGATATTGACAAATAGAACAGATTCAGAGGAGAGTGGCAAAGAGGAGTCTGGTAAGCAAGTCTTATGATAAAAGATTGAAGAAATTGGTATGTATAGCACGGAGAAGAGAAGATGAAAGGGAGACATGATATAAGTCTACAGATATCTAAAGGGTTGCAACTCAAGATGGCAAGAATTGTTCTTCATTGCCATCTAGGCAAGACTAAAAATAATGGGCTCAAATTACAAGGAGGAAGATTTTGGTTAAATATCAGGAGAAGCATCCTAGCTGTAAGAACTGTGCAGCAATAAAACAAGGTGCCTAGGGAGATTTTGAAAACCTCCAGAGATGGAGAGCCTACAAAGAGGCTGGGCAGCCATCTGCCAGGGATGTTGTAGCTGTAGGGGTTTTAAAACAAGCCACGTTCACGCATGGCCCCCCACCGACTGCATGTCCAACTGCTTGTATGAAAGTGGCGCGTGGGGGAGCACGCTCCTACGAACAACACAGTGGCCACTCATGAGCCAAAAAATTGGGAGTGCTCTGTGCAGGGCCAGCCACATATGCAGAGGCTGCCTTAATGGTTGAGGTGGCCAGGAGCTGCCCATGTAAAGCACGCCCCACGCAGATCACGTGTGTGGGCTCCCCGCAGCTGTGCCACTCAGTGGTCGGACTAGAGGACTCTTGAGATCTCTTCCAACTCTATGATGCCACATCCTTGAGCAGATTTCTCACATGTAAATGCAATTTATGCCCATTTTTAAATCTCCTTCTGCTGCCAGAGCAATGTAAAGGGGCCATAACATAAAGAGAACTAAGCACCACAGTATTGACCTACCTAATGGGGGTGCTACGAAAGAAACAAAGTTAAATCAGCATGTTTAGGTCCTCATGTGAAAAGCCCTAGACAAAAACAAAGTGATGGGTATTATTTTTAATCAAAATGTAAACAAAAGAAAAAGTAAAAAGGTCCCAAATGGATATGGTATAACAAAGATGGCCAACCCATAGCCTATGAAATATATTTGTCTCCCAAAACAGTCTGGTGTAGCTCAGGAGAGCACATTGAAGGCACAGACTAAGTTTGGCACGGACAATTATTTATTTATTTAATTTATTTTAATACATTTATACCCTGCCCCTCCTGCAAGCAGCTCGGGGCGGCTAACAAATTTCCAATAAAACAACCTTAAAAATATTTTAAAACAGTCAAACAAATCTTACAAATAGAAACGGAAAGGACAAAAATAATAAAGAGTAATAGAGAAGGGTAGGAGGATAAAAACCCACTAACCCACCCTCCCCAAAGGCCTGGGCAAACAGCCAGGTTTTACAAACTCGCCGGAATGTAAGAGGCCCAGGACCAGGCGAGCTTCCTCCGGGAGTGAGTTCCAAAGGCGCGGCCCGGCCACCGAGAATGCCCTCTCCATTGTGGCCCCACGCTTAACACGGGGGACCTCCAAGAAGGCACCCCCGGCAGACTGAAGGAGCCGCTCTGGGGCGCGGAGGGCGAGGCGATCCCTGAGGTATGAGGGGCCGAGACCGTGAAGGGCCTTCTAGATCAACACCAATACCTTGAACCTGGCTCAGCATGCTATTGGCAGCCAGTGCAGAGCCCGGAGCACAGGTGTTATGTGGTCCCAGTGACCCGTCCCCGAAAGGAGACGGGCCGCTGCATTCTGCACTAGCTGCAGCCTCC
>QEPC01014892.1:2428028-2464597 GCA_003113815.1 Sphenodon punctatus | reverse complement strand
GAACGGAGAGCGAGTGGGAGTGTGTGTGAGAGAGTGCAAGAGGGAGAGAGTGAGAACCTGAGAGCAAGCGTAAGTCCTGTGCGTCCTTCCCTGATTCACACGGTGTCCGGGGGGGTTCTAGCGTGTGTGTCCTGTCCTGGTTCGCCCCCTCCTGGTCTCGTGCACGGTTTCCCCACTCACCCTCACCCCCGTACCTATAGCCCTGGGCCCTGTATACCTGAACTTGACAGCCCCTTACGGTCTTCCCCGGTTGGGAACCGGCAAAGCCTGCACCCCTATGATGACTTAGGTGGGGAACGGCTAGTCCTTCCGCAACCACCCTATAAGATCCTGAGGGGCACCTTTTTCAGGCACTGCTGCTCCGTCGTGGGGATCGCCCTTGGGCTAGGTTACGAGTGTGGTGACGCCCGTATTCCCCTGCCCCGTGAGGATTTCCCGTCCACCCCTCACAGTATTCCCCTTCCCCGTGAGGGTTTTCCGTCCAACCCTCACATAGGCATTGATCCTATAATATTAAAATGTGTGTCGTGCCAGCTTGGCATGTGTTGCACCCATGCAACAGTGCACGTGTGGGTGTTGTAAATTGGCTTGCACAAAAACTCTTGAATGGCTGCAAAAGGACTGCTATGCAGAAGTCATCATCAATGTCTGCTTATACAGAAGGAAATGAAGATGGCCACCATCATGATTACATGTGAAAGACAGCTCTGAAGCATTATAGTCTACAGTCTGAATTTAGTAACATAGGGAGAAATTATCTAGGTTGGTTTCTGTTGTATTATGAGGCATTGAAAATTATATAAATACATTGAGTTACCTATTGACTTATTTTTTGTTAGGGTCATAGGGCAAAGGACATCTGGGATGTGGAGCAGGCAAGAACAAGGTCTCAGAAGTGGAAAATGGCGTACTCTCACAACTTCCTGGGATACCAGCAAATTTCATGTGCTGGTTGGCAGCCAAGCAAGAAGCTGGGAGGTGTGACAGGAGGTAGGGCGTGGCTAGGGCTTGAAAAGTAGGCCTCATGGGGTGGGGTTGGCTGGGCCCAAGGTAGTGGTGCAGGAGGGCTGGCCACTCCTCCAGAATCCCTGGAGGTGTAGATTCAAAGCTGGGTCCGGACATCATTTTACCTCCTAATAGTGCTACGTATGGGTATGGCATAGACCACAGTGAAATCTATTGTTCTGACTTGCATTTTAGGGTGTTAACTAACATGACGGTGGCCTGCAGAGGCCTATGAGCCACCGGCACGTTTGTTAGCAGATGTTTGCCCAGGATTGCTCTCAGGCGTGTTGGCAGTGAGCCCAGGCTATAATCCTGGAGGTCTCTGGGAATACAGCCCAGGCCGCCATCCACCCAACCAGGCCTAAGCAGGCTACAGTGGGCTATAGTATTTGTTGTGACTCACCGTGACCCAGCCCAGATTAGGGCCCCCATGGCAGCTGTCATTGGCTGCCGTGGCTACCTATCACAACAGGGGTCCGAGCAGCTGCATATTTATGTGTCTCCCCATCCTCCCCGGCGGCACGTTTGTTGTGCCTGCTGACCCAGTCGGGACTGTGTTGCTAGCATGTACCCCACTCGGGTCGCATTTTGACACTGTCTATCAACACCCTTAGTCGACAATTTAAAAGTGGCTGTGCCCAAAAAGAGGTTGGACATCCTCGGGTCAGAACTTAACCTTTTTGAGCCCAACTGAACATTTTACAGCGTAGAAGAAGAGGGTAAACACAGTCCAGGAGTACTAGGTATAACATGTAAGAAAGACATTTTCAATCAAAATTTAGAAACAAGTGTTAACATGAATCTTACATGAAAAAAGAATTCTAGTAGAGGACTAATATTTGTGAAAAGACCTGAAATTGACTCTGCTTTTAGTCACTCAACCCAATCCTCATGGTGCTTTAACAGCACAAACCCTACTGAAACAAACGGGACTCATACCAGCAGAGCACTTTGAGCAGTGCAGCCACTGCGAGTAACACTACTGAGCTATACGTGCACAGCATTGCTGACTCTCACAAATTTATCGCGAGAGAAGCCATTTCTAAGCCTCACTCACAATCTTGTTATTAGTAGCACTAATCTCATGAGAGAATGTAGCAACCCGCCAGCTAATTGGGCTACAGGCCCTTTAAGAGGCTAGTACCAACAGGGAGGCTTAGCAGGAAGCAGGCATCGGGAAGCATGGTGCAGGAGAGAGCCCAGCAGCCTCCTCACCATGCCCCAAGGACTCAGCAGCAGCAGCATGAGAGTGAGTCTGACCCCAGCTCAAGGGGCGTCGCTAGGCCTGGGCTTCTGCCCGAAATCTCTTCCCCAGAGCCCTGAATCGCCTCACCTGATCAGCAACTTTGTTGGGTGTCTCTGCGCCCCTCCTGGGCTCTGGGAGAAGGAAGGGAGACGGTGGGTAGAGCAGCCTCTCCCCCCAGTGCTGCCAGCTCTCATACTGCTGAAGCAGAGCTGCTAGTTGGTTTAATGGTTTATGATTGAAGAAATAGCAACTCATGAGTTATACACCAAATGTCTTGATTTTTAAGATTTTGTCTCTTGATTTATGAGACAGTGGAGCTGCATGCATATGATCAGTGCAAGGCCCTGCACCTGCAGCAAGCTTCAGTTGGGGAGAATGCCACCATCCATGTAGAATTAAAGAACAGCAGCATAATAAGGACAGATACAGGTAAATAAATAGACTTCAGCGTATATGCTAGAAAATAAACCCAAGTTAAGCTGAGAGTCAGGCCCAGAAAGTTTAACTCAGACCACTGTGTTTCAGATTCTGCAGAAGAGTCTTAAAGTGAGTCTCCCCTGTATACTATCAAGGGGTGGGGCCTTGCAGCTGTA
Organism: Sphenodon punctatus; assembly: GCA_003113815.1. Lineage (NCBI taxonomy): Eukaryota > Metazoa > Chordata > Lepidosauria > Sphenodontia > Sphenodontidae > Sphenodon > Sphenodon punctatus. The sequence continues at coordinate 2,461,753 of QEPC01014892.1, read as the reverse complement.
TACTCATTTTGTGAGGCCAGTTTATCCTGCCAGATTAATGTGACAGGGCTGATGATGGGACTTGCCACAGCACTGATCTTACAAGTTCTTTCTTTTGGAGTACAAGCTGTATACAGCTTTTAGTGCAATAATGTAGATTCCAAGTTATGGGGAGCTGCTGAAGAGAGAAAAAGTTTACTATCTGCCATAATGGTTTTTTTCAGATAGACACGGGGCTGCCTCCTCCACCCACAAGCTGTTCTGGAAGCACGTTCCTGCATATGCACACGTTCAAGCCTGTCTGGGTTGGATTTAAATGGGCTGGCAGGTTCCCTGACCCGCAGTCCACCCGTGCGGTGCTCCCCCCACCACAGAGTTGTGGGCTAGAGTGACCGCAATGCTGCCTGGGGCAACGGCCAGCTGGAGGTGGAGCAGCAGAGAGAGTCTACACATTAGACAGACTGCTGCTCTGGGCCAGTGCCCCAGGTCTGGCCAGCCTGCTCATCCTGGGGTGCCGTCGGCAGTTCTGGAGCACTGGCAGTGGCGCTGTGTGCTCTGCTTCAACATTCTGGTTGGGCCCTCTTTAGACGAACGGACAACCTAGGGTGAAGCAGAGCAGAAGCGGGGCAGCTGTCAGACTGAAAATACCCAGCGTCCCCAAACTGTGCAGCTTTGCAGTACTAGTATCTGAGCTGAGATTTCTTCAAGAGGGAACTGCCTGTTCTGAATGTTTTAAAGGGAGATTGTCAAGCAGACACTTACATACACAAGTATCCTCATTGACGGACTGCATTTAATGGCTTCTGTCTTTAAAGCACATTGAAATGAAGGTGCCTTAACTGGCATAGCACTGTGAGGAGGACAATCCCCCTTAAAGGCCTGCTTGTTTACAAGCTCTGTCTAGTCTTGCAGAGGTATATGTGTAGTTGCTTTTATCCTTTAGGAGGCAGTCTCCGCCACCCACCAAGAAAGACAGACCCTAACTACTCTTTTGAGTTGGGAGTGCAAAGGCACTAATGCTGTCCTACTGCAAGAGAACTGGGAAGAGAAGGAGACTAGAAATAAAAATCCAACTGATGACTCGTTTCATTATCCAAACTGAATTAAATGCAGATGAGTTAGCCAATAATATAACTGGCCAGCTATACCTGGTGTATCATCCACAATATAATTAGCAATGCAGGCAGGTTTTTGGTTTTAATCTTTGCTGTCTCTGGAAGCCTATTGGGCCATTTGCTAGTACCAGGTTACACCAGCTGAGGATCTGGCTCATTGGACCGAACTCTATGCCTTGCATAGTTCTTCTCAGTCCGGTGGAGTGTTGAGGATCAGCCATGTCAATTTCTAGCAAGTGAATCCAGAGTGGATGTAAAATGCTGACAGAAGCGCTGAGCCTGATCCAGCAACACTGGAAATTGGTGGTAAATGTGCACTTGAACGCTTTGCTAGATCAGGCCCATAGCATTCAGAATTCTGCAGGATGTAGGCCCAAGAGAGCAAAGAGGTCTTTTTGGTGTGATTTTACACCCCTTCAATTATTTTGAATCAGTGCAAGGTTGTTTTTCGCATCTATAGTGCAGAGTATAAATGGCACAAGATGAAACTGGTGGTCTAGAGAATCTTGCCCATGTGTCATTAGGCAATGAAGCATCAGACCCATGCCTTCAGCTTTTGCAACTGCAAATAGTTGCCATCTAATACAAACAAGTGTGAATAATAACCCAGTTTATTTTGGATGGCTGATTAATGGGAACATTACTCATATGCCCACTACTTGACATTTCCAATTACATCTTCATTTCATTTGTGGGCTAAGGGTTATAAATACTTAGGAATTTGCCACCAGTTGGGTGACCACCTGTCTGCTTAAACATTATTGGGGGGGAGGGGGCAAAGATGTGTCCCCTTGAAGAATGCCGAAAGCAATCCGAGAGACTCTGAATGACATTTCTTGATTTCTGAGAGTGTCAGGGAACAGTTTTACACAGCAGCACTGTCAAAGAGTCAGCATTAGGAACCTTTCCCATTTAACATACTCAGCAGTTTGTAGTAGCTTTGTAGGGAAGACAAAATAAGTCACTTAATCCACTAATGAAGCCTGGCAAGGCAGCCTTGGGATGGAGTCATGGACACCACAGGAAGTCCCTTCACTGGGGCCCCCACCCCTGAATGACCCTGGGGGGGGGGACATATACACAAACACACCCAGATTGCATAAACTTTCTTGCCCTAGGAAGCCAGGCTAAAAGAGATGGCTTCTCTTGGGAAAGTTTGCAATTCTTCTTGGCTGGCTACTCCTTCAGCAGGATGAGCCACCGAATGCATACTGTGTGCGTATGTAAAATACTTCAAACCAAAGGGTCAGTGCTGTAGATTAGTTGCTTCCTTGGTTAATATTTATACACCAGACATTGTAGCACTGAGATCCTTAGTTAACAAATAGCTCAATGGAGAATACTATAGAATGAGATTTAAAAAACAAACACACACAAACACCTCCCCATACCTTTATTGCAATATGTCTCCCATTCCAAGTGGCAATAGACAACTTTAGCTGGCTATTTCAAGTGGCCACCGAGTGACAGCCAGCATGTGGTGTGACCTTTTTCAAATCCAAATTGTTCCATCCCCCAACACTCTTGTGCTCTGTTCTCAAGATCAGTGGCCAAGGCATATAGTCACATCCCTGTTTATATACATAGGCTTTTTTGACACAGACAGGGATGGGTGTTCTGGTACGATGGGGGGAAGTGGGTGGGTGTCCCTTTACATGGACGCACACCCACCTCCACCCACAGAGCCGCCTCCAGTTTTCTATTCTAGAGGGCTCCAGGATAGAGATGGGTGGAGGTGGGTCTTGCATGGGAGCACACATGCACCCCCACCCATTGCCCATGGTGTGTTCACACAGGTGAACACTGACCAGGCACCCATTCTCCCCTCCCCCCCCAACATTTACATGGATGCTCCCACTGGTGGCACACCTGCCTGAACACCAAGCGGGGCTGGGGAGAAGGGGGGGGGAGGTGTCTGTGCAAAAAACAGCCATATTCTTTTTGATAATGTGCAACCGTGCTACTTGTATATTAAAACGATTCTCCCATAGAGAATCTTTAACAAAAAACTTTGCCTGGGTCAGTTAGATACCAAGGTGCAAGAAGGAAGGTGGGTTGGAATTTTCAGTTGCCAAACTTTATGCCCATGTTACATGGGAGTAGTGGAAGATACAGTGCACTTTGTGGATTTGTCCTTTTTACCAGGTAACTAGAGACTGTTTCTTGATTTCAGCTACTGCCTCGGTACCTTGCTTTGATGCTTTTGAGAAAACATGGTGGTTGCTCCAGAGTGAATCCTTGAGTGTTTTGACTGCTCTGGCAAATTATGTATGTTCTGCCCAGAAACCTTGTAAGCATCTGATTAAGGGATGCTCCTTTTGGGAGCCTAATGTTTGAAGACATGGTCACTGTGTTCTGAGCTAAGGATGAGCTTATCTTATGCATCCATTATGCAATATTTTTAGGAAGTGAAAGGATTAGATCCTTTATTTTATATATAGTTATATTTTGGCCTGTGGCCATAAACAAGTTTGATTTGCTGTAAAGATCAGTAAAGGTATCAGTGAGCTTCCTTTGTGGAGTATTGTCCAGTTTCTTCCATCAGGGTTTATAAAGTGAGGATCCAAGTGGATTCCAGGGATATTCTGTTAGGTTTTCCCTAGATCCTCACCTCATAGATTGCTCACCAAGGTTCCTCCTCCTTCCCTTCTAACTAACCTAAAAACCTGCACCTGCAGCTTCTTGGCTGTATCCCTGTCTCTCATCGTGCTCCCATCCCCCCTTTCTTGTTCATCCTGGATTGAAAGCCCCTAGGGCAGGGACCTATCTCTAATCCCAGCAGTCCAGTGCCAGAAACATTGTTGGTGTTGTATACATTAACAGTAATATTCTGGACCTGGTGAGCCACTAGACATTGTTCCCACACTGCTTAATGAGTACCTTACGTCTCTTCTCCAGCTTCCCATCTCCTGTGTGCAGCAATCTTTGGTACCTCCCCTCAGAGAAGGGGGAAATCACTGTACAGAAGAGGATCCTTTCAGGAGGAAACAAAGTCTCCCCGAACACAGTGATTGAAGCTAGGGGTAAAGGGGAAATTCCACACATGTTCCAATTCTGTCAGAACCAGGCAGAAATCAGGACAAGATACCATTCCAATTTCAATTTGGAACAATCAGAATAACTTTAGCTGTTTTGCACATGTGCAAAATGACCGGGGCTATATTGCCTATGCACAAAATGGCTGTTGCCACACAACATGGTACTAGTACGTTGGCTACCATTTTGTTGTTTAGAAGTTGCCATTTTATGCATTCGCAAAACGCTTCAACTGGAATTCCGATCGAAAACCAACCTTTTCAATTTGAATTGTGATAGAAATTTTGCCAGTCGTTTTGATTCTGCAGAACTATTTTGAACCAGCCGTACTTGAAGCCTATGGCAAGCCTTCAATGCAAGAATCAACAAAATGGAATGCTATGAAATGAAGGAACCTTTTTGCATACAGATGCACAGAATACCATCTGGCCATAAGCTACCTGGTTCATGATGGACAGCATGAGCATAATAAGCTTGAAATATTTCTGTACTTCGTCCTGGAGACCTTTGGAGCGCATATTGTGGTAACCTCTCTTTCCCTGTCCACATCTTCCTTAAATTCCCAAGAGAACAGGGAAGACAGCATTGAGCGTTGGATTTTAATTTAACGCAGTTTGGGGTGAAACCTCCTGTTGATCAGAACGTTCGCTAAAAATTGGGGTATTTTAGCTTTGAACAGACAAACATGACTCTGCAGAGGCGTTTGTGGCTTAAATGTGGTTTATTTAGATAAGGAAGAAATTACCAAAAAAAAAAAAAAGGTTTAATTTTACTGCTATTTGCAAGAGAAAAATAATTAACTTTTCCAATCCCAACAACATGAAAATCCACCTCTAGCAAATTAGTTATCCTTTCAAGCAGCTAAAGAAAGCAGACTGTTAAGTACAGATATTTGTGGACTGTTTCGTTTCCTCGTATCTTGCATTTTTAATTTAATATTTGAAAGCCAGCAATCTGACTGCTGACTCCAAAGGCAAGCTTCTGGATTCAATGAAAACTCACCATCAAGACTTCCATTGACTTCAGTGGCAACAAGATCAGGTTTAAAGAAAACTGTTACTGCATTTGATCCTCTGCGATGGCTCCTTAGTCACCATCCCTGGACTCTATATTGCTCTAGAAGGACAAAGTTGGGAATTAAATCCCCATGTGCAAGAACGGTACCATTATTATACCCCCTTTCCACAAGCAGTGAAGAACTGGTCCTTATGAAACTAGGAGGGTGGTTCCTGGAACCCTTTCAATTTATCTTATTGAACCAAATTCTCCTCTTATAGTCCGTTTCTCAGTGGCGAGTCTCTCAGGTGGGGATGAGGAGTGTGTTCTCTGTGACCACACCGAGGCTGTGGAACTCCCTCCCAACAGAGGTCTGCTTAACCCCAAACCTTCCCTCTTTCTGAGGACAGTGCAAGACCTGGCTGTTCTGCTAGCCTTTTGGCGAGGAAGACGTGTGATAGGTGGGGGCATAGGAAGGAGGGGAGGGTTTTTTTCAAGCTCCATTCTGGGATATTTTATTGTTGTTTGATATTGTTTTTTGTATTCTGTTATTTATTGATGTTATTTATATATTGGATATGGTTTTAACATGTTGTGAGCCACCCCGAGGAGGGGGCAGCCAAGAAATCAAAGTATAAATAAAATAAAGAAATGAAATAGTCCCATAAATCCAAAGTAATTTATAGAGTAGACTCTGCAAGAATTTCTCCCCATAAAGCCTGACTGAAAACAGTGGTGCTACAGGTCTAACTCAACCTGAGCCTAAGTGGTCCTGTCCGATCAGGGCCAAGTTCAGGCCACTTTGTGCTCCAGCTCCTTGGGCTCAGGCTGTACTCCCCAGCTGTGGGAGGCCTCACCCCTAAAGCACTAGGATATCATAGCACTTCACAGTGGCTGTGGCCACATTGTAAAAGGATTGTGGAATACCTAGTCCCACTCTTCCTGATATATTTATTATTATTATTAGCAAGCATTTATATAGTGCCAGCAATGTACCTGGCACTTTACAAAGTAATGTTAGAGACAGTCCCTGCCCTAGGGCTTACAATTTGGAAGACGGGGGGGAGGGGAGTGCATCAGGCCTGGGCTTCAGGTAGGGTGCCCACCTTTTGCAGTTTGACCCCCAGACTCACCATAGGCCACAATGGGAGCCTCAGGGTCAAACTGTAAGAAGGTGGCAACCCCTAGCTTGAGGCCCAATGCAGTCAGGCTCAGTCCCAATTTTCTGGCTGAAACATGATTCTAAGTGAGGTTGTAGGAAATAAAGTGAATCACTGAATACATTCTGTAAATGTAACTTTAGGACATGGACATTGCTTTTGACATGGGGGCTGACGTTTGAGCAGCCTATGTTCCCCCCCATCCCCCAAAGCCCCAGTACCCACACTCCCTGCTGTCAATGGCAGCCCTCCTCACCCCCACAGTGCAGACCCCATGCATCCTGCCACTGCCCCTGATGTGCAGGAACACTGGATAATATGTCCCCTTCTGGGTGGGAGACAGGCAAGGTCTGAGGCTCTGGAAGCAGAACAGAGTGGAGGAGCCACTAACTGGGCATGCAGTCCATCACTGGAAGGGGGGGGGGAGGTGGTGGCCCCCCAACTCCCCGCATCAGGAGGCAGGACAGGCAGAAAGGACAGTGGACTTGATAACCTCTGGACTGTGTGTTGGGTCCTAAAGGTTGAACCTGGCAGAAAGGCTGAACCTGGGTGGACTCTGGAGGAAGGGAGTGAGCCCCAAGCCCTATTTAAAGTCAACCTGCACTATAGCAGGGCGTCTTCCCAGGGCCACATGGGGCACTGGGGTCTCTTTAGGGGAATTAGCTCTACCCCACTGCTACGCCTATTCAGCCTGAGCCTCGTGTGAATCCCCCCCCTAAGGAAGGCGGTACTCTCCTGTAGGACCCAACACACAGTCCAGAGGTTATCAAGTCCACCGTTCTTTATTAGACCACAATCCCTGGGGCTGCCAGCTCAGTTGACTTCACCCTACAGGCCCAGGTCTGTGTCTCACAAGCTCAGGAGCAACACAACCTCAACCTCCCTTGTCTATCTAGCCAGGCCTCAAAGCCCCAGGCTCTGGCCAAGCCATCCCCAGGCACAGCCTCCCCTCAGTACCTGGTTCCCTCTGGTTCTCTAGCCTTCACCACCCTGAAGAGCATAGAGTGGCTAGGCTTCTTCCAGGAAAATGTAGCTCTTTAGCAGAGACTGTCTTCCTCTCTGCCTTGCCTCTCTTTATATTCCAGCAGAGTGGGTGTGGCCAGGCTTCCTCTTCTCAGCCTTAAAGGACCAGTGTCCTGCCCACTCTGTCACAGGTTTTCTCAGCCTGTTTGCCTCACAGGCTGATCCCCAGCTATAGGGCTGGCTCTGCCACGCCCCTGTACGTGCTCAGCCCTCTGGCTGGCCCACGCAGTCCCCTTCTTAAAGGGGCAGCAGCCTCGCAGGACTGCTCCCTGCTACACACACCTTGGTAAAAGTAGTTTGTCTTAACTCTAGTCTAAGACAGGGGTAAGGAATCTCAGAATCATGGGCCAACCACAGACCATGGCCTTTTGGTATATGGCCCCCTTTCCAATTAATATATCCAGTCCTTAAGTATGTGCCTGGGTGCGTCCCTCTCTGCTGCACACTCATTTATTTACATTTTTACCCCCACCCTTCTCCAAAATACCAGGGCAACTTACAATATCAAAAAAATCTCCACCTGCCACCCACCAATCCTCCTCCCCAAGCCCCTTTACCCAATCCATCCCACCCAGCCCTATCCCTGTCTGCCAAATGCCTGGCCAAACAAAAAGGTCCTACATCTCCTCCGGAAGACAAACAGGCTCAGACTTACGCAGACCCCCAAGGGGAGGGCGTTCCGTAATTGTAGGGCAGCAACTGAGAACGCCTCCCTACATGCCCTCATTGTAGCAATTTCATGGGTAGTAGGCAGTCACAAGAAGGCACCCCCAGTCAAGCTCAGAGACCACACTAGAACATAAAGGGATGAGGCGGTCTTTCAGATACCTGGGGCCCAAGCCGTTCAGGGCTTTATAGGTTAAAACCAGCACCTTGAATTGTGCCCAGAATGCACTGGCTGTCAGTGCAGACTCTGGAGCACCCGTGTAATGCGTTCCCAGCAATCCATCCCCATCAGAAGGTGGGCCGCTGTATTCTGCACCAACTGCAGCTTCTGAACAGTCTTCAAGGGCAGCCCCATGTAGAACGCATTGCAATAATCTAGCCTTGAGGTTACGAAGGCATGGATGACGGTGGCCAGATCCAAATCTGAGAGAAAAAGTCACAAGTTCAAGTCAAGTTTTACTTTATTGCTTAGCCAACTCGGCCATTGCACATGTATACATATATACATTATTATAATACTATGCATACTAATCAAACATAAAAAACAAACAAAAACACATGCGAGATTTTACATATTACTTACACCATTTATAAATTAAAACTCCCATCAGTTACAACCCGCCAAAATTTAAATTAAAAGTATAACCGCGGAAGAAAGCCATAATATCCCCTTTTCTACCTAACAATAACAATAACCTTTTGGATAGTGGAGAGTTCACACTCTATCTTCTCAAGCCCTTAATATAATAAACATTTGCACCCTAGCCATTTCTTTGTTTATAACCAAGCCAGAAAAACCCCACGTTGGAGCACATTTTAGTAGGAACACATGGGACCTCCCCCACCTCCTGGGACTAATACTTTTTTTGGGGGGTGAATTCCCACAGTCTCTCCTCCAGTAATACCTAGAATCCACCTGTCTCCTTGGCAGTCTGGGCTTTATCCTTAGCATGTTTTACTAATGTCAGGAATTTGGCCACTTTCCCTGAAACTTGCTGATTTTTATCTTCAAGCAAGAATTTTTCTTCCCAGCCCCTCATTCCTTGGTCTCTAAAGAGTGGCACGATAAGTATCTCCCTCCATTTTTTATATGAGGGGCAATCCAACAGTATATGCGCCATTGTCTCAACACAACTTTGATTTATGCTGGTACATTCCTTGCACAGACGATCATCCTGCGCCTGCCCATGAGAAAAAAAAAAAAAAAAAAGTCACAACCATCTCACCAGATGAAATTGGCAAAACCTGACAATCCAGATGCAGCAGTGGATCCAAAAGCACCCCACATCTGTGAATCTGAGTGACCAAGGGAGGCCAGACCTCATCAATAGCAGGGATTCCAACATCCCCTAGGCCACAAGATTGGCCAACCATCATCACCTCGGTCTTGTCTGGATTCAGCTTCAATCAGCTTGTTCGCATTCAGTCTCCAATGGCACCCAGGCACTTGGTAAGCACCGAGACTGCAGGACCTGGTTCAGATGAAAAGGAGAGAAAGAGCTAGGTGTCATCTTCATATTGATGGCACCTCATTCTAAATCTCCAAACGATCTCACCGAGGCCTCAGATACAAATTGAACAGGAGTGGGGACAAGATGAAACCCTGCAGGACCCCACAAGGGAGCTCCCGAGGAAACGACAAGCCACTGCCCATCACCACCCCCCAGTTTTTCCCAACCAGAAATGAGCAGAACCCCTCAAAAGCAGTCCCACAAACCCCAGCCAGGTCCTACTGCCATGTCACCACCACCCATGGTCAATAGTGTTGGCCATGAACTAACAAAATCAGCAGGGTGAATTTCCAAGTGGTAATCATCAACCAGGGCCAGCACAGTCTCAGTGCCATATCCAGGATGAAAACCTGACTGACATAGGTCCAGGAAGCCGATAGCATTGAGATGTGCCCAAAGTTGCAAGGCACCACTCGTTCAATAACCTTCCCTAAAAAGGGGAGGTTAGAGACAGGGCGATAGCTGGCAGGAGAGCCAACCTCAAGAGATGGTTTCTTGAGCAGGGGATGGACAACCGCAGCCTTGAGCCCATCGGGCACCCTGCCCTCCCCAAGGGAGGCATTGACAGTCCTGACCAGCAACAACCCCAGTGTTGTTCGGACATGGAACTAATTCCCAACTGATCGCCCACACCCCTCCGAGCACATCCTCCACATTGGAGGATGAGATTAATTTAAACTGATCCTTCCAAGTCAACCAGAGAAGACCAGGACTCCTTAACCCCAAACTCTGACTCTGCACTCCTACTAGCAGCTCCCAAGTCAAGCCAAATACGAGCAACTTTGTCAGCAAAGTAGCTGGCAAACTTATCACAGCGGGAGCCAATGACTAGCTCTAGGTGGAGACATCCAGGATTTAATAAGCTATTCACCACCTGGAAAAGCTCTGCTGGATGGCACTCTGTAGACACTATGGCAGCAGCAAAGACGACTTTCTCCACTGCCACCACAACCACAGCATAGTCCTTCAAGAACAGCCTATGCTGCAGTTGGTCAGCTTTGGCACGAGTTGACCACCTGTGCTCTAACTGCCTATCCTCTCACTTTAGCAGCCTTGGGTTCTCCGTATACCAGAGACCTGTGCTGCCACCACGGTGGGAGCGGACGCCTGGGCGCCACCGTGTCAATAGCCTGGGTCAGAATGTCATATCATAAACTAAGCAGGAAATCAACAGGGAGGTTGTCAAGGTCAGTGGGTAAATCCCCCAGAGAGTTCTGGAAACCTATCTACTTCCTTCTCCTGAACATGCTCCTTCAGCCCTTCTCTTCCCCTGCTCTGCGCATGCACCTTCAGCTACACCTCACTCTTCCTTTGCTTTGATCAGGGTTGGCAAGCATCTTTATCTCCCCTTAGCCCCCTTATCTCCTCTCTTGCCTGCACGCTAGTAAGTGACTGGAGGGAAAAGGTTTTCCCACCCTTGCTCTAGGGCACCAATTTGTATTTTTAAAAATGTGCTTGCCAAGAATTATTCAGCCACGTTAAATAGAACCAAGTTTGCTGGTTCTATTTTGAAGCATGTGCAGCTAGCAGTAGGATTTACTGTCTAGCATTCTAGGGAACCTCTGAGGTGGCTACAATATTAGTATGATTCTACAGTCCTTAAACATGTAGTTGATCCTTGTTTCCATGAATAATCCCATTAAATTTCTCATATGAGCAAGGATTAATCACAGGCATAAGGGCTCATCTGCAATTACTCCCATGCCAGGACACCCAGTTGCTCAACTTCATTAGGGAAGTTTGTCATGTTTAAACATAACCGCAAGGAGTCACGTTAGCTGATGGTGAGCAAGGTTAGCGTAGACAAGTCCTGTAAATATCTTGACAGCTAGCTAAACTCCTCACAATAGTAGACTGACAACATTTCGTAGTGAGGATAGACCCCACTATGGCTGCCCCATGATCGGTTTCCAACATGGCTCCATCTTGTAGTATAGGAAGGGATCCCTCATTGTGTCCCTGTCAGAGCTGCCTGCTACAGCTGCCGTCGGAGCCGGCTCTGGAGCCCCAGAACACACCGGAGAGCCACTTCCCCCACCCACAGCCCAGTTGCTGCGCCGCCAACGGTAGAGACGGTCGCAGCGGCACCAGAAGCCTCCACGCAGCAGCGGGTTGCCAGGGCAACCCAACCTGATGCTGGCCCCACAGACGCCAAGCCAGGAAACTCACACAGCGTGAGGTCAGTGCCTGAGCCAGTGCAGTGATCTGCACAGCTGCAGGCACGCAAGGGGGCGGAGCCTGCACTATAAACCCCAGCACTGTGGGGCACACAGCACCGGTAATCAGAGCATGAGAAGCTGGCCCCTACCTAAGCTAGGTGTGTTTTCATTTATCTGTCGTATACTTTATCTGGAGTTGTAGTGAGTGCTGTTGTGTTGTTCCTTGTCCCTCACCCCACCCCCCAGTGACTAAGTGTGCAAGTGTGAGGCGAGAGTGCAGAGTGCTAGCCCCTTCCCCCCCCCCCCTCCTGGGGCTCTTCCCTTCCCCCTCAGAGAACAAAAACTCTGTTCCCTACCCCTTTGAACCGTGGCCCCTTCCCCCTCAACCCCATCACCTGTTTTTCCCTTCCCTGTGGACTGTGGTGTGCGTGCATAGTGCAAGGCCATACGCTCAGTGAACCACTCTGTGCCCCGATGATAGAGGCCAGGTCCCGTTGAGATATAAAGGCCCAAACACTATCCTGACAGGCTTGTTTCCCAGGTATCTTCTACTAGAGCGAGGGGTTGGGCTTATCGTACGTGTGTGGATGCCTATCGTGCGTTCCCCCTACTCTTTCTCTCCCCCTCTCCCATGACAGTCCCTGAATGTAAGAGGGCGTTGGACTGTTCTAAAGTCTTTGCAAGGACTATCTATAACAGTCATTTGGGGCCCAGGGAAAGTCTTCCCAGGATCCATCCCAAAAGACCCAGGCCCACATGGGAAATAGCTCTCATGTGCTTTATTTACAGTCAGTGCAATCCTCCACCACCATCCATATACATATAACCCATGTCCATACCACTCATATACAGTTCTCAGAATAGCCTTCCCCAGACTCCTTCAAGTTTGCCCTGTTCTGAGCAGTTTGACTCCACTGGTAGAGCTTCCCCTCGGCTCTGGCTTATTTCAGTTCTGGTCAGGCACTGGTTACTCCTGCAGCCAGAGTCTCTGTAGAAGGGCTCCCTCTCTGCCCCTGTTTGCTGACACACCAACTCCTCTCTTGAGCTCTCTCCAGTTAACACCCTACTACTAACTAAGCTGAACTCAGTGCTTTGGCTGCAACCCACCCATTCCCAAGCCCAGGTGTGAGGCATCCAGTCACTGTCCTTTGACACTCAGGTGCCTGGGCCTCAGCTAGCACTTGCAACTCTTGCTCGTGCTACCCCTTAAAGGGCCAATCACTCAAATGCCTGCTCCCTGCTACATACCGCCCCCCTTGGGAAATTAGGCTACTCAAAAGTAGACCCTGCTTCCAACAACATAGCAGGGTAAAGGCAAGCAAAAAAAGCCATAACGCAACATGACCACCACCACACTATACATGTATATATAAGTATGTTAAGGGTCCCTGGAGCAACCTGAACTTTGGGTTCTCCTTGCATTTGTGACCCCATAAACCATATGAACTCGTTACACAAACAAATGGAAGTCATTAGAATTGTGGAACAGACCCTTCCCAAGACTCTCAGGAGCTCATCCACCCCCTGCATCCCATACACATATTTTAGGGTATCAACACTGTTCTAGTGGGAAAGGGCACGGTCCCATTTAGACTGAGTGGGAAACAGGCCCATCCAACCTTTCTGAGCTTCCAGTCCTGGGACCCTAAATTAGAGTTTCCAACCCTTTACACTGTCATTTTACAACATCACCAGCATAGGTAACACATTTCAAACACATAATCCCTTGAATATTTTCAAGCCTCATCTCTTCTTACCTTTCCGTTGTTATTACACTTATTTCTTTTTTTCTGGGGACCTTGTACTTATCCCCAATATGTCACTATCTCTGAATGCCAACTACATACTGTGCACCCCCATGGCATTGGTTTCCCTAACACAAACTAGTCCAATTTGCTCCATAATTTACATTGATCAGGCAATTTCATGGGGTCACCTTCACTTGGCGCCAGGGCGTTATCAACCCCTGCCCACATACCAGTAAACCCCTCTCGGGTTATTTCACCTGTGAGGGGCTTAGCAAACCCTCCCAACTTTGCCTCGGCCTCCTCTTCAGAAGTTGACCATGGCCCCAATAGCCCTATTGGGCTGCAACTTCTCATGAGGTGTTCTATCTCTGCCTGAGCAGCATCTAACTGAGCCAGTTCTTGGTCCATTTTCATAGCTCATACCAATCTCTTGTCCCCCAACTCTTCTACCTCTGGTTGAGACAAGGAGGTTTGTACCCCAAAATCCCTTTTCACTAGTGCATCTGGGACCCAGCCCACCTGAGTCCTAACGTGGGTACATTCTTCCCCTTCCCCCAGTTTCACCATCAAGCACAGTCTCCAGCCCCACAGCTTGGGAACTCACAAGTTTTACTTTGGGCAACACCCTAGCTTGAACACTGTCAGTTACCTGCCCGACACTGCGTATCAGTTTTCTCCAAGGCTCCTTGAACCCCTTGAAGTTGTTCTAGCTCCCACTCTAAGGATTTTTCTTGCTCCCGACCTTGTCATGGGTTCCCACTAACTATTATTTCCCTTTTTTACTTTTACCAATTCTTGTTTTACAGCCAGGCTGTGCACCATTAATTCCTCTTGGGAGGTTTTTAACTTGTCTAGCTCCTCCAAGAGGGCCTTGTTTTCTTATATAATGGCCTCATTAGCCTGAAAGAGTTTATCTATCCTCTCACAGGCAAGCCTAGCGAGGGCACTCTGATCTACCTGAGTGTTTACCCAACATCTGAAACACACTTGGCCCCTTTCAGCCCTGTGGGCCACGCTAAGACCCTCATTACCATTTCTGTTCCTCCCCTTTGTTGTCATCACGGTCAGCGGGACTATTACTCCTCTCTTGGCCTACTCAAATGGCTTCCACTTTCCAAACCCAATGAGATAGGCTGCTTATCACCACCCTGCAGCTTCTTCTGAGGGTATTCTCTTTTTAAATGCTCTGGCTTTTGGCAAGCCCAATACCCCTTCTTTTCCTTTAGCCCCATGGGGCAATTTCTCCATACATGTCCTAGGCAATTATTTTCCCAACAGGTCTTTAGAGGGCCCTGATCCTGTAGTAGACACTTAGCCCAGACTGATTATTCCCCCTTCTCTGGAATACCAGAGACCTTTGAGTGATTGCTCTTTTTAAGAGACACACCCACTACAAATGTCCCCAATGTACACACCCAAAACATTTATTTGGGGTACCATCCCATGGTGACCCTCAATACCTCCAGTTCTCTCATTGCTGTCTCAGCAGATATGCATGACCCACCTCCTGCTAGCACTGTCCAACACCCTACAGTTGCTCCCAGCTGTCCTGGATCTCTTGATTGGGTATGAGGCCCTAATCCTGCATGGACTCACCACCTGCAGGTAAGGTCTGATTTCTCTGTTGGACTAAAACCTGAAGACATGGCGTCTGGCACACATGCACCTCTGGCTGCTGGCTCAGCATTTTTATAATGTCACCTTGCTGCTGAATCATGATTTTCATAAACTCTGCAACTGGCTCCAGTAACTATATTCTGCAATTAGCTTGAGCATAATCCTCTTTCATAGCACCCAGCTCGATCTTCACTCAGGGTGTTCACGGGGATACACACTTTCCTTCAGCACGCAGCCCTAGCCACTGCCAGACTGCTCAAGGAGCTGCTTAGGGCACAATCCTCCTTTCAGTCTACTCTCTTAGCACCACAGGAAACACACCCCATGTTCACTGGTGTTTGATGGCACTCGTTAGGGTGTGCCTACGTTCTCCACCACTTTATAACAGTCACTTGGGGCCCAGGCCAGGCCAAGTCTTTCCATGTGGGCCTGGTCTTTTTGAGCTGGATCATGGAAAGTAGCTTTCACATGCTTTATTTACAGTCCGCACAATCCTTCACCACCAGCCATATACATATAACTCAAGTTCAGTTCATATACAGTTCTTAGGATAGCCTATCCCAGGCTTCTTCAAGCCCAGGCCTGCTCTGAGCTTAGGGTGCAAATTGTAGAGAACATTTATAAGAAATACAGGTTGCAGGGCTGCATTGCAGTGTTCTCTAAAATTTGCATATCTGACCACCCTACCAGGCACCATTTACTCCTGCAGCCAGAGTCTCTGTAGCAGGTTTTCCTCTCAGGCCCTGCTGACACACAAGATCCCCTTATTGAGCTCTCTCCAACCAACAACACGCTACTCCTAAGTGAGTTGAGCTCGGTGCTTTGGCTGTCCCAGCCATGCCCAAGCCCAGGTATGAGGCATCCAGGCACTGTCCTCTTGTCCCTCCAGCACTTAGACCTCAGTTAGCACCTGCAACTCTCCTGCTGGTGCTATCTTAAAGTGCCAGTCACTCAAACAGCCTGAATCTGCTCTCTGTTACACTAACTTTTCCAGCAGATAAGTGAGACACATGAAGTGCCCATTGGTGAAAATATTAGTACAGATACCATTACTTTGAATCTTACATGTCTTTCAGCCTGCCTCTTACACATACGTATCCCTTTCCTGGAGTCCCAACGTTTCTTGTGGTTAGGTGAGCTCCCCCACTCCCCTTGGTAGGTGAGCTCTACTCTGAATTTTCAGCCAGTTTTCTCCCTGTCCCAGTAGTGGGGAAACTTTTCCCTCTTGCAGGCCGTTTTGAAGACTAGTACAAGCTCTGCAGGCCAGATAAGAGTTATGGGTGGGGCTACTTAAGAGTGTCTTAGGATCAAGGAAGAAAGAGAAGAGTCCAGGTCATGGATCCATGCCATGGATTTTTTAAAATTTATTTTATTTATTTAAAATTTATATCCCGCCCCTCCTGCCCTCAGGGCAGCCTGGGGCAGCGAGCAACATTCAACAAAAACAATATTAAATTTTTAAAAAACAATTTAAAAATACAGTATGTGGGGAAAAAACCCCACCCCTCGTCAAAAGCCTGACGGAACAGCCAGGTCTTACATACACGCTGAAACAGCAGGAGAGTGGGAGCCAACCGAGCCTCCTCCAGGAGTGAATTCCACAGCACAAGTGCAGCCACCGAAAAAGATCTAACATCAGCGGCCACCCACCTCGCTCGGGGAACCTCCAAAAAGGCTCCCACAGACGATCTCAAGGGTCGCACGGGCACATGGGGAGTGAGATGGTCCCCGCAGATAAGCAGGGCCCAGGCCGTGAAGGGCTTTAAAAGTTAAAACCAGCACCTTGAACCTGGCCCTGTACTTTATAGGCAGCCAGTGCAGAGCCTGGAGCACTGGTGTCATGCACTCCCTGCGACCCAGACGGGCCACAGCATTCTGCACCAGCTGCAGCCTCCGGACCAGCTTCTCGGGCAGCCCCACGTAGAGCACGTTACAGTAATCCAGCCTCGAGGTGATGAAGGCATGGATGACAGCGGCGAGGTCGGAGTCTGAGAGATTCGGCCAAAGCCGCCGGACAAGATGTAACTGCCAAAACGCACTCCCGCCACGGCCACAACCTGAGATTCCAGGCTGAGCCACGAATCAAGGAGCGCACCCAGACTCCGCACTTGAGACACTATGGGAGGGCAAACCCCCCCAACAAGAGGAGATTCAGCCCCCCCCAGGCCCCCCCCAAGTCCTCGCCCACCAACATCACCTCCATCTTGTCAGGATTCAATTGCAGATGGCTCGACCTCATCCAAGCCCCCACAGCTGACAGGCACTGGGAAAATAAGGAGACTGCATGGCCTGGATCAATGGAAAAGGAAAGGTAGAGCTGAGTGTCAGCAGCATACTGATGACACTGCATGCCCTGAAACCCCCTCATGATCTCTCCTAACGGCTGCATGTAGATGTTAAATAAGAAGGGGGACAGAACGGCACCCTGCGGGACTCCACACGTGAGGTCCCGGGGGGTAAGACGTACACACTCCCCCAAGACCACCCGGTGAGTTCTCCCAGCCAGGAATGAACGAAACCAGTCCAAGACTGTTCCGCCAATTCCGGCACGGTTCCACAGGCAAGTCACCAACACCTCATGATCGACTGCATTGAAGGCAGCCGAAAGGTCTAGCAGGACAAGTAAGATCTGATGACCCTGGTCCACCACCAGACGGAGATTGTTAACCAAGGCCACCAAGGCTGTCTCCGTACCGTACCCAGGCCGAAACCCAGACTAGGAGGGATCAAGGAAACCGGTGCGGTCCAGATGTTCCTGGAGCTGCCGTGACACAGCCCGTTCAATAACCTTCCCTAAAAAGGGAAGGTTAGAGACCGGCCGATAACTGGCAGAAGCATCAGCGTCAAGAGATGGTTTCTTGAGCAGGGGTCAAACCACAGCCTCCTTTAGGCAATCAGGCACCCTACCCTCCCGAAGGGAGGCACTAACCACCCCAGCCAGCAATGGCCATAATGTCTCCTGGCTAGCTTTCACCAGCTAGGACAGGCATGGATCTTGCAGTAGTGGCACAAACAGATCCCAACAAGGACTCCACATCAGCAGGCGACACCATCTGAAAACAATCCCACAAAACAGGACAGGACGGGGCATCCATAGCCCCAAGATGATCCTCTGCAATAACTGTGGTACCAATCCATCCCCTATCCTGGGTGCAGGCCCTCGTTTCCACCACCTTCCTTTAAACTCACTCTTGGTGCTGGAGCGTAGGAACTGGATCTGCACATCAGATCCAAGAACTGGGAAGAGGACTGTAGCAGGGGGCTCTTCCAAGGGCCACACAGGGTGCTGGGGCCGCAGCCTGGGTAATTAGCTTACTCCCTGCTACGCCTTTTCAGCCCAAGCTTCAGCTGAAACCCCCCCTGAGACAAGGGTACCTTCTTCTAGGACACAACACATAGTCCAGAGAATATTAGTCCACACAGACTTTTATTAGACTGTGTCCAATGTACCTGGGGCTGCCTGCTTGGTCGCCTCCACCCTGCAAGATCAGATCAGTCTTTCCAAGCTCAGGAGCAACACAGACCATCAACCCCCAAAGTCCATCCAGCCAGGACTCTAAAAGCCCAAGCTCTGGCCACACCTTCCCCAGGTAAGAGCCTTCCCCTGGGCACAGCCTGTCCCACCTACCTGGGTCCTTCTGGTTTTCTAACCTATAGTACCTTGGTGAGTGTAGAGCAGGAAGGCTTGTTCAGGGACATGTTACTCTTCCAGCTCCTGAGCAGAATCTCTCTCTGCTCTCTTCCTTGTCTCTCCTGATATACAGGCAGAGTGGGCGTGGCCAGGTTTCCTCTTCCCAGCCTTAAAGGGCTAATAACCCACCCACTCTGTCGGAGGGTTTCTCAGCCTGTTTGCCTCAAAGGCTGATCCCCAGCTATGGAGTTGGCTCTGCCACCCCCTTGGACATGCTCAGCCCTCCAGAAGACTCCCTCTGCCCCCTTCTTAAAGGGGCAGAAGCCCCACAGGACTGCTCCCTACTACAGGGACAAATAAAAAACAGCTGGATGTTGGAGTTGGCCCACGGGCCAGAGGTTCCGAACCCCGATACAGGCCACGTTCCACTGGGCATAATAAAACATAGGTCAAGTGAGGTCCAGGTGGAAACCACCCACCACCCCTGGACAGTAAGGGCGGATTCAGACGTGTCTTTAAATCGCACAGAAGCCTCGGCGGCATCGTGCAATTTAAAAAACCCCGCACTTCCGGGATGGTGGGAATGCGCTGAGCGCGCACATTTCCACTTAGCCCGAATGTTTGGAGTGCGGATTGAAAAGTTGCTCCGAGCAGCTTTTCAAACCGCGCTCCAAACATTCGGACTAGGTGGAAATGTGCGCGGTCAGCACATTCACACCAGCCCGGAAGTGCGGGTTTTTTTTAATCGCACTATGCTGCCGAGGCTTCTGTGCGATTTAAAGACACGTCTGAATCCGCCCTAAGGGCTTGCTCCTGAAAGGATGCATCAGATCCTGAGACCTGAACCAAGCCCAGTTGAACCTGATCTGACATATCCAGGTAAAATTGAATTTGAAAGTGGTTTTAAAACCTAGTTACAGACACAAGCACCAGCAGGGCTGATGAGGGGTGGAGAAGGGGATACAATTGAACGAGGTCCAAAAAAAAACCTGCAAGAATTTTCTTTCTTAACACACATCAAAATAGGATGACAAGTAAGTAATAATTGGAAGTAACATAGGTGTAAATAAAGTATGTCTGATCCTCCAAAAATTGATTTTAAAGCTTATGACATGGGGATGGGAGGTAGGAGGGCGCCAGCTACCAGGATGTTTGGGAACCCCAAATTTGTCTCAATGGCCCTGAGCACCAGTGCTGAAAGAACCAGTTACAGAGCCCAGGCTCTGTCTGGCAGTAATAGGTATGCATATGTAGGCATATTTGTCAGTGTAGGCCAAAGGAGTGAAAGCATGTCACAAAAATATCTCGAGAACAAAAAACAACACAGACATGGAGCAGCCGTAAGCCTCTTGGGAATGCACAATGTGCTTTTGCAAAACAAGCCACACAGAGAGATCCGTGTGCACCATTTAAAAAGTGACTAATGCCTTCGCTGTGAGTTCACCTCAAGTATTTAATGAATTTCACATGACCCACCCACTTTTTTCTGTACCCCTGCAATTACCATATCAGCAGCAATAATTCTCTTGTTGTTTAAGTGCCAGATACACATAATATCAACATGGCCATGTCATTCCTGAATGCAACATATTGTACTTCAGCGTTTTGTTTGGTGTTTCAGCAATAAGGTTAATTTCTTTAATTTCCTTTACCGCCTCATTGAATTTCGCAGTACCCTTCCTCCACCCTTTCAGCCATTTGTGGATTAAGCTGCTGTTGTGTTGTGGTTTTCTTTACCTTGTTATTTTCTTGAAATTTTTACACAATCTCCATTAGTTAGATATCTTCCCCCAACCCTAGCTCTGTAAATATTGTGCATAATTTCCCACTCTTTTTCACCCAAAAATACAAGCTGGAAGGTAGTGGGTAGATGAGTTGCTACTTTCAGTCATTTTTTTACCCGACTCTTCCATTTTGGCCTATGGGAGAGTCACGTAAAAAACCACCACAGGTGGCAACCCTAGGAAGCAGACCTTTGGCTTTTGCTTCTGACAGGTAGGGTACCATCCTCATGCATCAACAGTGTCAGCTATAGGTTTTGTGGGGACTAAGACAAACATTTAAAATGGGCTCTTACATTTTATCAGTGAATAAACTAGTTCTGGGTCCCTGCCACATACAGTCAACTCAGTCCAAACTGCACATGCTGACATTTGAGCTTAGACCTGCCCACTCTTGCTCCCCATCTTTTCCAGGATAGATGAGAGAGAGAGAGAGAGAGAGAGAGAAAGTGGTTTGAAATGCTATCTTTTATTGGACCAACTGCTGGTCCAATAATGGATGAATGGGAAGAGAAGAGACTGAACGAGGCTAAACTCACTGCTGATTAGTCAATTAGCAAGCCCTGAATTTTCCTCCTCCTTCTCCAGAGCTAAGCCACAATGGATATTGGATTTTATTTACTTTATATATTCCTGCTGTTTTTTATTTTGTATTTTTTTAATGTGTTTTATATGCTGAAAGCCACCCTAAGCCTTTGGGATAGGGCAGACAATAAATAATTTAATTAAAATATTAAATGTGCTGGCCACAGATTTCCTGTTCCAACATATAAGTGCATTATAGCCATCTCCTGGTCTCCTTCTCTCCCAGACACTGGGTGTTTCTACACACACACATTTCTCCTGCATGTTTGCTGTTACATCCTGAACTTTCTGTGTGTCTAAATCACTCACCCAGATCTTAAGCATCTGGCCCTTTGAACTTCTGTATAGAAATTCTCCCAGAACTTTTGTGTGTAAAAGGTTCTCCTGGTAAACTGCTTTGCTCCAGGCAGCTGTGGTCACTTGGTTTCCATGGCAGCCCCTCACGTCTACAGCTGCGGCTACTTTATGTTGCCTTAGGGCAGTGTTTGTGTGAAGAATGTATCCGGAACTTACTTGTGGATTTTGTAAACCCAGAAGATTGAAAGACCAGCAGTTTAAGGTGTGTGTAAAAACGCCCATAGTCATAGCTCTGGCAGGGATCATTCAAAGATACTATGGTCTCATGGACCACCATTTGTGAACCACTGATTTAGGCTGCTTGAGTTTCAGGATGGGTGCCTTGACTTACAGCTGTTTGTAAAGAACTTCTAGCGATAATGTAGCTGTGCTGTGTTGGTCCCAAGTATAAGACTTATGGGAGACCAAGTAGTTCAGACAATCTCTTTTGATGGACCAAGCTTTCAGACTTCACAGAGGAGCTGCGTGTAGTTTGAAACTTGAATGTTCTCACCAACAGAGATTGTTCCTATAGAAGACATCATCCTAACTACTTTGGATATGTTCCTGTCCCCCATTGATATTTGTAGCTCAGCTCTCATTTACTGTAATGGTATTGCTCTCTTAGGCCGCTTTTAGACAAGCGGCGGTCCGTTTCGCGGCGGCGGCGTGCATATTTTGAAACTTCCGCCTGGTCTAATTAGACGAGATGGAAGTGGCTTAATATGCGCATATTACGGCGGAGGCGCATTTTTTAAGTGCGCAAATTAAATACCTCGATTATGAGGTATTTAATTCGCGCACTTAAAAAATGCGCCTCTGCCGTAATATGCGCATATTAAGCCACTTCTGTCTTGTCTAATTAGACCAGGCGGAAATGTCAAAATATGCGCACCGCCGACGCGAAACGGACCGCCGCTCGTCTAAAAGTGGCCTTAGTCTCCTATCTCTGTAAACAGCTTATACCACTTTTAACCTAGCTTTATGAATCCCAGAAAGTAGTAGTCATGGTAAAAGGGTATATGAACCTTTTAGTGTTGCTCCCAGCTGACTAACAATATGAATTCTAACTTCTCAGAAATCAAAGCTAGGTAAATAAAAGATTCCTCAATTTTTTTCAGTGTCAGGTGGTGATACCTGTAAAATGTAAAATTATCCCATTTGTGCTGAAAAAAGTCAACGTGTAATATCAGATACAGGAGGTTAGAAAAAATCAACTTCTCCTCTGCCTGCCATGAGAAAAAGCCAATGTAGATGTAGTCTAATGGATAAGGCATTGGATTTGGACTTTAGAGAGCAGCTTTCAAGTTCTGTCTTAGCCATGAACTTCCTGGTGGCCTTAAGCAAGTCGCTCTCTCTCAGCCACGGTTCCCCATCTATAAAATAGGAATAACTGTGATCTGCCTGTTGTGAGGGTGAACTAGATATGGATTATAAAGCACTTTGAAACTGAAAGTGCTATAGAAATTATAAAGTATGAACTGTCTTGTGACTTTTATTCTCACCTAGTAGTATACATACAGTCTGCACACATGACACCCTGCAGACCAAACCAAGCCTGACAGGATGGGCTCAGTTTGATTCAGCTCCCTTCCTGGCCCAAGCCCCTCAACTCAGGCAGGGTCCAGCCCAGCATCTCATGGGCAGGAAGCCCCACCGCCATGGAGTGCTGTGATACCATGGTGCTCCTTTGAGGGGAAAGAGGCCACTCCGTTACATTGGGCTTACATTGGGACTGGGCCAGTCCTGACCCATCTGGACTGGGATGGGACTCAGGCTGAAAAGCTAGAAACCACAGCATTTTACATCTTCTCTGAAGACACTGTACACGCAGCGTGGGAGAATATAACACTTCGTTACCTCAAATTAGCAAGGCCTTCCCCTCTTTTGGGCCTCACTCTCCTTCTGGGGATGAGGCCACATCCCTCAATTGATATTCAATAGACGTTTGCATGTCTTTGTTCCTGTCTGGGGCCATGGGATTATATCTAAGTCTTAAAATGGGGTTATGCCAGCGAAACGTTTTTCAACAACTGGTTTAGCTAGTGACACCCCCGCAAAGCAAATGCAGTTACAACAGGGGTAGGGAATCTTTTGCAGCCCGGGAGCCACTTTGAAAATTAAAGCCCCAAGGGCTGTGTACAGGTTGGGGGTGGGGGTGTTTAAGGGGCGTACTCAAGAAAAGGAGGGCCCGGATCTTGAATTTGTGTCATGGATCGGTCCCCTATACTTGTCTGCATGCCCTCATCTTTGCTCCCTACCCTGAGCTCAGTTTTTTCAATGGTTGAAGGTAGGAAATGGATCTGGGGGGGCAGATCCAGGAACTGGAAAGGAGCCAAATAAAAACTTGCCGTGGGTCGCATTTGGCGCCCAGGATTGAGGTTCCCTGCCCCTGAGTTACAAGTTTCTCCTCCGGTGAGAAACTAATCTGCTACTGCTTCATAAAGAGGCAACGTTGAAAAAGAGAGATCCAAGAAGAGATGGATGTAAACTGTAACAGGTTGAAAGAATGATTGCTTGTTTCGCACCCGGTACATTTCTGACACTATATAAATAATAAGCTCTTGTGCTACTGCTGAACCCAGTTCAATATTGTTATTAATTAATAATTATTTGTAGTAATAATAGTAGTGTCTGCTTAGCCTGGATGGGGGACCAGAATCTTGCTACTGAAGTGGTAGCATAATTAGTTGACTGTTAGAATGCTCAGTCTAGGCAGCCCCTCTTGTAGTTGTTCACATAGGGGTGTAGGTTGGGAAGGGAACCTAACTGGAGTGTTTATGACATAGCCCCTAGGGGAGACTAACACTCAACTAATTTTGCTACCGCCTCAGTAGCAAACCTCTGGACCCCATCCAGGTTAAGCCGACACTGCCTAGACTGTGAGCTGGCTCTCAGTCACTTGTGAATTTCCCACTTTGGTGGAATCCCTATCTTGTTTATTGCATGAGCATTCTGGTTCTTTTGTACTGCCATTTTATCTAATCTAATCTAATATAATCTGAATATTTTTGAGGGAAAGAGAGAGGGGGAATAAGGAATATAAGTGCAGAGTAGGGTGGCTACTGATTCATCCCCAGAATACAGGACATCTTACTTAATGCAGGGGGAAAGTACCCCCTACTGATTCCCCACCCCTGGTCCCTGCTGTGGGGCAGGATAAGCAGCCTTTGAAACTTACAAGCCCCAGCTGGGACCACTACAGCAGTCCCAGGTGGGGCCTGTCACTTTCAAAGGTCAGCCGGTGCTCCCGCGCCCTCAAATAAGAGGTGTTCTGAGGGTGAGGGAAAAGTGGCCTTTGAAACTTACAAGCCCTGGCTGGGACGGCTGCGGACAATGGTGCAGCTGCAGTTCCAGGATCCCTTCCATCCTGACCCTCATACTTGCCTTCACGCTGCCAACACGGCTGTTCCTGCACAGAAGTCGTGAATCATGATTTCCATGGGGGTGAACGTGGCCAGCACTGGCAGTATCTCAAAAATACCAGACAAAAACACATCTGGCTCCATTCAGTAATGGACAAGGTACAAACCCTTCAGAAAATAGGACTGTCTGGTATAAATCTGGACTGATGGAGAGGGACCATGATTTATTAGACCACGATTTATTACTTGTTATCTCAATACAGTTCCAGTATAATCTCCTGTATTCACAGACCTTGGGGGGGCACGGACAGGTTTTTGTGTCCAGATTAGAAAGGTATCCAAATATGAGAGAGTGTGGTGATGCACTGTGGACGAGGAGTTGCAGGAGCAGGCTCACAGCATCCGAGTGCTTCACCGCTTGCTCACCTGGCCCTGAAAAGGTTAACCCAAACCTCAAAGAGTATGGGGTCATGTGACTTAGCTGGGGCTATAAAGAGAGAGCCATTTGAAACATAGGAGTGTCAGTTTGGAGATGACAGCAGTATGAAGTACTCCAAAGCTGTCTGGAGCCACCCTGCCCAGGGATGAGCAAGGGGTTCAGGAAGGCCCTGAAGGGCAAGGCCTTAGGCCAGCAGGGAAGGCCTTAAGAACCCCCCAGAGTTGCTAAGGAGAGCAAGTGGCCTGGGTGTTCCCTAGTCAAGATGGGGCAGCCCATTGTTCCTGGGTTAGGAGGGGCTCACTGGTGAAAGATCTGGTGGCCTGCCAAGGCTAGGTGGCAAATAGAGTTGCCATCTTTGGTTGTTTTTTACCTGACACTTCCATTTTAGCCTATGGGAGTGTCCGGTAAAAAACCACCACAGGTGGCAACCCTAGTGGCAAACATCATACCAGCAAGGCTCAACGGTGGGTCTGAGGGGAGCCCAATGATGAGGCTGTTGAATTCTACCTGCATGCTCTGAGGGCTTGACTAAGGTTGTGGGTCCAGTGTGGAAAACAAGTGATCCCAGAGGGGATCAGGGAATGATATCCAGCTCAGCCTCCAGTGGAGGCGGCTACAGGCCAAACCCAGTACCATCTAGGAAGCCAGTTGACTGGGCATAGGGTTGCTACCTTCGGTCATTTTTTTACCTGACACTTCCAGTTTGGCGTATGGGAGTGTCAGGTAAAAATCCACCACAGGTGACAACCTTAGCTGGGCAAGGGGGCCCAAGGCAAAGGGGATTATCCAGGGCAATTGGGGCCAAAGGGTTAGAGCAGGGCTGAAAGTGGGAGTAGACCAAAATTCCCAAGAAGAGTGAGAGTTGGTAGCTCAGCCAAAGGAGGCTAGGCCAGCTGCCAGCAGAGGCCCTTAGGGTTAAGAAACTGTAAGAGGAGAGATAAGGGTAAGTAGCCCAAGTGAGAGGACCCCAGAGGAGAGATTCAGAGCTGGGGCTAGACACCTTTACTGTATGGAGGTAGCCCTAGTAGGCCAAGAGGAGCTGAAGTGTGGGGCTTTGAGCACAAGGGCTCACCCAACCACATATACCAGAGACCCCAGGAGCAAGAAGGGAGGTGCCCGGGGCAGAGGAGGTGACACACATTGTGACGCAACACAGGGATGTGGACCTTACCCCCACAGTAGAAGCCAGGAGAGTGTCTCCTACTGCTCATATGGGGAAAGGAGAATTGGGGCATGAAGGACACCCAATCTCGAGAAGACCAAGAGTAGAGAATGCATGGACAAATAATCCCTCTGAAAGGAGGACCACGGACTGTACAAGCTTGCTCAGGTGGACTATGGTTGGGACTATCCTCACTGGTAGGGTTGCCATATTATGCAACTTTTTCCAGGACACTTATAAAAAATACACATTTGCAGGGCCTGTATTGGCACCTAGGCCTAGAGCCTAAGTGCCATTGCAGGTCCTGCGAGCACCTCTATAAGTGTCCTGGAAAAAGTTGCATATATGGCAACCCTACTCTCAGGGAGCTAATTTCCTGAGAAAACGTCTGTGACTGGTGATGGGGACATCCCACAGTGAAGAGAATCCGTGCGTGCTACGGAGTAAAAGAGAAGACCTTCCTCCACAGAGATGAACAGCCAAAGGACTGCGCAAAACCTAATACTGGTCCTGCAAGGACTTGTGGTTTGGGCTGGGCCATCGTGCATCACAGAAGGTTATAACAGATGTCTGGAATAAGGATCCAGATGTGGGAGGTTATACTGTACAACATTTTGATAGGGCTTGTCCCTATGACTTTCAGATCAAGTGCAGAGTTAACTGCCTACAGAGCATTGGGTTTAGGGCTGAGGGACAAGGGACCCTTTGAAAATTAGTAAAAATTGCAAGTGATGCTTAGTTGTGGGCAGGGGTGCACTCAGGAAGAGGAGGTTCCAGATCATGCATGCCTTCATCTCTGTTCCCTTACCCTGAGTTCAGTCTTTCAGTGCTTGGAAGTAGGAACTGGATCCTGGGGTCAGATCCAGGGAACAAATAAAAACTAGACATGGGCCACATTTGGGCCCTGGGCCTGATGTTCCCAACCTCTGGTTTACAAAGGGTGAAAACAGACATGCACATAACTGCTCTTTAACACCACTTTATCATTTCTTATGCATGTTGCAGGGCTGTATTGGTGCCCTATGCAGCCCTGCAACATGCATAAGAAATGTTAAAGCAGTGTTAAAGTGGAGTTAAGGTGCATGTCTGTTTTCACCCACAGTCTACTGCAACAGGGGAATGGGGCACTTTTCCTGGAGTGAGCAAAGTGCCCCATTGCTAGACTTTGCCTGGCCTCTGGATATGGCCAGAATGGATTTGGTGGCCTGTCATATTTGATGCCAATAACACAGAGTCAGACTCCATCAGAGAAATTTTGGGCTCTGGGAAAGATATAAGGCTCTTGGGCCTTTATCCTCCATACGTAGATGAGTTTTTGGGGAAGGGCCAAGATGGCTCTTTCTCCTCCGGCTGTGTCTGTGTGAGCTCTGGTGTGTTAGAAGTGCTACTGCCTGCAGTCTGGTGCTTTGGGGGCTGGAGGAATTGCCTAAGTTAGGAAGCACCTGGCAGGTCCGAATTGTATTGGTGCCTTTCTCCCCATTGTCTCATGGAGCCTGCACAGAGTAATAGCCCTTCTTGCTTGGGCCCTTGGTAGAATCTGGGACTAAATTGAGTTGATGGGTTCAGTTGCAAGGCGCACAGGGTGCAGCAAGAAGCTACTAGGGCTATTAATGGGGGGATAAAATATAGTCCATCATAGAAGAAATAAAAAGTGAGTTAATCACAGCAGGAACTGGATCCTTCTCGTACCTCTGTGCAGTACAGCATGTTATGGGCACTACCATAATGGTGCCTCTTATGTCACCAGCTGCGAGGAATTCCCTCTTTGCTGAGCTCCCACCATTAATGGAAGGTGTCCCAGGCAAGGATCATTTCTTGGGCACTGATTTTCTGGGTGGGCTCTGAGCAGGGAATGCTGCTCCAAAGGCAGATCTGTGTTGGGGCCAATGATGATAATAGGCTTGTGCAGATGTGCTGTACGGTAGCGAATCATTAAGATGTGATGCAAGGGATAGTACTTCACAATAGCTTCTTCCAACCTCTTGCTATGCCATGATGGAGTGAGGAGAGCAACTATGGCTGTTTTAAAATGGTCCTGGCTGGGGGGAGGAGGATCCATGTGTGCCACATGGAGCGCCCACGTACGTCTGGTGAGTTGGTGGGGGTAGGAATCAAAATGGCTGGGATGGGTGTCCTCCACTCATGCACTGTTTGGCCTGCCCCTGCATAGACCTGCATGGAGGATCCTGGATTTCCCCCCCATGCTCCAGGCAATGTGTGGGTCATGGGAGCATGCGCCCACCCATGCTGCCTTCAGATGGGCACTCGGGTGGGTGGGGGATGGGTGGGCCTGCGTGGGCTCATCTTGTCTAAGAATGGCCTGTGTCTACCACTATCTGGGGAAAAAAATCCCACCCATTCACTTTCTTCCAGCTATCCCACAATCCTCTGTTGAGAATCGCCTTCTGCTTCCATGCTGTGAGGGGACGACGAAATATGTAATAGCCTGCACCATAGCATTAGTGAGCATATAAGTGTGTGTGTGAGAGAGAGCACACAATTGTCTGTGGGTAAAAACAGATATACCAGTGGCCTGCTTAGGTCTGCTGTGGCCCAGGAGAAACTGGTACATTTGTTGTGGTGCTGTCAGATGTTGGCCTGCTTCTGCCCCAGGGCAGGAAGGCAGCTAGCCCAGGCTGTGACCTCCAGAAAAACTCAGAGGTCACAGCTCGTGCTAAGGTCTACCCATGCAGGCCAACGCAGTCTAGCACCTCTGTGCAGTCTTGCCATACCAGCCCCGGTGTCCCCAGTTGGGGGCCTCCAAGGCTGACTCTCACTGGCCACCATGGCTGTCCATCATGATGGGGTGCTGGGAGCAGAGCATTGGCGGGGCTGCCTGCCTGCATATTTGTTGTGCTCCTGGCCCTACCCGGGCCGTGCGGACGGCAGGCTGGCTCTCCGGCCGGTGTCGCCTGCGATTTTCCCCACACATCTGTTTTTACCCATTGTATCTCATCTGTGGTTGTGGGGAGGGAGTTGTGTTTCAGGTTAGAAGGGTCAGGGAGGGGACTGGGTGGTGGTCCTGTGTGGTTCATGTGTTCGTTAATGTTAACTTATACATATTTATGCAAAGTGGAGTGGCGGGGGCAGCATGGGGGTTGTCCCTCTTTGAGGCTTCCGAAACCTAGTAACCCTATCCCACAGTGACATTGCGATAAAGGCGAAACTGGGGGGGGGGGACAGCTCCGTTCCATTTCTCCGCTATCAGTTTACTTTATCATGTATGAATATGGTAGGTGTTGGGAATGGAAGAAGGCAAGCGTATTTAAAACTGAAAATTATCCTTTTCAATGTGTACAACATCAAATCATTTATAAAGTCCCTCAAGCGAAGGAAATTTTATCTAGCCAGCTCATCGTCTAGTGTAAGCAAGTACCCACTCTCAAGTCTTAGATGATTTTGATATGTGAATCAGTGAAATAGTTTATTTCATCACCATTTTTAAGTTTAGTCATAACAGATAAGAACTGACCCAATAATCTGACCAGTCATTACATAATAGTTTAATAGTTTGATTACCTTTTGTTTTCCCTCTTATCTACATATAAAATCGTGGTGGAGCTGAAGCAACCTGATTAAAAGCTGTTAGCATGAACTAGGGGCTATAGGTGAGGATCTTGGGTCCTGCCAGGAGAGAGACGATGGATCCCAAAAAGACACTGTGCTCAGGCCAAATCAGTGTCGGGGGAGGCGGTGGTGGTGTGATCATGAGGCTATCCTCCTTGTTGGCTAGATAAGAAAGGATTTCTGAGGAAAGCAAGTTTTCAGGGCTGTGGAGGTCTAGGGATAAAGGCACATGCAGAGCAGTGCACAGCTCGGTGCATTCCGAAATGCTCCTAGGGCAGGGCCCAGTATGGCAGTACTAGTCATACATACCTAAGGATGTCACTGACAAAGGAAACCGGTTGAGCTTTAATCAAGACCATCAGTTTCCAGTATTTTGCCTGTTTTACCCTGGTTTTCAGACTATAACTCAATGACCCCAGAAAGCATATATCAGATACTAGGCCCACAGGCCCATGAGTGGTGCTGATCCTATGAGGAAATCCTGTCCCGCAGCTGGGGAACTTCTGATCAAGACAGAAGAGGGAGGGTCTTAAGGTAAGGTATAAGAGGAGGCCACTGCAGGGAAAGAGGCGCAATGGATGCTTTCAGATGGACTCTGACTAGAGAGTCTGCAATGCTATGGTGTTGCCTAGAGCAATGGCCGACTGGAGGCAGAGCAGCAGTAGTGTGGATCCTTCTCCACCTCTGCTCTGCGTGCACGTCTGGTGGGCCACCTTTAGACGGACTGGCCACCTGGGGGTGAGGTGGAGCAGAGGCATGGGTGCTGTCCATCTCAAAGCACCCAATGAAGACCCTGCCGCAGGGGTATAGCTATCATGTCCAGGTGCTGCAGCTACACAAGGGTCTACAAGCATGGGGGTCCATGTGCCACATCTGCACAAATGTTATAGCTATCCCAGGTGCCCCTGGCTGGTTTAACAAGGGCTTCAGAAGGAACCGATTTCCATTTTCTGAAGGAGACTCCTGTGGCTTAAATGAGCATTTTGAATTTACATGCCATTTTGTCAGTCATTTTACTACTTCCTCTCCTGCTTATTGTTTTCTTTGGTATTACCGGCAGAGGAATGCTATATAAATAAAAAATATTATAATATATTACTATGTATTTTGTGACGTATTATATGCTTAAATAACTTCCATGACCACTCTAAAACTTTCAGGTCTTATTTTTTGTGACTCTTGGGTCTTCTTGATGAGATGATTTTTTTTTTTAATTAGTTTCTAGAGTTTTTAGTAGGATTCCTCCCCCCTCCCCGCAACCTGTTAGTTTTTATTAAACTGTGATCACTGTTACTTGGCTATAATTCTTTGGCAAGCTTTTTTGTAATTTTATTTTTTATTTTATTGTAAAACTCATAACATAAACAACAAAGACAAACAGACAATCAAACACGTGCCAAGAATCTGGATTTTTCCGCATAAGTACCCACTTTACTTTTCACGTTTCATACTGTGTAGTCCACCAAATATGACTTAAATTCTTCTTTAAGAGTAGTTCCTTGGATGACCTCTATACACGTGAACCATTTGGTTGTGAATTTCTTGGATTTGTTCTCCTGTGTGGCTCCTAGTTTTTCCATAGAGTACATATACCACATGTGCTTCAGCCATGCCATCTCCGAAATGTCCCTTGCAGTTTTCCAGTTTCGGGCAATGACGTTTATTCCGGCGAGAGTCATTATTTTGCAGGTATTCTGATGATATTTGGGTATAACCCCAAAAAAGCTGATTCTGGGCAGAAAGGTATTTCAATGCCGGTAGCTTTTTTCATATAAGACCAAATTATACGCCAGAGAGATTGCACCCTGGGGCAGTTCCACCAGCAGTGCAGGTACGTGCCTTGTTCCCCACATCCCCGCCAGCATATACCTGGATCGGGGCCAACTGTGTTTTTAAATTGTTGGGGCATTGGGTAGTATCTTAAGGTTACTTTGATTTGAGTCTCCTTGGCTTCCAAGGAGCTAGCACATTCATTCATGTGTTGCCAGATTGAGGCCACCTGTTTTTCACTGAATTTTCCCCCCAGTTCGTATTCCCATTTCTCTATGCAAGGTACTTGCTTGATGGTTTCAATCTCAATTAACGCTCCGTATATCCTAGCTATTATCCCTTTGTTTGGTGAATGGCCAAATACGATTTTTTCAATGTTAGTGGGAGGCCTAGCATAGTGTTGTCCTTTGTCCTTAGTCATGCACACAACTTTTAACTGCAAGTATTGGAAAGTGTCTATGTTTGCCTTTGTTCTATTTTCTAGTCCCTGGATTGGTAGAAATCGCTCATCCTGGAACAAGTGTTCCGCTCTCAGGATTTTGCACTTGGTGAGTATTTTGCATAGGTCTGGGGCTATTCCGTTTTGTTTTACTTCTTGTGAATTTATGGGGGAGAATGGGGAAGCCTGGTGGCATAGCTTTAGCTTATGCAACACCTGCTGCCAGTGATGGGTAGCTGTGGGTGTGAATGGGTGGCTATGTATTTCGCATTTCTCAGTGGTTCTATTATTGGTCAGTAACTCCTGAAAGTTATGTATAGCCAGAATATATTTTTCTATTTCTACCCAGGTAGTGTTAGCTGTGGAGTGGAACCAGTATTTTAGGGTTCTGAGGGATGTTGCTTTAAAGTAGTTTGTAAGATCGGGCATATTGATCCCTCCCTTATCCTTCTTTCTGGTTGGTTAGGGTCCTTTTATTGATTCTATGCTTTTTCTCTTGCCAGACTGCGTCCATCAGGGTTTGTTCACATTGCTTAAGGAATGCTGTAGGTAGGTGTATTGGGAGAGCCATTGCTTTATATAGGATTTTTGGTAGCGCTATCATCTTGAATAAGTTGACACACCCGAGCCACGAGATTTTGAGCCGCTGCCATGTTGCTATTTCAGTCCGTATTTGATTGAGTATGCTGGGGAAGTTAGCCCTAAAGAGCTTTTCATGTTCACTAGTAATATTCACTCCTAAATATTTAAATTGGGATTGCGCAATTGTAAAAGAAGTCTGACTTGCAATACTCTGCCTTTCCTCCTTGTTCTTTGCCAGTATTAAGGCCTGTGATTTTTGATAATTAATTTTGTACCCCGAGATTCGGCTGAACTGATCTATGAGATGGAGGGTTTTAGGAACTGTACTTTGTGGCTGTGTGAGATATATGAGCATGTCATCTGCGAACACGGAAACTTTGTGTTGTATGTGGCCTACTTGTATGCCTGTTATGTCTTGCTCTTGTTGTCTTATGGCACATGCTAGAAGTTCCAAGGAGATGTTAAAAAGTAGGGGAGAAAGGGGGCATCCTTGCCTTGTACCAGTCTGGATGGATAGATGGTTTAGAGAGGTTGCCATTAATTAGTAGGTGAGAGCTTGGTTTTAAATTTAGGGCTCTGATTGCCTTTAAAAAATTCCCCTTTATGCCCATAAACAAGAATAGTCGAGAGAGGAATGCAGAATTCCATAAGCAATTACATCTTCTGGAAAGCGAAAATAACACTTCCCGTCCAAAAAAAACCAACTCGAAATTCAAAAACTAAAAAGTGAGATGGAGACAATTGAGACACAAAAAAAATCACACAACAATTAAGAAAGATTAAAAGTTTTTATTTTCAAAACTGTAACAAACCAGGCAAGGTCTTAGCCCAAATGAAAAAAAGTAGGCGAAAAAAGTCTTCTATCCCTGTAATAAACCTCCCAGGAGGAAAAAAAACATCCACCAAGTCGAAATTCAGAACGCGTTTGCAGACTTCTATCAGAAATTATATACCTCATCCAATCCAGACCCTGTAGAGATAAAAGAATTCATCAATAAATATAATATCCTCAAATTTAACAGGGACCAAATTAAATTTCTAAATGCCCCTATTTATTT
>QEPC01014892.1:2340958-2426602 GCA_003113815.1 Sphenodon punctatus | reverse complement strand
GGCCGCATCAGCCGGCATCACTTCCTGAAACTCCCCCCACAAAGCTGGACCGGACGGGGCCTCCGTCTCCTCGCGCTCATCCCCTACTGCCCCAAATCCAGCGTCAAAGTCGGTCTGAATCCGAGCGATCTTGTTGGCGAAGTAGTTGACAAACTCCTCACAGCAGGCTCGGGACAAGTTCCCATCAAGGCGGAGGGAGGCCGGACTAAGCAGCCCCCGCACCACCCGAAACAGCTCCGCCAGGTGTGACTTCGCAGATGCTTTGAGGACAGCAAGGAACTCCCTCCTCGCCGTCCTCACAGCCTCAACATAGGACCACAAATGGGCCCTATGGAGAAGACGCAGAAACCAAATTAACAATAAAAGAACTCGTCAAAAATAAAGCATGTGGCCCCAATGGACTCCCAGCAGAGTTCTATCAAACGTTTAGTGGCATCCTGACCACACACTTAACTAATACTTTTAACAACATCATGGAGGTGCAAACAATGCCCCAACCTTTTATGAAGCAGTAATGACCCTTATCCCCAAATAGGGCAGGAATCAGGAGGAATGCAGTAATTACAGACCCATATTGCTACTAAATGTTGACTATAAGATATTTGCTAACAGACTAGCAGCAATTATTGATAAAGTAATACACACGGACCAGACAGGCTTTATCCCTAATAGGCTGGGTATAGACAACATTAGGCGAACGGTCAACCTCATAATAGCAGCACGTAAGACCAAGACCCCGACACTAATACTGTTGGCCGACGCAGAGAAGGACTTTGACAGATCGGAGCCGGAATGTCTGTACCAGGTAATGGCAAGCTTTTTTGTATTAAGAGTGCTTAGATACTTCTATTGAGTGAAAACCTTCGTCAACAACAAAATTCCCACTAACTTCTATGCCATCAGGATTTTGCCCAGTTCTACATTATTTTCAATAAAAGTACTAATGGTAGTAAAAGTGCATATGTATCTGCAAGATCAGGGCCTAAATCGGGAGTGGCAACATATTTTTCCTCCCAATTTCAGTTTAATGAAAAATTAATATATGCTCCATGAGCTGGATGAGCTCTGTGAAAACTAAGGGGTGTACTCAGGATGAAGAGGGTCCATATCATCATGGAACTATGTCATGGATCCATTCCCCATCCTTTAATGCTTGCTGGATCTCTGCTCCTTTCCCTAAGCTTACTCTTTCAGCGCTTGAGGATAGGGATTGGATTCATGGGCCAGATCCAGGAAATGGAAAGGGACCAAATAAAATCAGTCAAGGGTCAGATCTGGCCCACCAGCCGTAGATTCCCCACTCCTTGCTCCCATGTGGCATAGGACTAGTTTGTATACAAGTATTTATTAGTGATGATTTGTAACCTGTACAGCATGATCCTCAGAACATCTAGCATTGATGCTAGTGCTTGGCACATATACGAGTCTAATTCAATTTGGTAGATCTTACCCCTATGCTACATCAAGGGTGGGGAACCCTTTCCCTCCTGGGGGCCACTCTGAATATTAGTACAAGCTCCGAGGGCCACAGAGAAGTTGGGGTGGGGATGAATACGGGGTGCACTCAAGAAAAGGAGGGTCCAGATCATGCATCTATGCCATGGATCTGACCTCCTCTTACGCCTCGACTATTGTAACCTCCTCGGTGGCCTTTCCCACTCTCACCTTTCTTCCATCATCTCTGTTCAAAGCTCTGCTGCCAGGATCATCCACCTAGCCCGTCGTTTTGACCATGTGCAGCCTCTCCTCTCCTCTCGCCACTGGCTCCCCCTTCCTGAGCGTATTCTGCACAAGCTCCTCGTCTTCACCTACAAAGCCCTTCACAACCTTGCTCCCCCCTACCTCTCTGCCCTGATCTGCCTCCGAACCCCTGTTCGATCATTCTGCTCCTTTTCCATCCCCTCCCTCACCCTCCCCTGCTCCCCCAACTACCTTCATCCCTCTCCCTTGCTGCCCCGCACGCCTGGAACTCCCTCCCTTCATACCTTCAAATTCCTCCTCAAAACCCACCTCTTCCGCTCTGCCCTTCCTAACTCCTGCTAACCATCCCCACCCAGGATTATCCCCCACCTGTTATCTGCAAACTCCCAATGTACTGCAACCAAGCCAAGAATGTGTACCTGAGTTTTCGCATCCTCATGATTATTGAATCCCTTGTCTCTCCCTCTGTTCTCCCTTCCCTGTCTCCCTTCCCCCTGTCTTTAGATTGTAAGCTATCAGGCAGGAACCATGTCTATCTTATTCTCTGTAAAGTGCCAGGTACATCGCTGGCGCTATATAAATGCTTATAATAATAATAATTAATAATCCTTGTGGAAATACCGTCATCTCTGCTTCCTTATCCTGAACTGAGCTTTTCAGTGCTTGGAGGGAGGAACTGGATCTAGGGACCAGATCCAGGAACTGGAAAGGGGCCACATAAACACTTACCAGGGGCCACATTTGGACCCCGGGCCTGAGGTTCCCCACCCCTGTGCTACATTCAAGCCGCTGGCTCTAAATAACCTGGGGGTTGCACTGTCCACTTATATTTTACTAAAGTTAGCCAGTCTGCAAATGTGAGTTACATACATGACCCCTTTAAGCAGTGTCTCACTTTTCTCTTTTGCACTCTTGTCAGCATTGCCTTGGTAGGTGACATGCTTTTTACTTTTGTGTGGAATTGTTTGCTCTACAGTGGAAGCGAGGTGAGTGTCAAGGAAGTTACTAAGGCATGCTGTAAGGAGCAGATTATGTTTTCATTTGGATTTAATTTTGTTTTGAATATAATTTTTGATTCATTTCTCCTTATGCAGTAATGTCTGTTGGAGCATATGTGCCTACGTTAGGGTCACCAGATCAAAATTACACAAATAATTATTTTTTTTATTTCAAAGCATTTATATCCCGCCCCTCCTGCAAAGCAGCCCGGGACACTAGTATGGATCTGTGGTGTCTGTTGATACTACAGGGTTTTATGAATCTGGGAGGGGTGTTACATGAGGTTTTGCTGAGCTTGAGGGTGTCCTACAGTGCCCAGTCTCTGGTCCTCCATGAGTCTGTAGTGTGCCAAATCTCTGGAGCTGGATGGCAGGGATGTCTGTTCTAAGGGAATCTACGGTACTGAAGGGTTGTCTGTTCTGGATCCAAGGGCATATCTTTTTTATGGGGCTCTATGATGTTCAGTGTTATGGGGTTCTGGAGAAGGGTGTCCTTAGGAGTTCTGTGGACTTGCAGGATGTGTATTCACTGGTTCTCTTGGCTCTGTAGAACTGTATGACTCTAGGACTCCGTGGGACCATAGGTATCTATTTTATGGATGTGCGGAGTGTTTGTTCTATGGGGCTACTGTGATGCTTTGGGGATGTCTTGTGGCGCTGAGGAGTGGTGTCTCCACTCCATGAAACTGGGGTTCCTGTTCCATGGAGTAGGGGAGTCCTGTGGTCAGTGGCAAGGGTGCCTGTTTCCTGGAGCTGAGGAGGGGCCCTGAGGTGGAGATGTCTGTTCTATGTAGGGCTGCCATATATGCAAAATTTTAGAAGACACGAGAAATACAGGTTGCAGGGTTGCACTGGCTCCAATGCATCCCCGCAACCGGTATATCTCATAAGTATCCTGAAAATGTTCATATATGACAACCCTAGTTCTCTGTGGTTCTGTGGAGGGTCGGGGGGTAAACATATGGAGTTCTGTGGACGGTCCTGAGACTGCCTGTTTTCTGTGGGTGCTCATTATAGGAGGATGTCCGTCCTATGAGGCTCCATGCTGTTCCGGGGTCTGATCTGCAGGCTACTGATGAAATGTTCCCACCGCAGTTCACACACACAAGGAAGTCTGAAGGTTGAGACGTGAAAGCCGGGCATTACCGCTTGTGCATCAGTGCTTCCTGGGAAATGTAGTTTCCGTGGTTGCGCCGCCTTGGCGGGTGTGAAAGCCCCCACCCACAATTTAGCCCTTTCACTTCTCGGTAGAACTACTCCTCCCAGGATGCACTGCCCTCTGTCACGGATGAGTTTATGGGCGTTGTAGTTTTCTAGGTTACAAACCTCCGGCATGTTGCACGCCCCACGGGCCTTTGAGGAAAAGACATCTAACTACATTTCCCAGGATGCACCAGGCCCATAGCCTGGACCGCCTGTTCTGTGGCTTGAGAGGAGTGAAGGGATTGTAAACAAACCTCCGTGTTATGGAGGAGGCAGGAGGCTTTGCCTGCCTGCCTGGTGTTCAGTTCCTGCTGTAACCAGCCAGCGAGGGCGGTGACTCCTTGGGGAACAGGGCATTGGGGCTGCTTGTCTTTGTGCTTCAAGGGGTTATAGACTCTGCCGTGTTTGTGGCTGGGGGAGACGCTGCCTGTTCCTGGGCTGGGCCTGGCTGCATACATGGATGACAGCAAAGTGAGTGAGTGAGCGGAAGGGAAGGGGAGGGGTGGTTGCTTACCGTTAAAGCAGCAATAACGAATTATATTTGGCGCTGTGTGTGTGTTTATGTGCTTTAGGCTAATCAAGCCTTTAGCCTAGGGGTTTCCAACCTGGATGATATGGGTTCACCCCGCGTACAGATGGGGCGTCACAGTATCGACAGTTAAACCTTGCATGGCCTCGCCTGGGGACATAGGGTTGTGCTTAATTCTCGAATTGGGGTCACCCAGACAAAAAGTTTGAGGCCCACTGCTCTGTTCCTTCCCCCTGCCCAAGACGTGGTGCAAGGAAGTGAAAGGGGTTGCGTTGCCTTAGAAAAGAATGGACTTTTCTGTAGGTACAGAAAACAAGTGGGTTTTCTAGCAAGAGCCATCTGATAAAACTTGTGCTCTGTACCATCAGGGCTAAGGCAGAAGTCTGTTAAGCAAGCATGTTCTTGAACGGGACTGGGTGCTTATTTAAATTTTGACAAACAGTGGGATAAAACTAAGGTGGCTACTAACCTTGAAATGGTGAAGCTACCAATTCCTAAATGGGATGAAATTGGTACTTCAATGTGACTTGTGAACTGTGTGATAAAGCAGAGATTAACAGTTTGTCAGGTACTTGTTTCAACTTTAGTACTGTACTATTGCTCAAATGGATTGTAACTTTCGTCTGTCTGTAAAGCAGGGTTGGGGAGACCTCTTTACAGGCTACCCTGCAATAGTGTGGCTAGATATGCAAGTTTTAGAGGACACTTATGAGAAATGCAGGTTGCAGAGCTGCACTGGCTCAAAGGAAGCCCTGCAACCTGTATTTCTCATAAGTGTCCTCTAAAACTTGCATATCTGACCACCCTACTCGGCAAATTAGCACACGCTCCGTGAGCCATATAGGAGTTGGAGCAGCAGTGCTTTATGGGTTTCTGTAGGATGGGTTAGCTCATAGATCTAAGCTACAAGTCAATCTCAAATCCCTGAGTGCATGCGCTCAATCTTCTTCACTTTAAGCTTACTCTTCTTAGTGCTTGAGGGCAGGGAATGGATTCATGGGCCAGATCCAGGAATTGGAAAGGGATTTAGCAAAGGGAAGGCATGTCTCACTAATCTATTGGAATTTTTTGAGGGTGTAAATAAGCATGTGGATAGTGGTCAATATGGACAGCGGTCAATATACTATATCTGGATTTTCAGAAAGTGCTTGATAAGTTATGCTCATGAGAGACTCTTGAGGAAATTAAAAAGTCATGGGATAGAAGGCAGTGCCCTATTGTGAATTGGAAACTGGTTAAAGGATAGGAAACAAAGAGTAGCACTAAATGGTCTGTGTTCACAATCGAGAGAAGTAAATAGTGGAGTTCCCCAGGGACCTGTACTGAGACCAGTGTTTAATATACACATTAATGATCTGGGAAAAGATGTAAAGATTGAGGAGATCAAATTTGCAGATGACAAGAAGTTATTTAAGGTAGCTAAAACACGAACGGACTGTGAGGAATTGCAAGAGGATCTTGCAAGATTGGGTGATGATCTAAATAGCAGGTGAAGTTTAATGTGGACAAGTATAAAGTGATACACATCTATATGTACACAATGCTGGGTTCTAAATTAGGAGTTACCACTTAGGAAAAGGACTTTGGAGTCATTATGGACAATACATTGAGATCCTCCGTTCAGTGTGTGATGGCTGTCAAAAAAGAAAACTGAATGTTAGGAATTATTCATAAAAGGAATAGAGAATAAAATTGAATAAATCTATGGTGCGACCACAGCTTGAGTATTGTGTGCAGTTCTGATCGCTCCATCTCAAAAAAGATATAGTAGAAATAAAAAAGGTACAGAGAAGTACAACAAAAATGATAAAGGGTATGGAACAGCTTCCATACAAAGAAAGGTTAACTAGGTTGGGGCTCTTCAGCTTGGAGAAGAGACGACAGAGGGGATATGATAGAAGTTTATAAAATCATGAGCGGTTTGGAACAAGTAAATAGGGAATGGTTATTTACCCTCTCACATAGTACTAGAACTAGGGGACACTCCATGAAACTAGCAAGTAGCAGATTTAAAACAACGTTTTTTCACTGAGCGCACAATTAAGCTGTGGAATTTGTTGCCAGAAGATGTGGTCAAGGCCATTAGCATAGCTGGGTTTTTTTAAGTATTGGACAAGTTTTTGGAGGCTAGTCCCATTAGCAGCTATTAGCTGTGTAGGTTTGGGGGAAATGTAACCTCTTACTGTCATGAGCTGGGAGTGAAGAACAGGGAGTGGATCGCCCCATTGTGACTTGTTGGGTACTTCTTTCAAGCGACAGAGATTGGCCACTCTCCGAGATAGGTGCTGGGCTTGATAGACCATTGGTCTGACCCAGTACTGTATTACTTCTGTTCTAAGATTGCAACAAGCTTGCCCTGGTTCACCTGCTGCACACGGTTCCCCCCCAACAAGGCACCAAACTCAGTTCTTTGGAAATAATAGATTTATTTCATAATCCTGTCTCTCCTGCTCCCTGGAGATTCCACCCAGGACTCTTCTGGCTGTCGTCTGGGTCTACACAAACCTAGCTTCCCAGGACTCTGTCAGTTGCTTGGAAGCACACCTATCCTATCAGTGCTCACTCAAGGCTTCCATGTTGTACTCTTCTCCCAAGTGAGGCACCCAGCCTTAAGTTCTCAGAGCTTCTGGTCACCTGACCAGTCCCAGCCAATCTCCTGCCACGTTAGGCTCTCAAACCCTTTAACTTAGCCTCAGGACACCAGGTAATTAGGGCCAGAGGAGTCCTGGAGCAGGTGTAGCTGAGGCATGCCAGCTCATCCAGCTTCAGGGACCAAATAAACAGTTGTTGACCATAATTTTCCCAATCGGCTGCAGGTCCCCTACCCGTGCTGTAAAGCTTTAGATAAAGGCTACTGGCTGAAGCAGAATACCAGAGTAGATGGATCAATACTTAGCTTGCACTGGTTCAGTAAATCCTGTGTTCCTACAATAGTTAGCATCTCTGGTGTTAAAACTAGGGGTGTGCATGTCATTTTAGTTATTGCAATAACGAAAATGACAACCGAGAACAACAACCGAGGATACAGAAAACGACAACCGAGGATACAGAAAACAGTACCGATACCGATAATAATAAAGATATCAATAACAAAAACGATAACAAGAAACACGACAATGTTATTGTCATTATTAGTACTGTGGCAGTTGGGTTTTGGAGGGGAAATGTAGAGAGGGGAGGAGGGAGCAGACATCTCGGAGTCTTAACAGGGTTGAACTCTTGAACTGTGCTTGTGTTGGGAGGGGCGAACAGCTCAGCAGTATCTGATGGAGGTATCCCTGGCCAATGAGCAGCACAAGCAGGCCCCAGAAGTCTCATGGGACTCTGTGATTGTTCAATGCCTGTTGCCTCCCACAACCAATCAGGGGGGCTCTGGGGGAAGGCACTGCAACCCTTTATAATGGGAGGGCCAGGTTTTTTTTCTCGTTGTGTGAGAGCTCTACTTGTCAGATTGTGTTTACAGAACTGTGATGCTTGAACATAAAAAACCTCCCTCGCCCTCATTGTATTATTAATTGATTGATTTTTATTAGGTATTCCCACCAATACCTTTCCTTCCTCATACCCTACATTTTACCTTTTCCCTTTCCTTGCCCTTCTCCCCCCTGTACGTTATATAGAGATAGGTAGTATAAATTAGATGTAGATATATATATTATAGACCTATAGATTAGATTAGAATAGTTATATAGATAACTGATTAGATAATATTTTCCCTTCCCTTGTCTCCCTTAGATTTAGATATATTAATTATGCACAGGAATCAATAATGATACTGATACCAAAAATAAAAACTTTGTTTGAAATGGTATCGATATTGATAAGATATCGATATTGGTATCGATAAACAAAAACAATAACGCACGATAACAAAAACAAAGATGACATTGTCGTTAACGATAATGAAAACGACATTTTTGAATAACGAAAATGAAAAACGAAAACAATATGGTGACCTGGTGCACACCCCTAGTTAAAACCCTTAAGAGGAATGAACTCTAGTAGCAAGCTTATATGTCAATAAAGTAAACTTGGTTGTAACGGTAAAGGCCAGATTTTGTAATGAGAACAGTCACTGCTCCCTAAATTGTGTGGTGTTAGTTTTTAATTAAAAGTGCCTTTTGGCGTTGAAGACATCCCAGAGATAGAGGATGTTACTTTATGCACTCAGTACATTTAGCAGAAAGAGGACATGAAAAGCTGTCTACATTTGCCTGTGCCAAAGTGCCTCAGCTCTGCCCATAGGGTCTTTTATAGGTATGAGAGACTAGTTCGTTTCATGTACCCTTCTGTTGAGACTTTCAACAAGATGATATTCTGGTTAGTCTGGGTTCCTGCTGTGATAGTGTGATGGATGTTTGTGCTGTGAAGGCGTGTTCTCTAGAAACTGAATTGAGAACACGAGCATATTTCCCATAAATTCCCATCCAGCTGTTATATGTTTAGTGAACTGTGATCCGAGCTGGTTTATTAGAACCAGTGAGGTAGAACTGAGGCTCTGTATCTTGTTAAGCATCACCCCTGAGGTAGCTGGCTATCTGCCTTGTTGTGTTTTGAATGGGAACTCCTGCTAATTGCTTGCGCTAATCTGTCTTTCATAAATAAGAAAACTGTGGAAGATGTCGTCTTTAAAAACAGCAACGCAAATCAAGCATTTATTTCCTGAGACATAGCTTTTATACATTAGTGAAATGCTTGTCTAGAGCATGTGTGGGAAATCTTTTCCCTCCCAGGGGCCACTTTGAAAATTAGTACAAGCTCCAAGGGCCACATAGAAGTTGGGGGCAGTAGTGCGCTTGGGAAGAGGACGGATTTGTTGTGCCATGAATCTGCCCCATAGCCTTGTGTACATGCCATCCTGTCTAGCCCCGTACCTTGAGCTCAGTCTTTCAGCACTAGGGGTAGAAACTGGATCTAGGGGCCAGAGTAGCAGATGCATTGCACCTTCCTGTGAGCATATCATGGTGCCTGCAGTCATTATTTCAATGTATATATTTTGCCCCATCCATGGGGCTCTGGGCGGCTTACAACGTTAATGAAATAAGTAAGACACAAATAACCCGACCCATGTTTCTTGTGTGTGAGTCCCTATCCCACTTCCCCATCTCTCGTCAGGGGTGGAGGGTGGGAGTCCGCACACCCCACCCCTTCTTACCTACTGGAGCCCATCCCATCCCACAGGGGTGTTGTGGCTGTCTCCCAATCCCACCCACCAGCAAACTCCCCACGAATTAATACATAAAATACTGCAAAAACGCACCCATCCACCTACACTGTCCCTGCTCTGTGGGCAGCACTGAAGCCATGTGGACCATCCTGGCTTATAAGGGGTGGGAGGTTGGAAGGGTCAGTTGGGGCTGCAAGGCATCCATTCCACTGCCTGGACTGGTGTGGACTTCTCCTTCTCCACCCCCTCTCCTGGAAGCAGAGCTCAGAGGGCTTAATGATTTCGGCATCCTCCCCCCCCCAAAGGTGGCTGCAGTCTGGGGGTGGGGGGGCGTACGCCTGGCAGCTGCGA
Source organism: Sphenodon punctatus (assembly GCA_003113815.1). Classification (NCBI taxonomy): domain Eukaryota; kingdom Metazoa; phylum Chordata; class Lepidosauria; order Sphenodontia; family Sphenodontidae; genus Sphenodon; species Sphenodon punctatus. Next base: position 2,416,653 of record QEPC01014892.1, on the reverse strand, counting down.
AAAGCAACAGTGGAGCCAGCCAATGTGATGAGATTATCTTGTGCAGAGATCCTGTATTATTTTAACCTCCAACACGGGTGTGTGTTGAACTGGTGATTACACGTAGCTCATTTTCCTTTTGAAATGGAGGCTACTAAAGGATGTGGGACTGATCATGCTAAACAGTGAGTTCTTCCAGCTTTCTATAGAACAGTACCTGGCTATGCAGTGATGGTGCCAATTCCTATGCTGTCTGCCAGTGTGTCTCGGGCCCTTACTCTACCCACCATGCTCCTTTCCCCCATGTCGTATACCCAGCCAGATCTGGTTATGACATTGGCCCTTTATACACGAATTGCTGCTGCGGGGGCGGTCCATGTGTGCACCGCTGCGGGGGCGACTCAGGGGGTGCGGGTGCAGAAGGGCGCACACCCATCCTCCAATCACCCCCACGTACGGAGCAGCCTGTGTTTTGGCCGGTTGCTCTGTGTGGGAGTGGGGGATGCTTGGCTTGCGGGGGACCATGCACCTCCACACTTACACAACGTGCTCCCCTGCGTGGACGATGGATGTCCATGCGTGGGAGCTTCTTGTGTAAAAAGGGCCATTCTCTCTGGCATCAATGCGATCCTCCCTCTTACTCTGCAATCCCACCCAGAAAATGGATAGCTGCCACCAATACCCTCCCTGGCTGCGCTACTTCACACCCAGACTTGGATATCTGGCGTGGGATAGAATGACTTAAGATCTTGAGCGTGTTAGAAAGTGAAGGATGCTTTTAAAAAAATTATTATTATTTTTTTTAAGTCTTTTGAAATTTCCTAAAGGATTGAGAAAGGAAGCTCTGGGATATTTGACAAACAGACGTAATTATTATTTATCGTTGGCTTTCAGTATTCAGATATCGCTTTCACAATATCCAGTGCTTTTCAGTCCATATCTAACTCGCCCTCGCAACAATCCTGTGTGGTTGGTGGTGGCTTTTCCCTTACAGATGGGGAACTAAAGCCAAGAGTGGCTTGTCCCAGGCCACCCAGTGAGTTTGTGTCTGGTAAGACAGGATTTGTACTATGGTCTCTAGTGATGATTGGGCAACTTGATCTTCCAGGCACATAGCACCACTTAGCACAGCCCAGTCACTTCAGTGGGACTCATGGCTGTGCTTATGTCGGTGCTATCTCCTTGGAGGATCATGCCCTTTTTCTCTTTATGCTCTTGATCAGATAGTACTGTTTGAAAATGACATAGCAAAAATAACTCTTATAGCTACACAAGTCCAGTGTGACGTCTCCCCTCTGACTAGATTTGACTTGCAGAGCTGCCTTCTGTCACTGTCACGTCATAGTAACAGAATAAGCAAACATGACTGGAAGTCATGAAGGAGACAGTAACTTAAGGACGTACTGGGATTTCCCCCCCTACCAAATTGCTGAAGGTTAGAGTAGGGAACCTGGCACTTAGAAGGATTCCCAGGAAATATCATTGCTGTGGTAGCAATTCTTTATTACATTGGCCCTTTCAGGTAGTTATGCAGTTTGAGTGAGTGAGAGAAAGAAAACCAAGCATTGTAGAGGTAATGCTGTTGGTCCTAGTCCTAAGGCCTACATTATAGGGTAGCAGCAACCTCAAAAAAGACAGTCTTTCATCCTTCTGTTTACTAAAAGGGAACCTCAGGCCCGGGGGCCCAATGTGACCATGGCTAATTTTTATGTGGCCCCTCTCCAGTGCTTGAATCTGGTTCCTAGATCCAGTTCCTACCCCCCAAGCTTTGAAAGACTGAGCCCAGAGGGTAGGGTACATCTGGACCCTCCTCTTCCTAAGCACATCCCTTAAGCACCCCTGCCTCCAACTTCTGTGTGACCCTCAAAGCTTGTACTAATTTTCAAAGTGGCCCCTGGGAGGAAAACAGTTCCTCACCCTTGTGCTAAAGTGAACAGAGACCATCTGAAAGGGACCTAAAGAGCATATCAGAATTTTAAAAAATCACTTTGTAAAGAGACTAGGCTAGGCTCGCCTCAAATTAGTTACAAAGAATTCAATTGTTAGTGTGGCCTCTTACCTTGAAGGCTCCCCTCCTGATGCATTAACTATATATGTACAGCTCCACTAAGCTGCATCTGGCAAAGATGATGGCGGCAGCCTTAATAACAGGGTAATTGGTGAGCTGTTGGTGAAAGAACAAAACCTCCCATGCAGTAAATTGCCTGGCATTCCATTTTCTGTATGTTGGAATGATGAAGGCATACCTCCCAACAGTCTCTATTTAGGAGGGACAGTCCCTCTTTCAGGAGTCCCACTGACGCTTCCAGGGATCCAAGGGGAGAGAGACCAACCGATATTCAAGTCTGGTTGGCTCCCAGGAAAAGCACTTGGGGGGTGGGGGTGCAATGGGGAGATGATGGGACAAGAAGAAACTAAGCGGAATAATAAACAGGAGCACTTCTAAACCTCTTTATGCATGTCATTGCGCATGTAGTGCATGAGGTGATGGAGCTTATTTGCAGAGGGGTGGGACTTTATTGGCCAAGGGTTTGTCCCTCTGGGTGCTGGAAATGTTGGGAGATATGTAAGGAGCTCAGTTTACCTCGTAGGGACAGGATGCGACTAGTAGCACTTTAGAAATGAGTAGCAGTAGGAGTAGTCGTATGCAGTGGAGACTAAATATTTCAAGCCATGTAGATCATAAAGATGTGGTCTCAGTCTGGGATGCCATAATGTTCAGATTTGCTATTTGGGGATCGAGATCATAACGATGGGTGGAACAAAGACCATACTGGAAGTGCCTGTGTCTAGATCCCATGCACCTCTCTATTTTTAGATCGCATAAAGCAGGAGTGTCAAAGTTACAGCCCGAAGGGGCCAGACTTGGTTTTTTCATTGGCTTGCCTTGGACTGTAACTGGAATGCAAAATTGTATTTTGTTTGGCGGGTGGGAGGTGAGAAGAATATAATAGACATTCATCTTCATTAAGTATGTAATTTTGTTTTAATTAACCAGGCTGCAAAGCTGCTCTGTAAAGTGGTCTACATCTACCTAAATCAGGACTGACACCCGGCTCTGGTTTTATAAGGCTTTTGGACACCAAAACCTATCCCAAAAAGGAAGTGGAGTAGATCAGATTTTAAGCTATTGGAAACTTTTTAAAAATTCCTTTTAATCCCTCAGTGTCAGTAGCAGAGAGCAAGTTTGGCAGGTAGGACAGGATAAAAGATAGGAACAGATAAACGAATGGATAATTGTCTCACAGAATCTAACAGCGAATAGTTGCGGAGCAGGCCAAACCTGCTGCCCAGGCACCATGTGTGTAGGTCTGGTGTGCTTCCCATTGTAGGAGTGGGCCGGTATAAAATGGCCATGGGTGCATCTGGCCTGCAGACCATATGTTTGATGTCCTTTGTGTAAAGTGTTTTATTTTACCTTGGTGGCCCACCATTTCTCCATGATGTACTTCATGTTTGCCTGCTACATTTTTTGTACATGTACCTTGCTTCACCCACCCTGTTTCCCCCCTGCCCTGTACCTCTACTGCTACTGTAACTCACCTAGGTCAGAGCAGCTGTGCAAGAGAATTTCAAAATGGAGCCAACTTGCCCACTTCTGAATGAGTTTTGATTGGCGGCTGTAGAATTAACGGGAAGTGGGTGGAGCCACCAACGTTTTAGACACCCTCTCATTCAGCTAAAGCGGAACTGGGGATTTAGAAGCTGTGCCCCATCTCATGCCCTCCCCCAACAACGCTTGGATACATTCTGCACCCTCCAGCTATAAGAGTTACTGTTTAATATGCTATATAAATAGCCAATCCAAATGAATATACAATACCAAGTGCCAGTTTTTGTCAGTAAAATGAAGCACTTGATTGCCAAAAGAAATCAAGACATACTTGTAAATGTGTCAGGTCTACAAAATTTTAAACATGTTATCCCTGCTGTAGCTTATGGAGTGGCGTGGAACATCAGCAAAGCAACAGCAGGAATGTTTTGTTCCTCCTGGCCTTTTGGTTTTTAAAAATTTTTGGTTTTAAATTAAATGGAAAATGTTGAATAAAGTGCTTTAGTGTCTTCTGTTGTTCAGCCCCCTCCTTTTCCATTGCAGAAGTTTGAATGTTGTTACAGCTCAGAGAAGTTTGTTTTCTTTTTGTTGTATGACTGTTGCACTTGTGTTCAAAGCCAATGGAAACCCATGAAATACTGTGTTCTCCTATTTGTTCAGTGCAGGCAGCCAGACACTCCTGCATAAATTAGGAGAGGCAATATACAAGGGGGGTAGGATTACACTCCAGTGTGATTGATGACTCATTTTGCCACATAAAGAAAGGGTTCCATTGTATAATCCATTTGTCATTATAAAACATGAGTTTGCAACGTAATAAATTGTTTTTACTGTGCGATGCTACAAAATAAACTTGCTTTGATAATGGCAGGAATTGCTCATTATGCAGCCGAAGCACTGTGCAATAAAAATGTTCGGTTTATGATCTGCTGATAATATTAGAGGAACAATTGCTTGTAAAACAGCAGTGTTGCATATGTTGCTGCCATGTTGCCAAGTCTTATGACAACTGGTATTTTTCCTAGAGCCAGAGTGAAAGTTTCTAGTACTTTTATTTTTATTTTTGGCAGGACAAAGCTTGTAAACATAAAGCAAATGTAACTTAATGGCCTAGAAACCAGAAGCCCAAATGAAGACAGCCTGTTTTTTTTGTTTTTATTTATTTCTTTATTTAGTTTTATTTTAAAAACAACCATTTTCTAGTCAGAGTTGTGATTTTTTATTATTATTATTATTATTATTATTATTATTGTTGTTTGTAGTTGGTAACAACAAGGTGAAGGTGCATTCCTAGCAGGTGTGTTAATAGTAGACTTTTGAAATCCATAAGAAGTGTCCAGCTGGGTCAGACCAATGGTCTAGGAGATAACTCCCTATATTGTCTCCAATAGTGACAGCTTTGGTTGCTTCAGAGGAGTGCACAACAGGTCATAATGGAGTGATCTATTTCCTGCTACTCATTCCCAGTCCCCAACAGTCAAGAGTCCCCTCACCAAATTGACTAATCCAAGAAAACAAAAAACACAGAAGGGGTATTAAGATTTGTGAATATTTTGCACTCCCCATTTACCAAGATGAAAGGCGTTGGCAATACTTAACTGGCAGTTTCTTTGGATGGGATGAGATTGGTATGTGTCTGCCAGATACTGATGCACAGCGCAGCGAAACCAGCATCCAATACTCTGCGTGCTGCTACTCCGCATTAGAAGCAGGGTTGGAGAGGAAACAGCCTGAGAAGCAAATGTTAGAGAGATGATTCTCTTCTGTACAACATTGTATTTTAAAAAAGTAATTAGAAAATGTCCCATTTTAAAAGTCAGTGACTTTCAATCAATCATGAGAGCACATCTCTGGATAATATCGGCTGAGATTGCTTTGCAAAGTACAAAGTGGTCTTATCTCATAGGTTACCAAATAGATCTTAGAGGCGTACAGCTACATAAGATCCTAAATAACTCGGCTGCCGCTATGGTAAATATAGCTTTCAGTTGGCCAGTATTTGTGATGGGTTAGGCTAGACAGAGTCTGGTTGCTATGCTGGTCCCAAATGTAGGAGATGAGACAAAGTAGTTCACACAGAGTGCTTTCAAATGTGACAGGAGCATGGTTTAATACGCTTTAGGGTGGTTTAACCTGGGGGCCACCTCAGTGTTGAAATGTGCCTGCCAGATGTTTGCACAGGGTTCATCCTGATGGTGGTGGGGGCTCCCCTGGGCTGTGACTTGGACTTCCCGAGTCACAGCCCGGGTCTAGCCCTGACCCTGGTCAGGATCCCACTGCCTGACCAGGAGTAATGTGGGTTTTCACCTTTGAAAGCCTGCTTTACTCGCTGTGGTCTAGAGTGTCACCAGGTCCAGGCACCACGGCAGCTGTCATTGGATGCCATGGGTGCCCGTCAGGGAGAGAGGTGGGCCACTGGGAGCAGCACGGGTGCGGGGCCGGGTGGACACATGACTGCTCGGCTTCCGGCCCTCCTTGACAATCAGACCCCCATCACATCAGTTTCGGGTCCTGGCTGGTTCCCGCCATGGTGCTGGTCCAACTCCAGACCGGCTAAGTCTGTGGCAGCGCTTCAGCGTAGTCTCTTACTAGACCAACTTCCATTGGTGAGGGTTTGCAAACTTTGGGGCCACACAGGGCCCTTCCTCAGGTATGTTGGAACTATAGATTGAGTTTTGGATTAGCCAAGCTTTTACATGCCCGAGGAAGGACCTGTGTGTCCTGATAGCTTGGATACTCTTGCCAACAGTACTAATTGGTCCAATAAGAGAGCATCTGAACTACTTTGTCTCCATCTAATAGGTTACTTTTGGTTTCATGTGCCTACTATTGTATCTGATGATGGCCTTCCTGTTTTCATTACAACAAGAAAAACGTAAGATTGCTATGCCACAAAACTCAGAGGAGAGCAACTAAGACGATAAAGGGGCCAGAACGCCAGCCATGTGAGGAAGAAGGGCTAAAAATGGGGTATGTTTAAGCCTAGAGAAAAGACTAAAGAGGGATGGTGTTGCTGTTGTTATGTATGTATGTATGTATGTATTTACAGAAGATAGGACAAGAGGGATGGGTTTAAATTGCAGTAACAGATTTTGGTTAGAAATACTTCCTAACTGTAAGAACGGTTGGTCAATGGAGTAAGCTGCCCAAACAGGTTGTAGAATCGCCTTCCTTGGGTGTCTTCACATCCCAAGCATCTGCCTATGATGCTGCAGGCAGAGCATATACTACCTTGGAGCAGGAGGCTGGACTGGATGACTTTTTGAGGTCTCTTCCAACCCGACAATGAAATGAAATCCAGTTTAAGCTGCTAAAATCACTACTGTCTTTGGGATTTCTCACTGCAAACCCATTAGATGTAATGCAGTAGCTCCTAATAGGAAGTGAATGCTCTCAAACCTAGCAGGTAGATCTGTCTTTCAGTCCTCTGCGAGGCTTTTCTTTACGTCAGACGGGGATACCTCACAAAACAGCTGCCTGAACAGTGACTACGCGCTATGCCTAAAAATAAATAAATAAAATAAATAAGAACGTGACAGCCATTGGGCGCCCCAACCAGAAATGGAACTTTTCTTTCTGTTATCCCAGAACATCTAAAATACCAAGGCATTATGCTTGAGGCCAGTCAGTAAGGCTCAAGGGCTTGCAATATCAAGGCCTTGTTTTTGATATCCCACTCTCCCCTCCCCCCCGCCCCCCAGTAGACTGTCCTTTTGTTGCACATAACCAGAAAATTTGCTCCCCTTGCTGAATGGAAGCATCATTTATTGTTTGGCAATGTCATCAAACTCATTGCCTCCCATGGCTTCCAATATCACCACTACGCTGATGACACTCAACTCTCTCTCTCTCCTCCTTCTCTCTCTCTCCATCTGTTCAAGCTCGCCTCACCAGCGGCCTCTCTGATATCTCTACCTGGATGTCTCAATGTCAACTCAAACTCAACATGGCTAAAACTGAACTCCTTATCTCCCCCCCCCCCCCCNCTGTCGATCCTCATTGGTGGGGTCACCATCCTTCCCGTCCCCCAAGCCCGTAGCTTAGGCTTCATCTTTGACTCACCCCTTTCTTTTAAACCCTACATTGACTCTGTTGCCAAATCCTGTTGCTTCTCCCTCCGTAACTTTGTTAAGATTCACCCTTTTCTCTTTGTCTTCTCTGCCAAAACCCTTGTTCACGCCCTGGTCATCTCTCGCCTTGATTACTGTAACCTCCTTGTCACTGGCCTCCCCGCCCTCACCTTTGTACCCTTCTCTCCATACAAAACTCTGCTGCCAGGGTCATCCACCTCACCCCCCACTTCGACCACATGCAGCCCCTCCTCTCGTCTCTTCACTGGCTCCCCCTTCCTGAATGAATCCTGCACAAGCGCCTAGTCTTCACCAATAAAGCTCTTCACAACCTTGCTCCCCTCTACCTCTCTGCGCTAATTTCTGTCTGTGCTCCAGTCTGTGAACTCTGCTCCTCCTCTGTCCCCTCTCTCGCCCTCCCACGCATCCCCTAACTGCCTTCGTTCCTTCTCCCTAGCTGCCCCCCATGCCTGGAACTCCCTCCCTGCCCACATCTGCCTGGCCCCCTCCCTTCGTACCTTCAAATCCCTCCTCAAGACCCACCTCTTTCACTCTGCCCTCCTCGCTCCCCTGACTAACTCCTGCTGATACCCTCCATCCAGTACAATCTGTTACCTGAGGTCTGTTTACTCATATCCTCGCCACACGGACCAGCCAGCTAGCATTCTTGATGTAACCAAACCAAGCACGTGCACCTGAGACCTCGCATCTTCATGAATGTTACACTCCTTGTCTCTCAATCTGTTCCCCTTCCTTCGTTTCTTCCCCATCTCTCAGATTGTAAGCAGTAGGGCAGGGACTATGTCTATTCCATTACTTCGTAAAGAGCCAGGTATGTAGCTCGCGCTATATAAATGCTTGCTAATAATAATAAAAATTTTATTCTCCTAGGTGGTGGGAGGCAAAGTAAAGAAGCCAGGCAAACGAGGGCGTAAACCAGCCAAAATAGACTTGAAGGCCAAACTTGAGAGAAGTCGCCAGAGTGCAAGAGAATGCCGAGCAAGAAAGAAACTGAGGTACCAGTATCTGGAAGAGCTGGTGTCCAGCCGAGAGAGAGCAATCTGTGCACTCAGAGAAGAACTGGAAATGGTAGGAGCCTTCTTTTAATGCCAACTTACCTGTGACCAGGCATCTGCTCCCATTGAAGGCAATGAGGATTTTGCTAGATGAGATATAAAATGTCAAAGGGGGCTTCCCCACATCCACCCCAGTATCAAAGGAGCGAATAAGCAACCTGTGCAGACTCCTGTCGCTGGGAGTCCACAGCAGTGCCAAATACAAGGTACACTGCCCCCTGTTTTGCTGACACCGTCCCCAAGTTCTTACCCAAGTTCCTGTTAGTAGAGCCCTCCCGATCTGCTGGCAGACCCGCACAGACCCCTGGAGCAGCATTCAGATCTAGCAAGGCAGACTGACACTGCCAGCTCTGAATCCCTGCTGCACGGGGCCGTTCCCTGATACCCCACCTTATAGCCAAGAAGCAGGGAACAGGGAATCCTGCCCACAGTTAGTGCAGGCAGGTGTTTCCTCTTCACTTCTGGTCAGCTCTTAGGTGGGAAACGGAGAGCCTCTTCCAGCACTGAACTGCTCTAAGCAGGGGGGAGCAGACCCGCCTTCCACCATCACGCATGGGTAGCACTAGTTTCACACATACAGTAGCTACACGCCGACCTAAACCTGCGTCTGCAGCTCCATGTTTTCCTGTAGTCCTAGACTGGGTTTATCCGGTAGTCCTTCCCATGACACTAGGAGCTATGTTATGTGCACCGCAAGTAACAATCAGGAACCTGGTTCGCTGTGTCTTGCCCCTTGCCACCAGTGGGGAAAATGCAATGAACACGGGTCCCTGGTAGCAAGAAAAAACTTGCTGGAGGCCTAAACTAAGTGTTCCTGCAATAAAGGCATGATCCGGGGTTAATAGTAGCAGATGTCTTTGCAGATGCATCTGTGGCTTGCCTTTTCCCGGGGAGTACATTTTCAGCCAGGCTTTGTTCTAAATAGTTACGCACAAAGCCTGTAAGTGCATGCCCAGAGGATGTAGTTGTGGCACAGCTTTTCAGTTTGCATTGTGTGCTCCTAGGCCTGCCAGTGCAGGCTGTGTGCACAAACGTGGACATGCAAAAACAGGCCATTCAGCCTTTGGACTGTAAAAGGTAGCCAAAAAATTATGCCTTGTTTGGAGAACAAAGAGCTTAAACAACATTGCTTTATTTTCCCTTATGGGGTGAGCATTCATTAATGGTTTAGTCAGCAAAGATGATGGTGGGGGCTCTCTTCTCTCGGTCCTCTGCCCTCAGAAACAAATACATCCCTGCATGTTCCACAATCTGCCAGGAAAGGAGTTATAATCAGCTAGGAGGTGGTGGGGGAAAAGAAGGAAAACGTTCTGGTTTGCTCAATATCCAGAAAAGAACTAGAAGTTTCTATGTTTATAATAATCTGTGAGCTGGACAAATATTTTGGCTGCTGACGTGCCAGTTGTCCAGTGCTCTTTAAGAATTGCTGCAGCGTCTGTGACACTGTCGCAAGTAGCAGTTATTAACTGGATTGACTTGGGCTAAGTATGCAGCCACGACATATGCTTCACTCGTTAACACTCAGCAGTCGTGTAAAAGGTTCCTGGCCAGTAAATTCAAACCTTCAGTGCACATACCTGGAGGTAAATATCACAGCTCTGTGTTATGTCTGCTAATGTGATCCTGGCAGTCCACTAGCGCCTAATCTGTTTGCATATTTCAGTACAAGCAATGGTGCATGGCAATGGACCAAGGGAAAATCCCTTCTGAAATAAAAGCCCTGCTAACTGGGGAGGAGCAAAGCAAAACACAGCAGAACTCAACCAAGCTTGCCAAGGCTGTCAAGACAGAACCAAACAGCAACACTCCCTGTAAGTATCAGTTTGTGATCGTTCCTGTTTTAAGTCCCTCTTGACGTGGGCAGAAGGCTAACAGTACACAACTGGTCAATTGCAGCGTTGAGGCCAAGGGGTTAGTGGAATGTGAAGGGGCTTTGGGATGTTTACTTAAACCAGTACAATGTGTTGCAACTATGCTAGCAAGTCGGGCAGCAGTTTTCAAGAGAAATTGCCCCTCCAGCTTGAGAGCAGAAAAGGTTTGTGAGGAAGCAGAAAACCTTTTCCATGAGACAAAATGTCAAACGTGGCCAGGTGTGGAAGTGCCACGTGGAAGTCACATGCGCTTCCATTTTGCAAGTGGAACTAAGCCACTCTCAGCTGGGTTGCTCTGGATATATTTTCCCACCCCATACCAGACACATTTAATGTCTCCCTTCCCTTCGTCCTCGTGCAGTGCCTGTCCCACCTAAGGTGTGGGGCAGACTCCTGCTCTTCACCAATCAGCTGTTTGAGGAAGGAGACGTCCCTGGGGGTGTCGCCAGTGACCTCCAGAGCTTCTGAGAACCCTGCAGATCCTTTGATGCTGCTCTCAGCAGGCTTCTGCCCTGGACTAGGCACCCTTCCTGTCCAGTAGGCCAGCCCTGGTGTCAGATGAAGGAAATGAGATGTGGTGAAGAGATCTGCTCTGGCTTGGCAATTTTGGTATTAACTGTTAAATCATACACGCTCTGTATGATCTCCTACATTAACCTATTTAAAAAGAACATTACTTAGATTGCAAGGTCAAGCATTCCAAGTGGTTGATTGAGATCTGCTCAAACAAGAGACCTGCTGTCCAACCTGAGCCTGACAGGACCTGACTGGTCTGTTGGGCCTTGTCTGGGCGCACTCTCTGTCCGAGCTTGGCAAGCTTTCTAGCTGCTGGAGGCCCTGCCACCCCACCCACAGCAATCTGGTCATGTTGGAAAGGAGTGGGATAATGCCTTAGCCAGGCATCTTTCCTGACATAGCTCACCCCTTATGGAGCACGGTGACATCACAGTGCTTCATGGGGTGGGGTGTGTGGCCACATTGGAAAGGGATTGGGGACTGGCTTAGCCCTGCTCCTTATGGAGTACCATGATGACTCAGGACTGGGGACGGGCACCCAGACACATCGGGCTTGGGCTGAGCTCAACGCAGTTTCACTTTGATCTAAATTTCCAGCCCAAGCAGGGGGTTTATGCGGCCTTAAATCTGCCATTTGTGCATTCATTCTGTGCATGGAATGAAGCGGGCATTCTGTGGAAAATACAGTGACATGGTCCTGTAATTAAGGGCTGTCCATTCGGCTGCCAAAGTGCTAAGAGACTGAATTAAAGGTGCACTAGTAACCTTAAGTTTGGGATGCTTGAAATGGCAAACTAGGTAACACTAGCCCACATGAGATTCTATCTTATAATACACTTTGCCAATGACACTTGTCCCTACACAGTCACTTCAGACTGCTGGTTGGTGAAGAGTACGTCTGGCCCTCTGAGGAGGAATCCTACTTGCACTATGTGGCTTTCCTAGGAGGTCTCAATCCTGCAAACGTCTGCTGGTTCTGAACTTTACATGAGCCTCATGTACTTCAATGGACTACTCATGTGGCTAAAGTTAAGCGTTGTGTAGTTCAAGTTCAATTTTATTTAGCGTGGCCCTTGGCCATTGCATTTAAATAAACAAATACAAATACAACTCCCTCCTAGAGGGCAAAATACTAACAGGCACAAAACCCTTCAATAGAGGGGAAAATAATAAGTATGAAATAATATAACATTTACATATGGATATGAATTACTTCCAAAGGTACCAAAGAAAATTTGTAAAACAACGATGATACAGAAAACTAACCCACTGCCTGTCCCATCAGATAGGAGCAGGTACTTATAATAAAACCTCCTGAGGGGGTAATCTTAGGTTTGTAAATTAAACAAACAAAAGGGCATGTACACACTGATGCCGTTTTAACTAAGAGCCCAAAAGAACAGATCAGAACAGATCTCTAAATGTCCCCGTACGCAGCTACACTGTCTCATATCTCAGGTCACCAGTAGTTGGCCTAAATTTTTTTTAAAATTCTCTGAGATAGAAGGCCTGTATTAGAAAGAGAGAAAAGTTCCTAATAACCCGGGGCTCCAAGCTATCCAACAGAAAAAGTGCTGCATGCTCAGTTCTCCCCGGGATCCTTTCCAGGATAGGGGCTAAAATGTTTACCCTTGGCTGGTTATACAAATGACATTGTAAGATTATATGCCCCACAGTCTCTGCTATAGTGTTATCAAAGGGGCATAGCCGCTCAGCGAAGGGAATTCCCTCAATATGACCCTCCAACACACGGGAGGGGAAAGTGTTCATGCGGGCTCGAGCGATAAGGTTCTTACCTCTTGCTGATATAATGGCACCCAAATAGTGGGCCGTATGCCCTACGTTGGGCACCCAGAGCAGGTAGGCCGCCATATGGGGAGAAGCGGATACCTTCAGTTTGTCTTGCTATGTCTTGGGATCGTTGGATTACTTCCTTAAGAAGTAAGGACGGAGACTTGTGAATCAAGTACTCCTTAGACATACCCATTTGAGATAAAATAAGCTCCATTTTACCCCGCCAAGGGCTACTGAATGTATCCTTTTTTAAATCACTAAGGAGATCAGAGCATTTGTTGGTTGCCAGTTTGCACCAGAACTTTAGGGACCTCTCGATGGCCACCTGTTGCCAGATAGGTTGCCCCAGCTCCAATCTGATGGCAGCATAAGGTGTTCCATTGGGGATGCCTAATAAGCCTTGTAAGAACCTAGCTTGTTTATTGCTTGGGATAAGAAAGGTGCCCAAAGCTCTGTCCCATACAAAATCTGGGCCCTAGCCTTTCCATTGTGCACCAAGACAGCAGATTTTATTGCGCTCCTACCAGCACATTTGAAGAAACCTATTATAGCTCGCGAAAGCCCCCTGGCAGTGACAATGGCCCTCTGTATATCCTCCTTCCAATTCCCTGTTTGATGGGAAAGTATCCCTAAATATCTAAAGCTAGAAACTTGCTGGACAGGACCACCTGCTATAGTCCACTTATACAGTTTCTTTTTGCTTGAGAAACCATAATCTTCGACTTCTGCGGATTTATGGTAAGTTTATGTGTATGACAGAAAGACGTGAAGCCTAATCAGACATTTGCCTAATCAGGTTAATCCAGGTTTGCGACAATAAAGCCACGTCATCCGCATAGAATAGACAGCCTACAGTTCTGGAGNGAGCCAAAACACACCCCTGCTTAACACCAATATAAGTGGGGATGGGAGCTGTAAGATGTCCTATGTGGTCCACTTTAACTGATAACGAAGAGTTAGAGTACAACGAGTGGATCAAGCCAAGTAATCTCCTATCTATTGTTGACCTACACAGTTTGTCCCATAAGATGGTCCTATTGATGGAATCTAAGGCTGTCTTTCAAGTCCAAGAAGGCAACCTAAAACAAGCCATTCCGGGCCCTGTATTTGCATATAAGGTGGTCTAATTATGCACAGTGTTCTAAGGTGGAGCGCCCCTCCTGAAAACCCACCTGTTCTGGGGCAATGGATTTAGATTCCACCAACCATAAGGTGAGCCTGTTTAACAAAAGTTTGGCATACACCTTCCCCACCACACTCAACAAACGTCTGTGTAGGGATTTGCACATCACAATCCTCAAGACTCCACTAAGTGGTTTTATCCCCTCTCTCTCCTCCACTGCAAGTACAGTCAAGTGAACTGCTGGCTGTACCTCTTGGAGACAGTGGGTAAAAAACATTGTTCCCGGGGTGGGAAACCACAGCCAATACGGGCACCAGATACATGTGCTCGCGGCTAGAGAGCCATCCCATTGCCCGCATGGTCCAGGTAGGACCAGGAGCACAACAAATGGGTGGCCCCGCCCTGCTCCCAGTGTCATGCCCTCCACCATGACAGCCAGTGACGAGCAGCCAATGGCAGCCACCAACCTTGGGCAGGCAAGGCGGACCAGAACAGATGTGCTGACACTCTTTGGCCCCTGGGGGCAGCCCTTAACCTGGGCTGTGACTAGGAGATTTTCTGAGGACACAGTCTGGGCTAGCCACCTACCTGCCCTGGGCCTTGCCTCAGGGCCAGTATCTGGTGGCACCACAACAGACGTGCTGGTGGCTTCCAGGCCTAGGCGGGCCACTGTCCTGTCCCAATGAAAGAGAAGGGAGTAGAAGGCCACTGAGTGTTCCATATCGCCACCCATCCTAGAAGAAACTGAAGCTTTAATTGGGAGCCCATGCTTCTGAGGCAAGGCCGTGCATGTCATGATTATGATCCAGAACTTTCAAACCTTTTAAAATAAATTTGGGAATGTTTGCTTCTTTGCAGTGAAGCAATATTCTCTGCACCATTGTTCTGTAGGGACAGTAAATGGATCCCAGGGGCTCAGTTCAGGGCTGAAAGATGCCAGTTCTGTGCTGATGCACCTCATAGATTTCAGTGGCATTACTAAAGCACAAAGTCGGAGTAAGCAGGAGTGAATCAGGCCCATGGAAATCTTAAATTGTATACACGTTAGTTTAAAAAGAAATTCTTTTCCTACTTTCATTCCAGGTGTGTGTAGGATGTATAGAATTAAGAGAAACGGGAGTGGGCGAGTTTTATACACCTGTCATTTACAGAATATTTAGCCCAATTATATCCTGAACTACTTTAAAATTCATTGATCGTGATTTCCTTTAATAATCTGATAACAGGAAGCATTCACCATGGTATTTGGAACCCATTAAGTGCTTCTCAAAGGAAGTCTGAAACCTGTGGAATCATGTGATTGTGATTTTCTTTTTCAGGGTGAAGATTGATCAGCTCATACAGGAGTCCAGTTCTAAAACCAATACTGTGTTGCCTCATGAAAGACTAGGGGAAAAAAAACTTCTCTGTGCTTCATAACTCTACATGCTACCTGCCATTAAATTGTAGTAATCCCTGTAACTAGTATGGCTCACACATTGCTGTTAATAATAAATAACCATACAGAACCTAAAACTAGCCCACAAATGTAAGTTGGAAGGTCTGCTTTCCACCCAACTCATTAGGCTTAAGTATTACAGCATATGTGACATGCAAGAGAAACAAATGCCTAAAGACTATGGTAATAGGAAACTCCTGAGTGAGGGAAAGACAACATTTCAACCTGAACCTAGTTTTCCTGCTGCTTATTGCTGTCTGAAATTTTGGTTTATCTTTTTGGTATGATTTGATTTCCGTTTACTTTTTTTTATAATAGCTCTTTAAGAAAAGAGGTCTGTGGTCTCAGTCATCTGACATCAAGTCAGTCTTCTAAGGTTAACCAGAGTTTATGTAATATGTATTTCCAGTATATGATACGGCACCATCCTGTCTGCCCTTCCAGCCCAAATTCTGACTACGTATTACCAATACTGTCCATTTGTATTAATCTCATCTGGGCCTATGTCCCTTTTAGATTTTCAGTAGGAAGCACTGAAAGAGCCAAGTTGCTTTCACAGTAATGTATCATTTTAATAAAAATTGGCTTTCAGTTGCTCTTTTGCAAGAAAGGCATTGAAAGCCACAGAATGTACATTGGACTTGATCCCAAGTTAGTGGGAGCTTAGGGTTTAACACATCTCAGCCGATCCATTGGCAGGAAGGAACAAAGGCATATGTGCTGGGATCCAAGAGATGGTGAACTACATCTGGACAGGGCAAAGCCAGAGTAGAGATCTGTAGTGGTCCTGACATGTGAATTGGTAATATGACAACATGGACATGAAGTAAAAGACTAATCAAACCATCTAAGATCCGGTTCCCTCAGAAACGTCCCTCTAGATAGCTGACATACCTTTGACTCTGCTCTTTTTATCTGGTAAGGTGAATGACTACAAGTCTTGGGGTCTACATGATTGCAGTCTATTCTTGGTCATTAAGAGCATAATCCTGGAGATGTTGCCCTTGCATGAGTCCCATTCAATCAGCTTCAGACTCGCACTGTAAATAGGTAAAAAGCTCAACTCAATGGCAAGGAGCTGGGCATAGAATACAAACGTCTAGTTAGGCCGCTAGAAGCAGAACTAGATGAGCCAAACCCCACGCTCAGGTGGAGCTTGTTGGAGCCCAGTCAGAACTGCAGGCAGCTTTCCTCCCCTAGAACTTTGCAAACGGTACTGCGTGGTGCTGCTGGCTCTAGCGGGTCTCTGACCGCTTTCTCGTGAGATAAAGCACGCACCATTTGCCTCCCAGAGTTTTTCCTGCAGGCAAATGGTGCGTGTTTTGTCTCATGAGAAAGCGCCCTCTGTGGGAGCTCACCTTTGGTGTCCTGCAACTACCTTTTTGGACACCCTTAGTAAATTTTTGGTTCACAATTTTAAACACCTTAAAGGCGCCTTATTCTTTTGGAGTGTGGATTTTCAAAATTGTCTGAAAATTGGGCCCATTTGACATAATTCAGACCCATGCTCACTTAGCTACTTTAAAAAAAGCAAAAACCCGTAGGCTTTTGATTATATTGTTGTGTGCTTTTATTCTTTTTTTTTTTTTTTTTAAATTGACATGGAGAAAGTCCTTGAATCTTTCCTCCTCACCACTCTGTGGGTGATTTCAGACATGACGGGCGGCCACTTTCACCACGGGCCATGGGGTGGTTCGGACCACGGCCGGGGGTGAAGGGACGCGCCAACAGATGTGCGCCTAATTGCCCCCGGCCATGGGGACTGCCAAACCACGGCCCATGGTGAAAGCGGCCGCCTGTCACGTCTAAAGCTGCACACACACCCCAGAGGGGCGGGGCCGTGTGGCGCAGCGCAGCGTGTTGCTGCACGGCCCCGCCCCCTGCATTCCCTGGCAACCCTCCCGACGCCGCAACCACAGGCGGTGGTGAAATCCATTGACCACGGTGAACAGTAAGTAAACAGACGTTACTTTCCATTCACCATGGCCGTGGTGGCCTTTCACCACACTTCTTGACCTCCTCGCATCCGGAGGTCCAGAAGCGTGGTGAATGCAAACACGGGCCGCGTTTGACTGTGGTGCACATCTGGCAGCAAGCAAACAGACGTTCACCACAGTCAAACATAACCCGTGTTTGACTGTGGTTCAGGCGGGGTGAATTTCAGACTCACATCGTCTGAAATCCCCCTGTGTCTCTCTCCTTCCCTGGCCTTCTGTAACAATCCTCTCTGTGGGTTGAGTAGATCTAATCTTGTCTACCATCAGCCTGTTAAGCACTCTCCCTCTCTAGAGCTGTTACTCTCTATATCTCAGAATCTAATCTCGGGTTCCCAAAAAAACTAGGCCACCAATCCAGCTCATTGTGGTCTTCGTTGAAACAACCTCGTGCCCTGTTTACTACAAAGTCAGGAGGAGAAAACTGCTAGCCTAGAGCTAAGGTAACACGTAGAAATTCAAACCTTGTGAAAGTGTATGTTCTCTTAAGCTTCGCCCGATAACCCATTGGAGTCATGCTTCAAGGGAGCAGTGTAAATCCTTCATTTAACCATGCTTTCACCACCCTGATTCTGAGACCCAAAAGGGTAGTTAAAATGTGGTAAGAAGCTCTTCCAAGGTTCTTAATCCCAAATGCACTCTTCAGCTGCCATCCACAAACCACTTACTGTGGAGTAGTTCCACTGCATGGAATTTCTCTGGAGTAAGTGGTTTGAACTGCAGCTTTAGTGTGGGTGGGGCACACTTTAAGATAAGAGGTCAGATTCTGCCCTTGCTATTCCTACCAGGAATCATACTTGTGTGAAGAGTAGAGAGAGATTTTGGGGTAGGAGAGCCAATTGCCCTCTCGCTTGTATTGGTGTAAATTAGGAGTACTTTGTTGAAGACAGTGAAAGTACAATCAGAATTGGGGCCCAGACATTTTAAAGATGATGGCTAGAACTTGATGGTGCACATGCTAATTTATTTCTGTAACAAATTTATTTCTCCAACGTGAAGGTGGAGATAGTGGTAATTTGGAAAGAAAGCTGTTGCTTTGTTCACATGTATGAGTTACGTTTCTGATGAACCATTCCTAAGGTTTATTTTATCTCTTGAAATGAGATAGCAATTAGCTTTTTAAAACAGTCATGAACAAATTGAACCAAAGTGAATTTTTTGGTGGTAGTTTGTTTTAAGGGGTATTTCTTAGACTTCTAGAATTTCAGGCCTATTCTAAAGTATGCCAGTCAGTGTTGGCATTGACTTAAAACCAACATGATCATTCCCTTTGCTGCTGCAATCGAGGCATGGCATTATGATAGATGTGCTATTTCCCACCCACCTGGACAGCTAATAAAAGACTGAGTGCCAGAGAGAGAAGGGGATGATAGAAGTGATCTAATTTCTCTATCGGTGACTTCTTACTCAGTGAATGAACACAGTGGCAGTTTTGTAAACCTGTTAGAGAAGGAAGCAAAAGTTTGTATGCAGGGTGATGAATTGATTCTTGTGACTGGTTGACTTCATCCCAGATTTTCACTGCATGAAGCAAATCCTGCAGACCAAATCTAAATAGCAACATGTCTTTGCTGTTGTGTACCAGAAAGACTGAAACCTCAGTCTGTCACAAACTGCAGCCTTAAACACCCATATGTATCAATGTATAGAAATATTTTGAGTAGTGTAAGACAGAGTTCTTTATTTTGTAACTTTTGTAGTAGAGTATAACTTTCAAACAGTTTTGTCACTTTTAATAAAGGGATGTTGTCTGGTTAAATCTTAAGCAAGGTGGAATGTCTTGTTGAGTGCGTTTAAGTGCTGACCTTTGATTGACAACGGTTGAAAGCCAACAATAAAACAGTGTGAATTTTGGTTAAATTATTTATTCAGACATTTTTTCAAAATGTCGCCGGTTACAGAATTGAATTTAGGTTTCCCCTAATACTAAACAATCCAATGGCACCACTACTGGACTTTTACATGGATTTGAAGACTGCGTAAACAGTCGGAAGCATTGCGTTAATTCAATGTAGAACACTGGAGATATAAACACTCTTACCCAGTCAGTAGCTGTCTTGGAGGAATCTGTGGTTACAAAAGTGCCACAAACTAACAACGCTTAAGATTTCTGAAAACATTGCCCAAAGCCATCCTGCAAATGGCATGAAGCCACTAGCAGGGGCAAGCGTATACTCTATCAGAATATTTATGTGGGAGGGCAGTGCCACATTGGGGTGGGGTGAGGAGGCTAACTTGTTCCTTTCTGGGATGGCCCCGCCCACCATGGAGCATTTATTTGGAAAGGTGGGGGGAGCCAGGTCAGATTCTCTTTGCTCCATCCCTTTCTGATGTGGCTGCACCTGTTATAGAACTTTGTGACACTGCACCGCTGCACTCTGAACAGGTAACAAATTTGGACCCACACTGATGTTCTGGCTTATGGTATGCCTACTTAATCCTTTCAGATAAAGGCTTTGTATTGGCTTTCCAAGCACAGTTGGTATGTCTAGCAAACTCTCCTTCCTGGCTACTTCACCCATCTAATAAAGTAATAGACTGGTAAAACCACCAGAGCAGTCTACTGGTGGGGTGGGGATGTAGATGTCTTTTGACTTTTCACTGGGTTTATTTGCTTGTTTCACTTCCCATATTGTACATTCATGGTGAAGCATTTTGCCTTGACAACCTACATTTCAGAATGTGTCATATCCCTTTTAAACCTGAGCTGAGCCTCCAGGGATATTCCAAAGCCATCATGGAGACTGGAAGACCCTAAAGTGGCTCTGCAACATCATTTCACAAACTTACATATGTCTATGGTGTCTGGGAATACCACCAACTAGAAAGTATACTGGTGTACTTACCTACATGCAACAGTGGCCACGTGTCAGAAGATGCATGTCAGTGGCTTTCTAATAATCTGTTTCCTGATTGACTTCTGATTTAAAAACATCTCAAAAGTGAAATGACACCAACACTGTGAGAAGTGTTTCCTCAAACTGATGGAACACTTGGAAAGGGACAAACACAGCTCAGTGTTCTCTCAAACTACCCTCTGGTGTTTAGAAGTTAATAGCCCTGCTGCTCAGATGGAAAGAGGCATATTCAGTGATGGGCATTTGACTCTGGCATTTGCTTTCTGCTTTTTTCCAACTGAGTTCTGATTTGTTGATCACCAGAGCTAGAGTTGAAACAGATTTTGTAGCCTTAGGTCCTCCATGGATTGTAGGTTCCCTCAGAGCAGGGAGTTAATTACTGCTTGCATCGCACCATCAACGTGCCTGGTTGTGACTAGAGATTGGTCCCTGCCCTGAGCGGTTTCCAATCTAGGATGGATGGGGGTGTGGACAAGAGGGGAGGGGAATATATGGAGAGAGGGATGCATTCTAGAAATTGAGAAGCTGCATGTGCACATGCTTGTCTTAGTTACAGGGGAGGAAGGGGATTTGGAAGGATAAGATGGTATAAGGAGAAGCATCAGTGAGCAATTTCTGAAGTTGAACTAGGGAAAGCAGGTTTTTAGGAAGAATTTCAAGGTCAGGAGGGAGAGAGCAGAGCATAAACTACCAGTTGTACTGGTGTGTATTTATTCATCTGTACATTGCTTCTCTCTCTGCTTAAGCAATGGTCCCACAAACAAAACCTGTGCCTGACCGCATGTGAGATCAGGGCAAATTAAATTAGCTGGTGATGTAATCTCACTTGCTTCAGATACAGGAACCAAGTTGGGAGTGGCTGAAAGTGGTTGTAATGCCCCTGGAAACAATGGAGCCGCAGCTGCTTTAGATCAGCTTTCATTTGGCCCATGGAAGAAAGTTACTTGAGGAAAATGAAAAGAAAAAAGCCCCAGTGTGATCACTTTAGAATTGGGCACATCAACTCTTGGTTTGACAGTGCTACTGCAAGTGACACATTTATAGAATGATCTTGCAAAGAGCAAGTTTGGTTTTACAAGAAGCCCATTCATATAAGACTTGTAGTTTATAATCGTCTATTCCACATGTGGCAGGCCAAAACTAAAAGTGCTGAAGTAGTAAAGGCATGCTAACATAGCACCCACTTGGGAGGATTGGGGGCTAATAACTTAAGCTTCCCATTTAACATAGAAGTCTACAAATTGCTTTTTCTGGTGTAGTCTTAGTGAAGACCATATTCCAGAGTAAGTGGTTTGTGGATCATGACCACACGATTTTATATTAATTTTATTTTGATACAGTGCCCCCCTGCCATGGCACTTGGAGCGCTTTACTCATAACACAACTTTTTCATCCTCTCAACAATCCTGTGAGGTAGGTTCGACTGAGAGAAAATTGTTACTTACCCAAGGTCACCCAGTGAGTTTCTGGCTAAGGGAAGACTTGAACCTGAGTGTCCCGACTCCCTCCCCCCGTCAAAGTACTGTGCACTTAGCTATGACACCACACTGGCTCTCCCAAGTACTGTGTACTTAGCCATTTTATAGTGTGCATTCTTTCCGATAGCAAAAAGGGCTGAGTGCCTACAATAGGGATGGGCGAACAGAATGCGGTTCGAATGTTCGGTCGTTTGGTTCTAAACCCGAGTTTGGGTTCGATGGTTAGGTTCAGCCGAGTTCGGTTTGGCCGAACATTCAAAAATAGTGAAATTGAAACCGAAACGAAACTGAAACTGCAATCTAATTTTCGGCCCTAGAAAGATGTTTTTCCTGCCTCCGAACACGACCAAACTGTTTGGTCATTTGAGAGTCCGGTTTGGACGTTCGGTTCGGATGTCCGAACAGACCGAGTTTGGTCTGAACATCCGAACCGCGTTCGCCCATCCCTAGGCTACAATTCCATCTGCACCTTTGAAAAGCAGATCTTTTATTGGTGCATGGAGGGATCGCCTGTGTGTTGGGGCTCTGAAATGCAAGAGAAGGGGATGAGCTAGTCAGAGGTTGCGGTTCAATTACTAGTGCCCTCCTCTAGACTTCCCTCCGCCCCCCACTTCCATTCAACACCATTCTGTCCCCCAACCCATGTGCACCCATGCTTGCCTGGCCCGCTCACTTGTCTCGCTGCTGTCCCCAGTCTGGCTTGCTCCATTCCCGTTGGCCTGATTTGGCATCTGTTCATTGCAGGCATCTTGCCACAGCTCCTCCCCTGCCCCTCTGCTGAAGTCTTCACTCCCGGTGGAACCACACGTAAGGGAGAACACAGCTCTGCTCCTCTCTGAGATTTTAATTTCTCACCACCCAGGGGGAAATGGTGTAAGTTCCAGTCGCTCCCCCAGCCTCTGGGAAATCCAAATGCTAGAGGAGTGGTGTGGTGGGGGAATAGAGAGAGCATTGCTTGCTGCTGTGTGGTCCCTGCACCGTTATACTGCAGAGTCTGGTAGTGGGAGCATGTAGGCCTCATGCTGGGGAGCCTTGTACATGGGGGTCGTTCAAGCTGCAGGGCCAGCCTTCGGCTGGGGCTAGCGAAGTCATAGGACCCAGGTAGGGTGGCCAGATATGCAAATTTTAGAGGACACATGAGACTGCAGCCCTGCAACCTGTATTTCTCATAATTGCTCTCTAACATTTGCATATCTGGCCACCCTAGACCCAGGGCCCATGGTCTTTAGGGCCCGTGATCAGTGCCTAGCCTTGATGGCACTCCTGGGCCCGTCTGGAGCACTGACAGCAGCAGAGGAGCCCCAGAAGCGGAGGTGGCCTCAGAGAACCTCCCGGAGCCACTCAGGCGTGGTGGCACTTCCCAAAGGGCCCTATCCACCCACAGGTAAGCCCTGCTACCTGCCCTCCTCCCCTACTTCAGCCTCCTCCCCTTCCCCAAGGCCCCGCCCCCACCCCCTGTGAATTTTAGGGCCGTTCCCTGTGCAACTCAGTCGCCATAATGGTTAATCTTATGCCATTCCCAAACCCAAAGTTCCCTGTGCATTTGCACAAAACTCTGGAGTCCCTCAGGGAGCTGTGCAGAGAACCACAGATTAAGGACTGGTTTGATTGCACTGACAGGACAGAGCTACTGTTATAGTCTATCCTATCAAAGGGGCTGTCTCATGCACTTCCATTCATATGACCTCAGTGGAAGAACTGATAACAGTTCCATTGAAACCAGACCCAGTGGGAGCTGAGGCATACTGTCTCATACTCTCCCATTGACGAAGATAGCACAGTCTCAATGGAAGAGTCATAATGATTCCGTTCAGACAAATACTTTTGACCAAACTATCTTCTGCAAAGGACAAATAAATGGCATTTAAACACTATGATGGGGTTGACCTGACTGGATTACACATCCTCAAATCACTTGTCTCTGAATTTCCAGGTGACTAAGTCAGCAGTCCACAAGCTACTTATGCCCAAGTTGCGCCATTAAAGCCCCAGGGAGTAAATTAAGTGATTTACAGATCACAGCCATACACTTTAGGTCTTTTTAAAATTTGTATTGACTCATTCTGTTCTAATAAACAGGAGAATCAGGCTCTTATTTCATAGGAATATTTCCTCGATATATGAAAAGTTCATAATGGATGGAACCAAATGCCACCATCGTGACCCTACTCGGGTTGAGATGCTGAGGCAGACATGGTCCAGACCAGGTTGGGCCGCCCAATACACATTCCCGTGGCCGGGCCACCAGAGAGGGCAGGGAGGCGCATAAATGTGCAGCTGGCTGGACCCGCCCACAAGCTGCACCCAGGATCCCGCCCCTACCAAGATGGGCAGTCATGGCAGCCAATGATGGCTGGCCATGGCATCGGCCATGGTGGTCCCAATCTGGGTTGGGTCATGGCAGGCCACGACAAACATGATAGCCCGCTGTAGTCAGCTTTGCCCCAACTGGGTGGATCATAGCCTGGGCTGTGACCTGACGCTAATTCAGGAGCTAGCTGCCAACACACCCAGGGGCAATTCCCCAGGCCAACATCTGGCGGCCCCTAAACAGACATGCTGGTGGCTCATGGGCCAAAGTGTGAAAAAGCAGGCCACCATCAAATCTGTTTTTACCCAATGAAGCCAGTCGAAGGATTATAGAACTGTGAGGTAGTAGAATTATTTTGCAACTGCACAGGGAACATTCCTAAATAAACTAATTCTGTTTTCCCAGAAATGTCCCACCCAATAAAGAGAAGGAAGGGAAATGCAGAAAATAGGTGATATGGAGGCTAAAGTGAGGGTTTCCATGTTATGAGTCATGATTCCGAGCGTGTGGTTGCTGTGTTGGTCCCAAATGTAAGAGGTGGAGGCAAAGTAGCTCGGATGATCTCTTTTATTGCACCAATTTCTGTTGGTGAGAGTATGCAAGCTTTGGGGGGGGAGGGGGGTGTCACATGAGACCCTTGAAGGGGCAAATGAAAAGTCAGAACTAAAGACTGAGCAATGCAAGACAGGTAGATGTGAGACTTTGGGGAAAGGCAGGGTATAAATGCTAATAAATAATAAATAAATGTGGGAACAATCACTTGGGAAAGAGCTGGTAGGGGAAGCATGAACATTTGCTCAGCCTATAGTTCTGAATTTTTACTTTCCTGAGGAAGGGTCCCATGTAGCCTGAAAGCTTTCACACCCTCACTAGTAGAAGTTGGTCCAATAAAAGAAATTATCTGAACGACTTCATTTTCATCTCCTGTTACACCAGTGTCCCATCAAACGTTTTGGTCAGTTTATGCATGTGTGTTACTGCTCCCTACTGACTGTTTGTGGAACTGCTAAATGTCTGACAGGCCCCTATGCAGTTAACAGCTAAATAACAGTGCTCTTATAAGCAGATGAAGGACAAATTTAATCTGGAAATGAAATTTTGTTGAAAAATGTCAGGTGCATTGGTACCTTGCAAGTCTTAGATTTTCAAAATGCCTGTCGTACTTTTCTCTGCCAGTCACTGGGCATTGCAAAAGAAAGCTAGATGCCAGTTGATTTTCTGATAGTGACTGCCAAAATGTTAGACAGGAGCCAAGAGGCAGTGCAGGATAGACTGCTCACTGGCAGACAAGACAGGTAGGCAAGTAATAAAAGAGGAAGCAAATCTCTCTCCCACTTGCCACCTGCCCTCAGTGTTAGCAAGATAGAATTACAAACAGCAGGTTCTGAGAGGTCAGAATTTCTTTGATCATATTGTAAGTCCCCATATCCATTGGAATAAACTGGTCAGTGTTTGGTTGTGGCAGAGAGAAAACTCTGAGGGTGCAGCCACACGAGACGTTATCCCACTTTAGGCAATATTAACACGCTGCGGACACCAGATGTTCACCCTGCCCTGGGGTGGGGCAAGCAGCCAGCTACTATGGGATGCGTCCTCTGAAAAAGGCCAGGGAAGCAGCACATAGTAACGTTGGCCAAAGTGGAACAACGCTGCCTAAAGTGGGTTAATGGGGACGACTCCGATGTAGTCACACAAGCCTGCCGTGAGGTGGTGGTGGGGTCTGTGGACTGAGCCCGGAGGAGTGCACTCTCCCCACCTGTCTAACTGCTGATTGCAGGGGTGGGGGGCTTGGGAAGAGCATACACCCTCTTCCACACTGCCTAACAGCTGATGGGGGGCCAGGGAGGAGCGCATGCCCTCTTCCCAGGCCTTCCTCCCCCATGAACAGCTGTTCGGTGGGTGGATGGGGGGGCTGGGAGGAGCATGTGTGTGCCTGCCAGGTTCCCCTCCCCCACAATCAGCTGTTGGGCAGGGGAGACTAACGCCTGTGCTCCTTCCAGACTCCCCTCCCTCGCAATCAGCTGCTGGGCAGGGGAGAGGAATGCCTGTGCTCCTTCCAGACTCCCCTCCCCCTCAATCAGCTGTTGGGCAGGGGAGAGGAATGCCTGTGCTCCTTCCAGACTCCCCTCCCCTTCAATCAGCTGTTGGGTGGAGGGGGGGGGAAGTGTGTGACTGCTCCTCTGCCCGCCAAGAGCTGCCTAGCAATAGAGGGCCCAATCCTGCCATGCAGCAGGTTTCTGGGTATCCAACCCCGTGTGGCCGTCTTCTGAGGCTCAGCCCGCCCTGTGGAATGAAGGGGCTGATGATGGCTGCAGGGGCAGGTCATGTGGGCTAGCTCTCCCCACCAGCCCCAAGTGTAGCGGCTGCAAACGCCCACTGCAGGGTGCGCGGGGGATCGGGCCTGCCCCAGCTCATGTGGCTGCACCCTGGGTAACATCACTTGTTACCTTACACCTGGGGCAGGGAAGCACTCGAGGCCTGATGCGTTACTCCATTAAGTCACTTTTTATGCTTCACTTCAGTGGGGTTGAACTGACATAAAACTGGTGCAACCCATTGGTGGGTTATGTCTAGGGTTGCCAACTCTCCCGCTTTGACCCTGAGACTCTCATAGGCTCTTGAGTCTCAGGGTCAAACCACAAGAGGTGACAACCCTGAACATGCCTGGAAACATCAATAGAATTAGTATAATTCTCTTTCTCTCACACACACACTCTTGCGTGAATGTTCTCTTTTTATAAAACCAGACTAAGCTGCTAGAACTAGTAGTGCCATGCAGCAAACACCCAAGCTAATGAAGCTTGATCGTAAATCTGTGGAATTTTTGACTACAAAAGGACCCCATCTCGCCTCCATGTACACCAACTGTAATGGGAATTTGGGTCCCTGTTTATATTTGAAGCTTCCGCCTCTTTACCAAGTTGGGTTGAAATTGGTCTAGAGGGTCAAAAGTTATTAAATGTTGAAAAAGTCAGTAGTCGAGGCCTACACAAATCATGATTGGCTTAAAATCATGAGAATTTATTTTTAAAAAAATAATATTTTTAAAACTGGGTCCTTTATTTGTCTTTAGTTTCAGAGACTTTATGGAATGGTGCAATCATGTGTTGTTTTGTTTTTTGTTGTTGTACCACCCAAAAGGCTGGAAAAAGGGACTTATCCACATACCACCTGTTCCAGAACCTTCAGAGAATCAATGGGTCTACTCTGGAGTAGGTGACAGGTGGACCTCTAATTTTCAGCAACTGGATGGTATGGTATGTGGAGCAGGCTTGTGCATGCAGTTTAAAATGAAGGCTGTGATTCACTTGACTGTATTGTGTCTCTCAGGATTTTATTAAGGAATCCCTAAAATCTCAAGATTTGTGATGAAATCATGAGTTTCCAACCCTAGATTGACTTAACAACTAAGCAGTTTCTGGATTTAGGATTTTGTTCTCAGAATTTTGGAAATCGTTTGCAGCGTGCAAGGAATGATGTGATGGAATTCCACCCTGCTCCTCCACTTTGGTCTGTATTTTGACCAGAAACACAGGGTGATTTCAGAAGTGACGCATTCCAATTCACCACAGTGAATCCCACCCCGGTGTGAACGGATTCACCGCGGGCTGTGGTGACACGTGCAGCCCCAACAGAAGTGACAGGATCGTGATCACCGCCCGGGGGCAATCAGAGAGAACATGGGCCAGGGGAACACAACAGACATGCAGTGGAGACTTGGACCGCGGTTCGAGCCCCAGAATGCACTGTGGCTGGGGTCAATTGCTTCCACCGCGGCTGCGGGTTTCCGTTCAAAAGTTACTTTTCATTCACCCCTGCCGTGGTGACCATTCACCACACTTCTGGACCTCCTCCTGCCCCGACCGCACGAAGCGTGGTTAGCTTCACCCCGGGCCGTGTTTGACTGTGGTGAACATCTGGATGAGAGCAAACAGACATGCACGGCGCTTTCACCACCCCCCGCGTTTGACTGAGGTTGACTGTGGTGGACATTCACCGCGTCACTTCTGAAATCACCCACAGATGAAGTCAATTTCTCCTTTACCCTAGCACCTGTCCTTTGGTACTCCCCATTTTTACATGACCCTTGTTGCCCTATTGCTATGAAGCTGACATTTAACCAACATCACATCATTGATGTGACTAGCATTATTAAAAGCTGGACTGAAGCTTCCCATGTCCACAGTGCCACCAAGTGGTCAGATATGTATTACCAGAAAAGGGACATGACTAATGTTTCGGTTGCTTGGCAATTTTGTCAGAATAATAAACCATTTGATTTCCTGGTTGGATATTTGAAGAATGATAGAATCCTCCAGTTGGAACGGACTTCAAGCCCCATGCTCCAAGGCAGGCTGTTCTACACCTGCAGCATCACCAAGAGATGCTTGTCCAGCCAGGTTGTGGCATCTCCTTCACTGGAGGTTTTCAAAACCTTCCTAGGTGAGCTGTTCCATTATCCAACTGCTCTTACAGTAGGATGTTTCCCTCAATACATCACTGAAATCTACCTTGCTGCAGTTGAAGTCCACTCCCTCTTCTTCTATATGTGGTAGCAGTGGAGTTATTCTCCATCTTTTTTTGTGACAATCCTCTAGGTAAAAACTGGCGTAATGTTCCTTGCCTAGGTCAAACCCTCATTTCATTGGAGTCAACGGGACAACTTTCATTAACCGGAGAGACCAGGATTTCACACTCCTCAAATCACCCACTCCAGGGCAGTCCCATTGATTTCCAAGATTGCAGCTTACGGAGGCTAACTAAATAAGAAGCCTCTAATGGCTGCTGTGTCGTTGCATAGGCCTCAATCCTCCAATCAGCTCACATTGGAGTCCATGGGGCTTTTACCATTGGCTTCAACTAGCAGCAGAGTTACGCCAGGAATGGGGTCTTGCTGGCAGCTGGCAGGGGACCCAGCAGCACCACGGAGCATCCCCCACCCCCCGGTCGTAGCTATGTCCTTGGCTGCAACAAGACCAGAATTAGTTTATGCCGGTTATTGACGCGTGGGTCCTGCATACATGCTCAGGCAGGACTGGTCTTAATCAGGGCCAGCGGGGGCCCTGCCATCACAGGAGGGAGGCCAGTCTTGGTAGTCTCAGGTTGAGCTCTCCTGAGGCCCCGAGACAGGCAATTTATGTCCCATGCCAGAGGGGGGTGTTACTAGCAAAAAAATAGGTGCACTTCATGCCACCCCTAATTTGTATAAATTTGCATGTGCTTATGAAAATTTGTAATAGCCCACTGACTGACTATGGGGATGAGCTGGGAAAAAAGGATGGGGGTGTGAGAAGCTCGGCATACACAGATGTTTGTATGTGCACGACTTGTGGTTCAAATTACAACTCAGCCTATTCATTCTCAAATGTCTCTCCCTATGTCCCCTCTCCTTGTCTGCCCCCTCCGTGTCTATTAGATTGTAAGCTGTAGGCAGGGACCGCGTCTATCTTATTGTTCTGTAAAGCACCAGGTACACTGCTGGTGCTATACAAATGCTTATAATAATTAATTAATACTAAATGGGTGCATTGATTTTTGGGTCTAAAGTTTTAGTTTTAAAGTATTCAGAGGATCACAGGTTTCCACCTGTGGAAAAGTCCCTTTGAGCAGGCTTAAGAATCATCTTTGATAAACACACTTACGCCCCTCCTACCTTTTTTAGTTTTCATCTTGCTCACCTCAGGCACACAGCTCCCTCATGCCTGGGTGTTATCTTTCTTTGTTCTTTGATAGTGGCGCTTATCCCAAACGTGTTAAAGTGAAAACAAGTGCCCTACCCTGAGTCACAGCTCTTTCTCCTGCTGGATTAATGAGCCGTTAATGACTCCCTTTGTCTGCTGAACCCAATACGAAGCTTACATTGCTGGGAGCTTGGTACAAGATAACAAAACTTGTTGTTGTACTGGGTAAACAAGGTACTGTTGGGGGGTATGGGGTGCGTGTGTGTGTGCACTCATACATGGGCAGGCACACAGGAAAGCCTTTCTGTGCGTGTGTGTGTGAAAATGTCTGACACTTTTTTTGTAAGCACAGACCAGACTGCCAGCTGGTAAAGGGATGGGACTATGGAAGGTGGGACCATGGGGCCCCCACATTTTATTTTCACTAAGGGCCCTGCAAATTCTAAGCCCAGCCCTGTGCTCAGGGTCTCGGGATCACTATATTTGGGGCAGGGAACAAATTTTCTCCCAGATCAGATTGCCGTTGACTCAAAAGAGTTTTCTTTTGATCTTCTGCTGCAGCATGGAGTGTGACCCATTTGCTCAAGTCATCAGGATAATGGTTTACAAACTTGCTCCCAGTCATTTCAGGCCTTGGTGTGTTCTGGTCAACTCCTGAAATCTACTTGTGGCAGATTTTATTATACAGGAGCTATTCTTTGGATAGTGAATTCTCCTGTTGGAGTAGCTTAGTTTTGGTCAATTCTGCTTCAGTTCAGAGGGTTGGTCTAGATGACCATGTACATTTCAGCACCATGATTTTGTCTATAAATATAGGCCAATACTGATCACTTTTGAAAGTTAAGTTCCACTCACAAGATTAGTATAAGGAGCAAAAACCCATTCCAACAAATCACGCAAAAATAGTAACGAAAGGAAATATATATGGACATGAGTGGGTTTATACTTTTATACATAATGGTGGATGTACAGTAGTAAAAATCTGTTTCTTAAAAAAATTTACATGCAGATTGTATGAGATCTTGAAAAGGTTGTCCATGGTTCTCTGATTAATTGTTCCAAAAAAGCAGAATGTAGCTAAAATAAAAAAAACACCTGACCATATAGAATAAAATCGATGCATTTAATAAAATAAAACATCTCTTTTCTCCCTAAAAGTTGTATGCAAAAATATGTCTATTTACATCTGTTCAAAAAAGAGAGAAAGCTCTTTCATCTGGTGGTGCATAATCATTTTTGAAAGCAATTAAAACCAATTAGACAAATGTATTTGGTGGGTTTGAATTAATAGGCCAGGCAAGTTTTTTTTCCTTTGCTTCCCTGTCGAATGAATCATAGATGGAGTCTTTGGTTACCGTTTTGGCTGGTGCAGGAATTTCAGAGATGCCAACGTAATTTTTCTTTGCTATCCTTGAACTGGTGGTGATGGTATATGCATTGCTTCGGTAGCATTTCATGGAGGACATGCAGAAAGTTTCTTTCATGCCTCTTCTGAAGTTTGCATTGTACACAGAGTACAAGGTAGGCTTAGAGGCAGAAGAACTGAAGGAGATCCAAGTTATAGCCATAAAAAGCAAGGAACTCTTTCGGTAGTCTGTCTCAGAAGGGTGCCACAGCTGAACCACATAGAATGGGAGCCACGACAGCAGAAATACTGAATTTAGCATCAGGAACATCTTGACGGTTTTCACTTTAGTCCTTGGGACTATATTCATTGTCCTCCGGACTGTTCTGCCATCAGTGCCTATCCTCCAAATGTACTTGATGACTTTTTGGTAAAAGAGAATGGTGAAGAAGGATGGAATCAAAAAACCCACCAAGAGATGGATAATACTGTAGACAGCGCCGTCCCAAGAATAGGGGAGGAAAAAGTTGCAATGGTTGTCCCAGCTAGAGCCATAGAAAAAGAAAGCCGGAGACACAAAGGCAGCATCAAAGATCCAAGACGCTGCAATCATCTTTTTTGCTTTTTCTCGGGACACCTTGAAACTCAAAGGGTAGACAATGGTGTAGAATCTATCCACGCAAATAGAGAGCAACACATAGATCTGTATGCCAGGGGTGAGATACTGGAAATATCTCACTAACTTACACATGACATTCCCAAGCGTCCACTTACCAGCTGTAAACTGGAGCAGCACAAAGGGAGTGCTGGCCACACTAATGAGGAGGTCCGCACAGGCCATAGAAACCACAAAGTAGTTGGTGGTAGACTGAGTCCTCCTGCTCCTGTGGATCACTAAGCAAACAAGGGAGTTTCCAAAGACCGAGAACAACCACAGTGCCCCAAAAACCATGCTGGCTGCTACTATCTCCACTGGCATGAGTTCATAGTGCAAGATGGTACCATTCTTGGCGGACCTGCGCTCCTTGTATAAATCTGTCATCTCATGGCTTGCCAGAGATGCCAAGATTTCTGTGCAGCTGGTGTTCTGCAGCGGCAGCAGTAATGTTGGCATAACAAAAGGACGTTTGTTATTATCCATGCCACGGGCAAACACCATATTCACCTTTTCCTTTGGAGCGCTGCACAAAGAGAGAAACAAGAAGGATTGACATGAAAAAGGGAAAGGGTAGCTTAGCTTTATTGACATTCTGCTTTTAAAAGCATATATGGATTATCAGCAAGGAGTGGAGCAGATTGTGAAAAGGACACTTGTTTATATACCTGGGACAGAAATGTTTATTTCTCTTAAAAATAGCTAAATTTTATAATGTTCAAGTTATTTCAGGTCAAATTCTATTCCCCCTAGAGTGACACTACTCAGGTCAAGAGAGAGTGAGAGCTGTAGGGGTGTGTGTGTGTGTGTGTATATATATATATATATATATATATATGAACTATGTTCTCCTGAGCACAATATGTGGACTATGTTCTCCTGAGCAGTCCCAAGAGCAAGGGTGCTTCCAGACTATTTATCAAAGGTGAGGGACAGAGCCAAATGGGAAAGGGGCAGAGCAAAGAGGTTCCCACATCCCATTTTCTGACTTTGCCCTGCCCCTGTGAAGTGCCACCATATCACAATGTTCTGAAAGTGGGGAGGTCACATCAAAAAGGGGAGGGAGAGTCCACATGACCCTTTCTAACATGGCCCTGCCTCTACAGAACATGGTGACATCACAGCATTCCAAAGGGACACGGGAAGGCAGAGTTTTGCGGGGGCAAAAAAGTGCTCCCACTTTCTCCTACTTCCGTTGCCCATGTCTAAGAGCTACATAAGGACCCCATGCACCTGCAGGGTGGTGTCTACAGAAACCGACAGCTAATGGACATTAGTGACCTGTGACATATGTGGGACAGCTATAAAACCCTACTGTGGGATGGTGCTTTGTGCAGTGTCTCTTTTAGTTCCTGGTCTTTGGTTTAAGATCCTATTTTTTTCTATAGTCACTAAAAATGGCACGTTTGTTCTATGACATCAGTTATATTGAATCCCCATCTTCTTACAGAGACAGAAACCTATGAAGAAGTTTCACTGGTTATGGACAGAATACTGAGTGGTTTGGATCCAACTGCCTTTTTTTCTGACTGAAAGAATATTTATATTTTTGACTTGTCTCCTTTTGTTTGCATTTGCTTTTATTCCTAAATTTGATTATTATACATCTGTTAATTTGTTTTATTATCCTTTTAGCTTGGGGTGGACTCGGAAGGTGACTAAGGATTCCAGACCTTCTAAGATGATGCCAATAAGGAGTTCCCTCAACCCAGTGGATAGCCAGCTAGGCTGCAATCCACAAACCACTTACCCCAGAGTAGTCCCATTGAAGCCCATAGAAGGAAGTGATGGCCTTAATATCAAATTATAATATTTATTTAAATTTATATAAACCCCTTCCCATAAAGGCTCGGGGCAGCTTACTATCAATAAAAATAATAGCAAAAGTCTTACAAAAAATACCTTAAACTCTCCTCACCTAATCCCGCCACTGGGAGGAACAATATGTGTTCACACGGAGAGTTGTGGCCCTTTTCTGAGAAGCAGGATGCAAGGGCCACAGCTCTTGGTGCGAACACAAACTGTTCCTCCCAGATGCAGAGGTCCCTTCCTTCCTCTCCTCTCCCTAAAATGTAGTAGTACACCTGGGTGACTAAGGTTGCAGTTTGACCCCAAGACTCCCATAGGTCAAAATGGGAGTCTCGGGATTAAACTGCAAAAGGTGGCAACCCTATGGGTGACTGTGAACAAGGTGGATTCATTAGTCTCTACAGCTTCTCTTTTGAACCCTTCCCCTGCATTCAGATATGAACAACTGGGCACAGCTGCTCGAACCAGGAATTGTGTGCCCCTCCATGATGTAGGTAGTTTCAAGACCACTAGTAGATTTCTTCATCCTCCGAAGCCTGAATCTGCCTGATTTGGGCAAAGTGGGCCACAGCAGGCTATCCTGGGTGGTGTGGCCCACCCGTGAGCTGGCCAGGATTAGGGGCAGGGTGCTTGGTGCCGTTCAGGGACGGGGACGGCCAGCTGCACGTTCCTGCATCTCCCCGCCCGCCCCGGCAGCCTGGCCATGGGAGCGTGTGGTGAGCGGCCTGACCCAGTCCAGACTGTGAGTCAAAACAAATGTGACAGCGGAGCAGTTTGGCCTGCTGCGGCACGTTTGTGCGTGGACCCCGCCCGCACGTGTGTGCAGGCGCCACCAGATGTTCAACCTGGCCTGTTTGTTTTGCACTCCAGCCTGGCACATGCCCTGTCCAACCGGCTTCTGGTCCTGGGTCAGCTCAGGATGAGGCAGCCCAGCATCACGTGTGCTTTCACCCTGTGTCCGCTTCCCCTCCTGAACCGGGATGGGTTGCCATGGCAACGCAATCACTTCTGTTTCCCTTCCCAGACACACGTCTGCACTGGATCCAGAGGCGAGGAAGCAGACCAAGCAGGGCAGTAAGAAGGGCAGGAGGCTGGGCGCTGCTCAGTCACCCTACTGGACTCACAGTGGTACTGCTACTACTACTTCTACTTATCATTTCTATTACCAGTTGTACGCCACATTGTACAGCTACACATAACATTAAGGACAGCCCCTGCTCCAAGGTGCTTACAATCTAGCCAAAACAGACAGTTAAAAACAAGCGGCATTTAGTATATGAATCACGGACTACAGAATGCAGTTTGTTCAGTAATCCTTTTATTCCAACTGAGCTATTTTAGTTAAAATCTAGAAGGCTATGTTAGGTATATAACTGGGGTTCATGAATTAAAGGCACCCTCAAAGAGATGGGTCTTTAGGTGGGCCTTGAACATGGACAGGAAGGGAGTGTGATGCAGCACCTCAGGAAGATTGTTCTAGGCATAAAGTGCAGCGAGATGAAAGGTATGAAGGAGAAGGGCGTAGGTAGGAGCATCAAAGATGAATCCAAGGTCGCGGGCTGAGGGGACAGGAAGGATGACTGTGTTGCCCACAGAGATAGAGGATGAGGGGAGGGGAGAAGTGGGTTTAGGAGGAAAAATAAGAACATCCATCTAGGCCGTATTAAGTTTAAGGTGGTGGTGAGACATCCAGGCAGCGATGTCAGAGAGGCAAGCTGAGATTTGGGACTGGATTCTGGGTGAGAGTTCTGATGCAGAGAGGTAGATCTGTGAATCATCAGTATAAAGATGGTACCGGATGCCATGGGAGGAGACTGGATTACAAAGGGAAGTGGTGCAGTGGGAGAAGAGAAGAGGGCACACACCAACAGATAGTTCCAAGTGGAAAGCTGACCCAATGCAGCAAGATGGCTGGCTGCCTTGGAGCCCCTGTAAATTGCAGTGATGGGCAGCCACCTTGCTTTAAAGCCAACTCTCTCGCAAACTGTAAGAGATGGTAATGCTGCAGCAAAAGAGGGGCTTCCCTTTTTGCCATGCTCTGTCGCCACCACCAAGCAATGACTCCTAGGCAAACGGTGACTGTTGGAATGCCCTCCTCCTGGGA
Organism: Sphenodon punctatus; assembly: GCA_003113815.1. NCBI lineage: Eukaryota > Metazoa > Chordata > Lepidosauria > Sphenodontia > Sphenodontidae > Sphenodon > Sphenodon punctatus. The sequence goes on along the minus strand of QEPC01014892.1, from coordinate 2,380,998 downwards.
GCATGTATGTTGGGGAGACTGAGCAGGGGAGGATGGTTGTGTGAGTGCAAAGAAAAAAGTCAATGAAAGAGAAGGAGGTGGAACCAGACCAACATGCAAATAAAACGGATGGTTTGTATGGGCAAACCATCGGGCACAGAGAGTAAGTGGAGGCAGGCTGCCATCTGGCCTCTTTAATGCCCTGAACGGGCACTTGGCTAGGCAGAGAGAATAAGAGGAACACATTCTGGCCTTGCGGCTAGCCCCCCAAGCAAAGTAAGCAAGGTGGCTACTGCACGTAAAGGGGGAACCATTACTCACTCTACTTGTGAGAGTGTTGCTTGGTTTTCTTAGTTCTCCTCCTCCACCCCCCCTCTGTGCAAGCGGGAAGAGAATGTGCAGAGGACTGGCAGCTGGACCCCATCCCCAACCAGGGAGAAAGAACTAGACCTCGGAGACAGGGGTGGGGGGCATCTATCTCTTTGATTGGGGTAAGGGCAGGGGGAGTAGAGAGAGGATCCATGGGGAGTTTCATACTTTATCTTCATCATCTAGGCCCCTAATAGCCGGAGGGAAGCTCTGTCTGGACTACACTGTACCATGAAATCTCAATGGTTTCTGTTTCAGGTGGATTTCAGACATGTTTAAAAGTGTACTTAAAAGTGCTGGCGGCAGGATGCACATGCAAATTAGGCGTGGCTTTGATGACGTCTGAAAGGCGCCCCTGTGCATGATTGAAGCTTTTTGGCTCACTGACAAGTGCTCTTTACAGACCTGTTCTTTTCAGGTCAGTAAAAAAGCACTTGTCAGTGCGCCAAAAAGCTTCAATCATGCACGGGGGTGCTATTCAGACATCATCAAAGCTGCACCTCATTGGCATGTGTATCTTGCCACTTGTAAGCAGGGCCCCAAGCCAAATGTGGGTCCACGATTTGCTCATTTTCCACAGAATCTCCTGCCCCACTTCTCCCAGGGCAGAATTTCCAGCCTGCACTGGAGAGGCAGGAGATTCCACAGGGGAGGGGGATGAATAAACCCTTGGGGATTCCTCCCTCCATCTCAGCCTGGCAAATAAACACACCTAGTAGCAGTGGTGGCAGTAACAACTCCTCTGTGCTCTTCAGCTGCCCCTTCTGGCCACTTCCTGGCCCCTCCCAAAGCAGCACAGCCAGATGATGTCATCCAGCTGTGTCATTCTGTGAGGCTCTGTTGGGAGGGGCCAGGAAGTGGCCAGAAGGAGCAGCTGAAGAGCACTGAAAAAAGCTGCCACCACTACTACTAGGTGTGTTTATTTTCTGGGGGGAGCCCTGGCAGCCCCCACCACCCAACGCATTCTGAGGGGAAGGGGAAGTCGACCCTGCACTGCATCACGGAGGCTGGGGAGCCTGGCACAATGAGGTGGAGAAACAGACCTGAGCCTCCCAGACCCTAATAATTCCACGGGAGAATTGGGGCCCTGCTTGTAAGTACACATCTGAAAGCCACCTTACTTTGTGACATCTGGTCTGCATGGGGCAGCATACCTTTGTGCTAAAGGTCGACTACTGCAACGCGCTCTATGTGGGGCTTCCCTTGTTCTTGGTTCGGAGGCTGCAGCTGGTGCAGAATGCGGCGGCTCGTCTTCTTACGGGGACGGGCCGCCGGGAGCATATTACACAGGTGCTCCGAGCTCTGCACTGGCTGCCGATAGCGTGCCGAGCCAAGTTCAAGGTGCTGGTGATGGTTTATAAAGCCCTACGCGGTCTCGGCCCCTCATACCTTAGGGACCACCTCGCCCTCCGCGCCCGAGAGCGGTCCTGTGGTCTGCCGGGGGTGCCTTCCTGGAGGTCCCCCGTGTTAAGCAGGGGGCCACGATGGAGAGGGCATTCTCGGTAGTGGGACCGTGGCTGTGGAACTCCCTTCCAGAGGAAGCTCGCCTGGCCCCTAGCCTACTAATATTCCGGAGAAACTGTAAGACCTGGCTGTTCACCCAGGCCTTTGGGAGGGAGGGTGAGTAGGGTGGGGTTTTAATTCCCCCACCTAATTTTGGTTTTAGTCTGCCCTGTATTAATTATTTTAATAATATTTATGGTTGTTTTAAATTGTTTTTATGGTGTTTTATAAAAATTTTTGGAAGCCGCCCCGAGCTGCGTGGCAGGAGGGGCGGGGCAATTTTTTTAATAAATAAATAAATAAATAAATAGGGTGGCCAGATATGCAGATTTTAGAGGACACTTATGAAAAATACAGGTTGCATTGGAGTCAATGCAGCCCTGCAACCTGTATTTCTCATAAGTGTCCTCTAACATTTGCATATCTGGCCACCATAGTGCAAAATGTGCAGGCCCCCAATATCACTGAAGATATATTTGCACATGTCTGTGTTGCTTCTTTGTTCACACCTATGAAACACCCAATGGCGAATCTGTCAGACATTGACAGAAAGGGCCTAGAGTCTTTGATACTCCATCTCAGCTCATACAGCTCCAGCAGGACCACTGGAAACATGCTAAAACTAAAGCTACTGCTGCCCCACCTCCCACATTGAGGGCTATACCTCGGCACATATCCTTACATCCAGCAATGTGCACTCTTTCTGTTGTTCTAATGGGAGTTCAGCTTATCGCTGTGATTGCTCTCCTTTGCTTAGGCTGTTGGGTATGTGCCTGGGAAAAGCAAAAGAGATGCTTCCAGTTGGCTGTTGAAGCCCCATAAAATCAACCCACAGCTGTGGGTTTTTACATACTGATTTTAAGCTTTTCAGCACCACCCTTGTATTTTAAATGGCCTTTAGTGTCCATTTAAATAACAAAAAATGGGGTTATCTAGGTGACAGATCCCTAAGTTGCTCTAAGGAGCAGCTCCCACCTTAACAGAGACCTGTCCACTCATTACATCTAATATTCTTCCTGAGAGAAAGCAGGTTAAAGCAATCTTCCTAACAGCACAGCAGTAACTGAATATTATTGTTGACTCAAGGTAAAAGGGAAAGATAACAGATAAGCTTCTACATAATTAAGCTGTTCAGGTCTCTCTCTCATTGCTACAGCCTTCTGAGGAAACAGAAGACTGAGGGGAATAGCTTCTGTAAAAAGCTTTGTTTATTCATCAGTATGTTCTATAAACCATATATATCTTTGTTTTGTATGTCTTGTTTTCATGTATTGTACCTGTCATTCAAAATGACAAGTTCTGTATATCTCTGTCATTTCAACTGACCCAGGCCCGGCTGTCTCGGTGCTTACCCGCTGTCTGACAGCTGTGGGAGATTGGATGAGGGATAATCGACCGCGATTGAATCCTGACAAGACGGAGGTGATGGTAGTGGGTAAGTTGATGGAGATGACGGTCCCCTCAGTTGAGGGGTTTTGTCCTCCACTGACTTCCCAGGTACGGAACCTGGGGGTACTTCTTGATGCGCAACTCCGCCTGGGTCTCCAGGTGGAGGCTGTGACGAGGCGTGCCTTCTGCCAATTACATCTGGTATGGTGGCTTCGGCCACTGGTTTCAGTTCTGGATCTGGCCACGATCATCCATGCTTTTATCACCTCTTGGTTAGACTACTGTAACGCACTCTACGTGGGGCTACCTATGGTGACGGCTCAGACGCTGCAGTTGGTGCAGAACGTGACGGCCCAGCTCCTAGTGGGGCTGGGCCGCTGGGAGCACATTACACCTGTGCTCCGATCTCTGCACTGGCTGCCAATAGTCTTCCAAGCCCGATTCAAAGTGTTGGTTTTGACCTATGAAGCCTTACACGGTCTGGGCCTTGTCTAACTGCGAGACCGCCTCACTCCCTGGGTTCTGGACCTACCCCTGTGGTCATCTGGGGGGCACCCTGTTGGAGGTCCCTCGGGTTTCCCGGGGGGCCACGCAGGAAAGGGCATTCTCGGTGGCTGCGCCATGCCTCTGGAATTCCCTCCCGGTGGAAACCCGTCTGACCCCAGACCTCCCGGTTTTTCATAAGAATTGTAAGACCTGGCTGTTCCGTCAGGCGTTTGGTGAGGGAGAAGGGTAAGGTAAGGGGTGGTGGTGGGGGGTGGGTATTGGGGATTTACTTTTCTCCTCATTTTTATTGTTGTTGATTTATGATGTTTTTATATGTTTTATTGTATTTTATTGATTTTGTTAGCCGCCCTGGGCTGCCTGTGGCAGGAGGGGCAGGGTAAAAGTGTTTTAAATAAATACATTTTTCTTCATTTCCATATTCATTAGCTTTGTCGTGATGTAATCTGTTACATTTTGCTTGTAGATCATAAAAGACCAGCCTAAAACCCACCTCCCTTAAAATCCCTTCCTTTGGGGGCATTTTAGGTTTCCAGGCTTGGTTGGTAAAGTGCACCTATTAAAACATGTGTCTTTAAATAAACTTTATTTCTTCTATTGGCATAACCTTAAGAGTTCAGTGTCGTTCCTATTTCTGGATGAGGATGCTTAGCCCTGGGCTGGGCCAACAGTTACTCCCCTGGCACAAATCCTCATCCAGAAATAGGCACAAATTGGAGCCTATGCAGGCCCTGCAACATGTATTTTTCATAAGTGTCCTGGAAAAATTTGCATATCTGGCAACCCTAGCTGCACTGGACTAGATGGCTACCCTGGTGTAAATCTGTAACAAATGATAGCGGAATCTGGACCAAGAGGAGTTACTCCAATGCATTAAAGTCTAAAATAGTCCTTACCAAGGTGCAAAAACAGCACCTTGTTCCAGCTACTCTGTCCTTGCCACTGCTGATCATCATGTTTATTTGGGACTGTGAAAGGAAAGGCCCATTCCACATCTATGTGTGACTGTTTATTCTTGTGTCCCTCTGTAATGGAGGCCCATAAGTCCTTGCAGGACTAGTCTCGAAGGGGGGCTGGAGGGCAGGTGACAAGATAAGTCCTGACACTTTTCCCCTGGACAGATAGTCAGGGAAACACTAGTAAGTTGAGGAAGGATTTACATGGCCTATTAGTGTGTGAACTGAGTGGTCCCAGCTGTACGCACCATCCAACTGCATGTCAGCTATGAAGTAGCCAGCATGTAATGGTGAACTGGATCTCAAAAGGAAGTCTAGTTACTAGACTTCCCTTTTAGATCCAGTTAGTTTAGAGCAAACCAGTTCAAAGGGGTTTATTATTATCTTATATAGCACCAGCAATATGTCTGGCACTGAACAGCTGTAATTAGAGCCAGCTCCCTGCCCCAAGGGGCTTACAATCTTGGATGGACAGGGAGAGGGGAGACCATAGGGGGGGAGAGAAATATACACATTTTCATTTTACAGACAGGGGAACTGAGGCTGAGAGAGAGGATGACTTGCTCAGGGCCATCCAAGTAGATCAGGTGACTAAGCTAGGATCTGAACCATGGTCCCCCAGATCCAATCCACCAAGCTGCACTAGAAGAGCAGAAATCAAGCTAAGGGTTTGCCTAAGGGGCCAGACTGGTGGGAAGGCTGGAAACCTGGCAGGAAGCTCTCCTCAAGGCCGGGAGCTCAGGAAGGGGGTTGCACTGGCTGTAAGAAAGTATTGTTTTATTTACACCAATCTGGGGCTCTCTGCCTTTTGGCTTTGTGCTGAGAATAAAGCAGACTTGTGTTGCCATTTGGAGCCAGATCCTATAGGGGCTCATGACCTGAGAGGGCCAGCTACATCTTTTTACAGCTACTCTCTGGCAGCTACACCTTAAGACAGGTGGACACCTTAAACCAAGGAAGGGAGCGGCAAAGTACTATTGCTTTCTGCACTTCTGAGGACCAATCCCTTGGCATAGGGAACAGCACTTGACAGAGGGGATAATAGAGGAGCATGCACTGACACTGATGGGGGTTTGAAACCTGGGGTGTGGCCCACTCTGTTAATGCCCCTGCCTAGGGGACAGGTTGGTAGATGCACCTAGCTTTGCCAATCTGTTCGCAGGTGAGGAAACAACACAACAGTACTTCCCTAACTCATAGGAATGCTGAGAGGGTCAATAGATTCAGGATTGGGAGGGATGTGCTCAGATATGGTGGTGATGGGGGGGCTGCATTACAACCAGAGAGAGAGGACTAAACCTTCACAGGGTTCCCTGTGCTGCTAGAGAGCGTTTTTATGCCACTGAGACTGTAGGTGGCAGCGTATAGTCCAGGAGTGGGGAACCTCAGGCTGGAGGGCCAAAGGCGGCTCCCAAGAAGTATTAATGTGGCCCCTTTACGGTTCCTGGATCTGGCCCCTGCATCTAGTTCAGACACCAAATCACTGAAAAACGGAGCTCCGGTTAAGTGAGCAGAGCTGAGGCCATGTGCACAAGGCTAGGAGAGAGATCCATTTCTTGAGCAAATTCGTTATGCACCCCTGCTGCCCCCAAATACTATGCAGCCCTTGGAGCATGTACTCATTTTCAAGGTGGCCCCTGGGATGGGAAAGGTTCCCCATGTCTGGTACAGTCCATGCAAAACTATGAGTGGGTTCTTTATAGCGGTCATACAATATGGATACTGTGGAGTAGCTGGTACAAAGTCAGCTGCTCCCACCCCCTGCTAACTCCATGGACTTGGCTTCCAGTGTAATTCACTCCCCTTAGCGGTGTTGCTCTGAATTTAGACTAGTGTAAATGATACAAAACCCCTCTATCAAAGGTTAGAATCATAGGGTGTTTTTAGACAAGCGCCTTCCCACCTATCAGCCACCATCATGCATGTTGCAGGGCGGCATAGGGCACTGATGCCGCCCTGCAACATGCATAATGGGTGGGCAGGTGCGTGTCTACAAACACCCATCGACTTGTAGGTTGGGAGGGATCTCAAGGGCCACCTTGTCCAACCCCCTTCTCCAAGGCAGGGTACCCTTTCCCTACAGCATCACAGACAGATACTTGCCCATCCAAGGAAAGAAATTCCACAACCTCCCAAGGCAACCTATTTTATTGTTCAATAGTTCTTGCCATTGAGGAGTTTTTCCTACTGTCTAACCAAAATCTACCACCTTGCAATTAAGTCCATTCCCTCTTGCCTTGTCTTCTGTGCCAGTGGAGAACAAATATTCGCCATCTGTTTCATAGCAGCCTTTTAGCTATTTGAAAATTGCTATCACGTCACCCGCCTCAGTCTCTTCTCTAGGCTAAACCCACCCAGTTCCCGCAGGCTTTCCTCCTTTAACTTGCACTCTAGCCCCTTGGTCATCCTGGCTGCTCTCCTCGGAATCCCCTCCCATTTGTGGATTTAAAGTACGTTTCCATCAAAATTCTCCTAGTAAGCAGGATATTTTGTAATTGGTGACTGCAGGGTTTCCTGAAGCAGCTGGTGCTACCCATGCTCAGGAAGAGCTAGTGGTAAAACGTTCTGGGGTGGCTGCTGGCAGCCAGTCAACTGTGACCATGCATTATGGGAGCTAGGGACGACTTTCAGCAGACACACACTGCACTGAAACTCGCAGGTGTGAGAGGCAGCCAGCTTAGAGCTCACCCAGTGCCCTGCACCAGTACACCTGCACAGGGAGCAGGAATCACTCCACAGACTTAAGAGAATTCCCGTGCTGCACTCAATGAGGCAGCTTAGGGGCCTGTGCTAGAATGAAGTTGTGCAGCAGCAGGACTCCTGTAGGCCTGATGAACATGGCATAGGGCTCCTCTTAATGCAGCTATCCATCCGATGCACAGCCATGCTTGACTGGCTCCTGCTTCCTGGATGCTGAGTGAGCTGTACGCCTGCTGCCTGGGAGACCTGGAAGCTCGCTGCAGCATAGGGCTGCTTTCTCTGAGCTCCGGCACAAGGCCACACCATCGGTGTCTTCACACAGACAGCTGCCCTGCCCCCACCTCACCCGTTGATGAAAGGCGGCTAGGTGGAGCAGCGGTGGGGCAGGTCATTCCCGCTTCAGGGCTGCCCCGCTAGTGGTGCTCTGGAACATCCTGGGGCAGAGCAGCCGGAGGTGGGACTACCGTCCATCCGATGGCCGCTGCAGTCCTGCTCTCTGCCGGGGGTTGTCAGCTGCCTGCAACACTAGGGTGGAGAGGCACTTTGCAGGCAGACTAGGGACCTCAGCAAATGAATTCATTTGTAAACTCCTACTGTGTATCTCCTTTTCTAATACTCCAGGAGTTAAAATCCTATTTTGGATTTGTACAGTGTCTACAGTTAGAGACTCTACAGATAGATTGGAACAAATATTTGGAACAAATACCAAATTTGTCAAATTTGGCATATTTGTTTCCATTTCAATGAAGTGACTATAAAGCAATATTCACTTCCTGTTTCATTTCCAAAATAGAATGTTCATTTAATTCATTTTGCTTGTTTAGTAGTACCATTTAGTTCTAGTTAATACTCCTTAATGAAGTTAAATTAATGAATAAAGCAATGAAGTTAACAAAATAATAAACAAAATACCAAATAAAGTGAAAGGAATGAAGTGAAAATGCAAATTTTACATATGTAGCAAAGGTAACTTGTCTATTTGGCCATGTAACTATGTACATTTTATTTGCAAATGTGAAACTGCATATTAGTTTCAGCCTTACAGTCATTGAAAGCTTTCTACTAATCTCATGAACGATAGGGGGGGGATCATTTTTTTCATCTGACTTACAAACAGAAATACAAAATAGTCAGATGAATAAATGATCACCCTGTAGGTAGCAATACTGTGGCTTTATATATGGAGTATGGCAACTGTTGGTGATGAACACTAGTTTCCAGATTAGAACATAAGTACTGCCATCCTGGGTCTGGTCAATAGTCCATCTGGCCAGTGATCGATCCTTATCCAGTGATAAGGTGTGATCTATTTCCTGTTTATTCCCAGCTTCTGGCAGTCAGAGGTTTACGGACATTCTGAGCATGTGGTTAGGGTTATCACCTTTCATGGTTTTGACCATAATACCGCCACAGAGCAAAGTGGGAGTGCTGCAGTCAAAACCATGAGATGTAGCAACCCTAGGCTGTGGTTGCATCCTCTGATCATCTTCACTAATGGAGGAATGGAGACAAAGAGAGATGTAGTGATTTAACCAAGACTGCAGAGGCCAAGGGTTTTAAATGGATGCATCAAGCTAGGACTTAAAGTCACATTTAGTCACTCAAGCTAATAACATGATGCTTTAAAAATGCTATGTGCCCATCCAGTCTCATTACTTTAGTGAAAAGTGCTGTCGCTGGGTGCTTTGGAATATTGGGCTATTTCGTTTAGATCTAAGCTCAGAGCCTGACTCTGGGCACTTGTTTTTGAAAGCCCCAGCCAGAAAAAAACAGAACTAGAGCAAGGCATAGAATGCTGGCACCTTGGCCCCATTTCACAGCTGTAGTGCTTTAGACCTTGTCCTGCCACATAAAATGGTTGTGCTAGTAGAGCAATTTCTCCCCTACACCACTGTCTGGAACCAACATGTCCTTCTCAGTGTTGAAAGCCAGCTAGATAAATAAAGATACAGTCACCGATTCTTAGAGAACATGTTCCTAATTGACTGTACTGGAGGCTTCTGAACAGACTTTGCTGATGCTATAGTTTGCCTAGCTTCTCACTCTGGGCTTTTCCCAGCTGTTGTAATGTCCCACCACAGAGCAGAGACATGACAATATGTCTCTGTCAGGGAGAGGATGGGAATAATAAAACAACAGCAAAGCAATACTGAAGTGGGTTCTCAGACAACAGCAAAAGCAGGAAAGCAGCTGCTGAAGGTTAACCACAAGACATGGGGAGATTATTGTGCTTGGCCTAAATGCTATCTGTTCCTGTTTAAATGTAACTGGATCAAGTCCAGACCTAGGCACCCAAATCAGCAGCTCCCACCAATCATTTCCTTCTTCTTCTTCTTCTTCTTCTTCTTCTTCTTTTTTTAAAAAACTTAAACATAAACTAAATTACAATCTTTATTGTACACTGGGCTCAGCCTTAGGGAGAACCGGTTTGAAATTCCAGTGACATTGTAGCCCTCCAACCTCACGCGAGTCAGTTTCCTCAGGCGAGCACCACTCCAGCAGAAAAGCAGCAGCTTTTAACAGATCATCTCTCTCATTTCTATTCAGAAGGAAAAGCAGCCTCTCCCTTAAAGCCCCCTCCCTTGTGTTCATCATGCAGTACAGAGAAATGTCCATACCTGTTTCCGAGCATACTCCCCAAGGCACTCTCCTGTTGGGTTTTCTATTAGCAATTCCACTGGAAAGAGCCTCTTGAAACTAAGAAGACACTCCTCCTCCTGGAGACTGAAGCATGCCCATCTCTGCTCTCAGGTCTCCTCTGTCTGGACATACAAATCTATCGCAAGCTGTTGGGGGAAAGGTAATGTCGGTGTTTGCCTTTTTTGTTGTTTTTGGAGAAAGGATGACGTTTTCTACGGCTGACTGCTGGCACCCGCTTCTTTCCAAGCTCCTGGAATATGTCACGTGGGAAATGGATCATGTGGCTATTATTTTTCCTCCAGGATCTAACAGCCTCGTCCCCTCCTCCTCTTCTCTTTCCCCCTTTATTGAAACGAACAGACAGCAGATTCTGCCTGTGCCTCAGCCTCCAAAGCAATAGTAAAGAGTAGACCCTCTCCCAACAAATGTTTTAATCCCAGGCTCTCTTTCCAAGATCATTAGGAGACCCAAGACAGAGAAATTGGCATCATCTTCCACCTCCACGCCTGCAGCAACAGAACGTCTTGAGTCTGCCTTTAAACCCAGGGGGAAAGAATTTATTCCCCAAAGCCTTTCCCTGGAATACGGCTGGTCTTCAGTACCTTGGACAGCAGCCCGTCCACAGAAAAGAGATTTGTCTCGCTATATCCGAAAGCCATTGTCACCCTGGGGAATCAGTCAGTGATTATCACATTAGCCTCCCTGCCTGTCTGTCTGTCTGATCGTCTCTACTCAGGACATGGCTGGCACTAGGCGACAATGCAATGCACCACCACTTCTTAATGCTGGAGTCTCTAACAAACCCTGCTCTCAGGCAAAATCTCCGCCCACCATTTTGTGTCCCAAGATTTCAATGCGTTCATGACCCTGTTCACTCCAAATACCTCAATGCCCAAGGAAAGGCAAGAATTAGGGTGGAAACCCGCAGCTGTTCATGTTGTATGTCTGACAGGCAGTGCTGACGTCCTGGTTGCTATGGTACTGAGTGACTGTTGTAGAAGATGATTTTCTTTATTGATGGTCACTATGGGACCATGGCAATCGAGAGGAGAGAGCACAAATGGTGTGTGTGTGTGTGAAAGAGAAAGTGTGGGGAGGGGGATTAGTTCGCTTCCTCCTGTGAACAGGATTTCTCTGCCTGATTCTTCTGACTGTATAGCTGCACCTGCTAGCATCCACCCATAAAAGCTTGGGGGGAAATGATGCAACCTACAGTCCAGCCCCCTTCCCTTTCATGGGCTTGCTTCTGTTAGCATGGAACATGCTGATCCTGAGTGGTGCTTGCAGAATGTGCTTTAGTGCTTTGCAGGATCAGTGCCAATGCTCTTTAGCATCTTGTATGATCAAATCCTCTGTAGGTCCATTTTCTCTAGATCCATTGAACTAGTAAGGTGTTTCTTCCATTCCTTGGTCTTGAATGGTTCATTTAACCCAGTGCTTAAAACCTTTTAGAGCGTGCCTCTTGCCTGTGGTATGCAATGCCCATGCCACACACCTGATAGCATAGTTTGTTGGCCTTGGAGGAGCAGGGTGATCTGTCAGATCCTTATGACACATGCTGCTCCCTCTAGGGTGGATCCATTTTTAATGTCTTCAGTCTACTATATTTACCCAGTGTTAGGGAGACCACTCCCAAGTCCTCCTGCTTCAGCACTGGACAATGCTGTTCCTGGGCTGTTGTAATTGCTGAATCTGGAAAGCTCATTGACAGTCACTTGTGCAAGGTCTAGATCTCTTGCCCTGCTACTGCAGCGCTGCTGTTCTCCTGGGATCACCAACCTGACTTGGCCAAAGTGGTTTCAGCAGGGGCTGAGTGAGTCTATGGGATCACTGGACTGGGTCAGCTTAAAAGGCAGCTCCACAGGCAGCTGGAGGAGGAATGGTGCCCAGGGAACAGGATCTCCATGTGACACTAATGAATGGATCACCCTGCCTGGGGTGGGCTGAGGGCATGAGATCCCCTTGCCTGCTCCTCTGGAGCTTGTTGATGCCATGGCCTTTTACAGTTTATTGTAGGGTCACCACCTGCACACACACACACACACACACACACACACACACACACACACACACACACACCACCCTCTTTGTTCCCCTTAAAAAAGGTCCCAAAAAACTGAGACAAGAACACAAAAAAATCCCATGGAAATTGGCACTGAAACCAGAATAGAAATCAGAAATATTCTTTCTGGCTGGGAGAACCCAGCGTGTGGTGCTGGGGGATTGTTCGTCAACTCCCTGGGACCTCATGTGTGGAGTCCCGTAAGGTTCTATTCTATCTCCTCTCCTGTTCAACGTGTACAGTGAGACTTTAGGTGAGGTCGTGAGAGGGTTTGGTGTGTGGTGTCATCAGTATGCTGACACCGCATCAGTATGCTGATGACACCCAACTTTACCTCTCTTTTTCAACTGACCCAGGTCTGGCAGTCTCCGTGCTTACACGGTGTTTGGCAGCTGTGGGGAACTGGAGGAGGGCGACCTGTCTGAAGCGGAATCCTGACAAGATGGAGGTGATGCTGGTGGGAGGGGTTGAGGGAGTGGTGGCCCCCATCATTGATGGGGTTCACCCTCCATTGGTTCTTCGGGTTCATAGTCTGGGAGTACTCGATTTGCAGCTCCGCCTGGATGCCCGGGTGCTGGCTGTGGTGAGGAGCACATTCCGCCAACTACATTTGGTGTGACGGCTTCAGCCGTATGTCTCGGACTCTGACACGGCCACCATCATCCATGCCTTTATCACCTCAAGACTGGACTATTGAAATGAGCTCTACGTGGGGCTACCCTTGGTGATGGTCAGGAGGTGCGGCAGCCCGTCTCCTCACAGAGACGGGTGGTCATCATGAGCACGTTACACCAGTGCTCCATTCTTTGCACTGGCTGCCTATTGTCTTCTGGGCCCAATTCAAGGTGTTGGTTTTGACCTATAAAGCACTACACAGCCTGAGTCGTACCTACCTGCATGGCTACCTCACTCGCCGAGCCTTCGATTGGCCCTTGTGGTTGGCCGGCAGTGCCCATCTCGAGGTCTCTCGGGTTTCCCGGGTAGCGACTATGGGGAGGGCATTCTCAGTGACTGTACGTAGGCTGTGGAACTCCCTCTCAACGAAGGTCCTCTTGGCCCAGACCTTCCCTCTTTCTGAAGACAGTGTAAGATCTGCCTGTTCTGCTAGGCTTTTGGTGAGGGAGACGGGTGGGAGTTTGGGAGAGGGGTGTCTTAGGTCCACCTTGATGCTTATTTTTTTGTATACTGTTGATTTTTATATATTTATATTTTTTAATATGTATTTTAATAGGTTATGTTGTGAGCTGCCCCAAGGTGCTGGTAGCAGGAGGGAGTGGGCTAAAAGTCTAATGTAATAAATTGATTGATTAAATAAATACATTATTTTTTTCTCCATTTGCACATCCTTAATTAATGAGTTCCTAATGTGTGGTTAATTTTTAAAAGAAGCCAATTGTGAGAATAGACCCTGGGGGCCAGCCCTAGTTACTGGCAGCCTCTCTTTGACTGCCTATGTTTGTGCTAGCCAGCACCCTGTCAGTAGGCACCTCAGGGCCAGGCATGAAGCGGTTAATGTGCTGGGCACCAACAATTAGCCCAGGTGAGGGTCATTTCCCTAAGGAGGTCAAGCGGCTGGAAGTGGGGGTGGTCACATGACCAGGCTGGCTGGGATAAACAGCACTTCGCCAGTACTCCGCCTACTAGAGGGGCAGCATATATTAATGGTATTATCATCAATATAGTGCCTAGTCCTGCACAATTGTGATTAGAGACACGTCTGTGCCCTGATGTCCATACTGTCAAAGACGGATAAAGGAGGGGAGATGGGAACGTTGGGAGAGACAGGGATACATCTGTGAAGCTGAGTAGGTGCATGTGTTTAGCTACATGGGGAGAAAGGGGATCCTGAAGGGTAAGATGGTATAAAGAAGTTCTACACAAGAACTGGCTACAGTGGAACTCCTCCGTTAGGGTTGCCACCTATGCACATTTTTAAGGAGCACTTATGAAAAATACATGTTGCAGGGCCTGCGTCGATTATGGATTTTTTTCTCAAAATAGGGGGAAAAATTGGGAACCACTATCTTAGCTTGTACAGCTGAAAATGCCGGTACTGGTCATCAAATTGCCCAGACTGCGCTCCACAAACCACAGGATCGTGGCCCTAGACCATTTTAAGGCCAAATCCTGTATTACTTTATAAGTCACTAAGTTTTGTAAGCTGCCTTTTAAAATGCTTTCTTTCTTTCAATTGACAGCCGAAGGTAACTGAGGCCATAAGCCTCATTCACCCTTTCCAAGAAGCTTGAGATGTTAATTGGTCATCTTTTTATGGATGCCCATCTGTTCTCAAACCAGACATTATCCTATCCTTCAACACGTTTCTCCTAAATTACTTGGGCTGGTCCCCACTAGTCTTCGATTTTATTTGTTCCCAGAGGTGCATCTGTTTCATTTGAGTGAACGGGTAAAGAAGCCTCCTGAGGACAAGAGGCTGAAGGTGTTGGCTCTCAGGAAAAGAAGTCCCCTCATAAACTGGGCAGAGGACTTTCCTAGCATATACAGGCTACGGGGTGATAGGGACTGGGAGACACATCCAGAGACAAGGGTGGATACAGGAGACACTTAACAATCCTCTCAAGGCCCATCTCAAAATACTTCTGTCTTTCCTAGGCGACACATAGCAATCAGTCCCTTAGGCGACACACAACAATCCTCTCAAAGCCCTTCTAGGGGACACCCTATTAACTGGCTGCAGATTTTAAACAAATAATGGGAAGTACTTTTTCACTCAAACTGGGAAACTCATTGCCAGTGGATGATGTGAAGGCCAATAGCATAGCTGGAGTAAAAAAAAAAAGAAAGAGGACTAGATAAGACCATAAATGGCTATTAGTCAACTTGGTCAGGGGATGAGACCTCTCTGACTGTCAGGCTGGGAGTGAATAGCAAGAATATTAATGGTAGTCATAGCAACCCTGCTTATGCCTGCTTATGGCTACCATTCTCAATCCCAGCACCATTTTGGAAAAGGGCAGCACATGCACAAAATGGTCCCAGTGGTCATTTTGCACATGCACAATGCCAAGCAAGGATCCACCTGCCCCAGCAAGGAGTCCTAGGCTTGCTGGGAGGCCTCCAACAACCCTGGTGGGCCGGCAGTGTGCCACTGCAAAGGGGCCTTCCAGGGCTGGGAGGCCCCCCTCCGCAGCAGTAGTGGACTGACAGCATGCCATGGTGAGGGGAGGCCTCCATCAGCAGTGGTGGGTGGACAATAGTGGATCCTCACCCCTATTTTCCAAGGCCGGTAAGTACAGCCGCCAGAGCCCCGGGGATGGAGGAAAAGATGGGCCCCAGGGGTGGGGGTGTTAGGAATGTGACTGCGGACCCTCATCCCCACCCTCCAAGGCTGATAGAGAGTCCTGGCTGGTAGTGGGAATGGGGGTGGAGGAATTTGGACCCCCCTGTCTTAGGGGATGTGGGTGGTGGGGGTTAGGAACAGGATTTTTTGATCCCAAAACTAGGTGTTTCACATTGGTTGGGTTTTCTTTTCAGTCCGGTTTCCCTTTTCCTTGAAGGCAATGTGAAGATTTCCAATTGACTTCAACGTGGAAAAAAACAAACCAAAACTGAAACCAAAAAAAGAACCAAACTTAGAAAGAACCAAAACTGGGATGAGGCAGAGGGAGGGAACAAAACCACAAAAACGCCCTGTGTCTCACCCCTAGCATTCAGCTTTTAGGTGGGAAGGAGGAGGGTGCACGCTCCTCCCAGATCCCCCTCCCCCGCGATCACCTGTTAGGTGGGTGGGAGGAGCACATAGTCTCCTCCCCTATCCTGTAGCGCAACAGGAGTCTGGGCATCAAGCCCCATGTGTCCGGCTCCTCGGCCTGTCCTGGGACGTGGAGGGGCTAGCGATGGCCATGGGGGCAGATTGCACGGCCAGCTCTTCCCTCCAGCCCACAGCATAGAGACTGCGATTGCCGCGTGCTACAGGGCAGCGTATGCACCCACTGTTTGCACCACTGAAGCATTAGCCATTCCAAACCTTGTAATTTGGGTAGGTTAAGTGGAGGGCAGGATGTCTGGGGTGCAGGATTAATATATTTGGCAAATTGTGGGTGAAATTTGTCCCCACAAACCCTCCGAGAACCACCATTGGGCCTTGGGGCTGATCCGTGCAAATCACTACCTCCCATTAAATCACTTGTACCCCTACTCTGTTCACATGATCAGTGTGTTTATCCCAAGTGAGGAATGTACTCCTACCTAAAACAAAAAACCTTATGGTTTTAAAAAACGTTAAAAGGCAGGACCAATTCTAAACAAAACTTACATTTCAAAAAACATTTAACAAAATAGAGTTTAACAAAATTTAAATGCCAAAAACCATGAAAATGAATTATACTTACATTTCAAAACACATTTAACATGCAATATAACACAACTTAAATGCCAAAAAACATAGAAACGATTTACACTTCATTATCAATATTAATACACCATGTGCACTTAATTCCTTACCGTACTGTATTTACCATACATGCTTATTTCATTGTTTATTTGCCACCAATTACAGTATGACATTATTTCTTTAGAGGTCATTTATTTATTAGCATATGTCACCTATGAAATGTTTTTACAATGCCTTAACTCTGTCCTTTACTTTTATAGAAATTTTATAAAATTAAATTCTATAAAGTTTATACAATTTAAATTTGTAGAAATGGTAAAGTAATAAATATGCATCTATGCTCACACCTTCATGCTGCACAGAAGGACAGAGTTACGGCGTTGTGAAAATATTCATAGGAGACTTATAATAATAAATAAATGACCTCTAAAGAAATAATGTCATACTGAAATTAGCAGGAAATAATCAAGGAGATAAGCATGTATGGAAAATACGGTACAGTAATGAATTAAGTACCTATGGTGTATTAATGTTTATGTCATGGTGTTCCTGTCTCCCACCCCAATAGTCATGATTCCCCTTGAAATGGAGCCTTGTGAACTGCCACTGTTTGCCCTGGACTCTGTGCTGTGTGAGGGAGCTCTGTTTGGGACAGAGGGAATGTTAGCCTGGCGGGGAGTGGGGTGGGTGGGTGTGGCTTGGTTCTTGGCTTTTTCAGCTGCTGTCCCATTGGTCTCCCTGCTGCATTAAATGGCCTCGTGTGTTCCTGAGCTGTCCGTGGGTTGTGCAACACACCCTGGGGTTTTGTGTGTTGTCGGTCAGTACCCTTATCTGGTGGCCAGACATGTCAGCTGCAGCAGTTGCCTGGGTCCTCTGTCCCCTGTCCCATTTCCCCTACCCTCTGGGATTTCTGCTGAGGGTGGGTGGAAATGGCTGGAGCAGTTTCACTTGCCTGTGAATCGCCATGTTTTCACATGTGGTGGAGGCGAGTTGATGTGGGGGCTGGGCAGTTCAGCTGAAGTTACATTCGCTGGGTCATGTAACTTTATTTATGCTGCTTTGTAGCCAAGCCATGGTCAGTGTCCGTTCAACCACGATGTGCCAGAACTACATTTTAATGTTTAATAACTCTTCATTGGCTTCATTAAACACCATCAGCCCACAACAGCCTTCATCAACGTCTCAGGTTACATGCCTGTGAAGTTTTGGGACTCATCTCACAAAGGTGAGGAAGATACCAAGGGCATTTGAACCATTGGGTCATGTAACTTTATTTATGCTGCTTTGTAGCCAAGCGGCAGTTGGTGTCTGCTCAACCACGTATGCACTAGAACTAAATTTTTAATGTTTAATAACTCTTTATTGCCTTCTCTAAACACTATTAGCCCACAACAGCACTTCGTTGGTATCTCAGGCTACATGCCTGATAAGTTTTGGGACTCATCTCACAGAGGTGAGGAAGATATGAACCACAACAAGAGGTCAAAACATATAGAAATTGACAACTACCAATTCACTTTTAAATTGTTATAATTTTTCATTGCCTTGATGGATCTGTTTCAAATTTTCAATATATAACCATTCCACTAAACAGACACACAATTACATTTTTTTAAAAAAATGCTCAAGCCATTTATTTTAAAAAAGGGCTTTTAATTTTGGTGTTTAGAATGGAAAGTGGTCCTGCCTTTATCTAACTGCTAGTGGGGGCTAGTTAATAAAAGGGGCATAGGCACACTGGGGGTATTTTCATTTGCCCCGTCACGGAAACAACCCTTAGATTCCCTGCCAGGATTGCTCCGGGACGGCCAACAGACATGCTGGGGGATCCCGGTGTGGAATCGGGGACGGGGTGGGGCTGCACAGCACAACATGCCACCACACACCCATGCCCCCCCCCACACTCCCCCACCGCCCGCCCTCTGGGGAGACGGACGGGTGCCGCAGCCAATGCAGCCACAGCACCCACCCAAAATGACCATGGCCCAGAATCCCGGCGGGGATTCCGGGCCATGATCGCCATCCAGACGTGATGGGCCCCTTCATCCCCGTCGGGAATCTCGTTCACCACGCGATCGGCGCTGGCCCCGTGGGTTCAGCCGATCACGTGGTGAATGAGGTTCCCGGCAGGGATTGAGCGTGGGGAAAAGAAACCAAATCATGGGGAGAAATCCAAACAAGGGTTTGCGGGTGTGTGGTAAGGACGTCCATGTAAACACTGTGGCAGTGGGTGTTGGGATGAGTGCACATCTGTGCAAACAGCATGGGCAGTTGGTGGGAGTGCGTGCTCTTGCACAACACCCATCGCCCACCCATGGAGCAATGGGCTCCAATGCCTGATGCGCTATGGATGGAGATGGGTCTGTGCCCGTGGGAATGGCCACACACCCACCTCCACCCACCACAACTGCACACCCATCCCCCCACCCATCAGTTCACTACAGCCTCCTCTTCTGTTTGTGATTTCCCCCCCATCCCATATATATGGGATGTATATATATCCATATATATGGATATGGATGTATATGTATATGTATGGATATGGGATGGGGGAAAGATAGATGTAGAGAGTTGTAGGAGTTAGCTTAGCGATAGAGATAGTGTTAGTGATTTAGTTTTAGTGTTTGTAGGAATAGGCCTGTGTACTTATTATATAATCCATTTAGTTCATAGCATTTAGAATAGTTAATAGCAGTTACATTTAGCGTAGATAGATACGGTCCATTAAAAAGGGCCTTAGTATCTCTTTGCTTCCACTCCAAGCTGTTCCTCTACTCAACTTGTTTCCTTGTTGCCCAGGAAAAAAGTTTTGGAGAACAGCTGATCCCTTGTCACGTGATTTTGTTAGGAAATAAATGAGTTTGCTGTACCTCAATTTACCCCAAACAGGATCAAAGGTCGCCAGTTAACAAGCCAAACTATGTGGGTACAACTCAGTTTTATTGGCTAGACACATAACATCTGGACATGGCAGTGTTACCAGTAAGGAACCCCAGTAACCCACCTTAGGGTATCTTACGTGTCAGAGGCCATGGTCTGAGACGGAAGCTGGTTCAGAGGAGAAGAGGAGGGGGCCCAGCAGATAGCTGGACGGGAGTTTCTGGATCGTTGAGAGTGACGGTAAGGGTCAGAGGTCCACGCAGACTTAGTGCAATGCTAGTAGCCGCAAGTGCCAGTGACAAGTGATAAGGCCCTGGGCATTTCCTTTTATAGCTTTATTTATTATGAATACATGTTGCAGGGTCCCCTCTTTGAACATGCCAGGTGCAGAAATGAGCTAACCATTCATTTCTCTATCACTTAGAGCATAGCCATTAAAGCTGTTTTTGCTTTTTGGGAGTTTTTCTTCTCTACTGCTTGATTGCCGGTCTGACCTGCTGAGGCTACCTCCCTTTCCTTTCAGACCTTCTTCGTTCAAGATAGTGGCCACCTGGGGTTGTTATTATGGCCTTGGAGATACATTATTCCACTAGAGTAAGTTATTTACAGCTTTATTCGCATGGACCTTCTTAATTTGTGCCAGCCCGAGGCTTATGCATCAAATTAACTGAACTGAATTTGTTCAGGCCTCATCCTTCTTGTGTCTCTGACCATGGCCAAACTGCCCAATCAATACATAATTTGAAAGGAATAGATTCAAGCTGAAGGTGGGGGGTAAATTTCAGAAGAAAGCATCCATTACTGAGGATGCCTGGCCTCCCAGCCAGTGCCATACCTCATGGTTAAATAAGGGAAATACTCAGGCCTGGCCTTAGAAGGTGGGGGCCAGGATGGGGAGCAGGGCTGCCTGGACATGGGGTGGGGCTGGAGGTAAGGCCAGTGTCTGAGGTAGAGGGGGCATGGCCAAAGCCTCTGCGCCAGGGAAGAGGTGGGGGACAGGGACCCAGAGAAGCACCTGCCTCAGGGGCTGGGAGCCACCCTTAGGAGCAGCAATGATGCCACACCACTGCCTATGATGGAGTCCTGTGGCCAGGGCCCCACGCACTACTTGCCTGAGGAGCTTCTCAGTGGTGAGAGTGGGGTCCCCAAGGGATCTTTAGGGTGGTGGTGTGGCAGTAGGGCTCCACTGCTGAGGGGTGGCCACTGCTCCTCAACGCCCAGCTCTGGTACTGGGCTAGCAGTGGGAGGGTCCTGCAGGAAGCAACTGCTTGGGTGCCTCCTCAGGAGCAACAGTATAACTTCACTGTGCTGCCATTGAGGTTCCTGGGGCCGCCACTTCCTGCAGGCCTCCCCCATTACGGGGCCTGCCATGAAAATACAGCCGTAGTTGAAGTATGTTGTAATGTGTGCAATCACTCACTAGGTGGAGCAGCAGCGTTACAAACTTAAGTTTGTAACTGCAGCTGCTGCTCCCCCTAGTAGTGAGTGATTGCACCTTACAAGAAAGTAGCTCAGATGCTCAACTGCTGTCTTTGAAAGACCCTTAATCCATATTAATTACATCTCAAAAAATCCTTACGTAAACATTTATTCTGAATTTTAGACAAAACCTACGTCGCAAGCAAAAACTTGAATGCTGTAACAAAAATATAACCTAACTCATTTACCCCAAAGAAACCATTCATGGAAGTCGACCCGATTACTGTAACCCAGATACTTAAATAAATGATTTAACCATTCCAAGTTGTGGCCCCTTCTCGGAGGCAAGCTCTCTCATGGACTCCAGTCTCTTCATCCTGAGGGGATTCCCTTCCTGGGCCTTGCTTGACGCCTGGCCTACTTTGTCTGCTCCTCACTTGTTCCCTCTAGCTTCTCTAATCTATTGAGTTTCCAGTGTAGCTTTATAGAAAACTCTGCTTAGGTAGCTCCGCTTAGGCTCAGGGTCAGGTGTGGCCAGGGTGCTGATCCACTAAGGGCCAGCTCCTGCCAAGACTTACCACAGCACCCTGACATGCACCTTGTGTGTATGTAAAAAGAAATTAACATAGTAAGGAATCCAATACTGCCATCCTGTGGTCTGGGGCTAAATTGTCATACTAATAAATAACTGCTACAAGCTTGAAATTGTGGAGCTAATTTTTATTCCCTGAGTGGGGAGAGATGGGTAATTTGTGAATTAGACAAGACAGAGTGTAAAGTTTTCCTCAAAGACTTTTAAAATCCACAATCTTTAAGCTTATTTGTGGATGCTTCCGTGACAGGATGCAGATTATACAGAAAGACTAGAATGTATAAATGCTTTTATTGTATTATATAAATTTGCTTCAGTGAGCAAATACCTAAATTCATTTTTATTACTAAAATGAAGTTTATATATTCATTTCTCCCAGTACTTTATATTCTAATGTAAGCAGCTTTCTGCTTAAGAGTATTGTTTAGCTACTTTTAGGTACATGAGGGAAAGGCAGAACCCTTCCTTCATAGGTATATCCCTGCTTAGCAAGCAGTAAAGGTGTATAAGTCCTTATGTCTGTTTGAGTTTTGCACTAGTCAGAGCCTCATTCAAACCACTAGTGACACCAAGTGCTGTTATGGGTGACCCTGAGCAAACTGGCTCATTCATGTCTCTGAAGTGTGCCTTTTTCAGGACTATCACACACAGTCATGGGGTGAAGGAGGGCAAGAGCACAGGTGTGCTCCACTCTACATCTGTTCAGTCAGAAAGCAGCAGCTTTCTTCACCTGCAGTGCAAGCTCTGACCTTGCTGTTTGCACTGCAGGCTAGGGGAGTGCTGCTGTTTCCCCACTGAACAGCTGATAAGTCGGAAACCAGGAACACTCCTGAAATGCAGCCCAGAGGCAAATTTGCTACCCTTTTTAATTCACCAAAGTTGCCGCCTACCTCACCTGATGCTGAAACTGGGACTGGATAGATGCTGCTGTCTTCACAGTGCATAGTAGCTTACTCTGTGAGTAGTTCTGCTGAAATCTATGGCAGTAAATTGGTAGGAATATCTAGAGAAGATGTAACTTTCTAGTCCAAACTAAGAATCTTTGTGTGTGCTATTTTGTCAGCTATCGTTAGATAGAGGCTTGGAGTAATTCAATCTCTATGGTGGATTGTTTCATGAATTTGTTTATATTAGTGCTCAAGAAAAGCAGGTTAACAACTTCTGAGGGACATGTCTCAAATTAAAGGTTGTCCCAAATGTAGTGCCTGTTCCCACTGAAGTCAATGCACTTTTAAAAAATGGTTACAAATGGGTTAAAAATTTGAAACCACCTTACATGACTGGCACTTCTCTAACCCGCACGTTGTTTTGACTGCAGCTTGCTTCATCAATGCAGCACAGATGGACAGATTCCGTTCCCTGCGAAGGACCCGTTCTGCTGCTCCAGAGAATATGTACCTGGCAGGACTGGTGCCAATGGATTGCTGTCAATAGATTAATGAAGAACTATTCATAGTTAGTATTAGTTTCAATCCTGTGGCTCCAACAATTATGATGAAAATTCTTAATCAAATAGCTAACAGCAGACGCTACCGTGAATGGAGATTGCTGTCGACCCTCAAGACTTCTTACCGACGATTGTGTGGTCTGGTTGTGGCTGCCCAAGGTGAGCGGCTTCTGTCCCCATCTGTATCATCGTCTGTCTGCCGGTGAGGTGTAGTGACTCTGTCCCTGCAAGAGTTTGGAACCTGGGAGAGCCAATGAAAAAAAAAACTGAGGGGAGGTTTTTTTTTAGAATACTGAGGAGAGTGTCCATTGGGGACGGTGACAGTTGAGAGAGGTTGTCAGGAGAGAAAAGAAGGAGACTAAGTGAGCTGAAAGGTGGAGACAGAGGGAGGAATAAAGTATGAAGGAAAGAAACAGAACCTGTGGTACCGTAGTGGGAATAACCAGGGCCCAATACGGGAGGAGGAAAAGGAACTGGCAGCTCCGAGATACAGAAGAGCAGGAAAAGTGCAGCGAGGCCTGTTACTGGAATACAAACGTCGTGGTCAATGTTACATCATGTCAATATGTTTTGTTAAATACATTTCCTTATTGTTAAGCTGACCATTTTACTATGTTTATAAAGTACCCTTAATTAAATTACCCCCGAGTCTGGGTTGCCTCTGCCCCTCCTCATAGTGAGAAAAATTGTACCCTTTGCGGTCCCTACAGAGGAGCTGAGCATGGACTGGACTAGGCTAGAGCTGAAACAAATCTGCCATTGCAAATTCACAGATGAGATTTAGATTCAGTCCCCAAACCCCCAAATATCTGTTTATGTTGTGAAATTCACTAGTTCCTTACTCAGTATTATAAATCAATTGTATAGTGCAATAATGGGCAAACGGTGGTTTGGGAGCCCCGTGTGGCTCTTGACCAGGGCTGGTGCTGATGCTGCCTTAACGGTCTGGCATCTTACTTCATTGCATGGAGTTTCAGTATCTGCACCTCAGAATCTCAGCAGCTGGGGATTGCAGAGCAACATCTCTGTCTGTGTGTGGGCATGTCTGTCTGTCTTTTGGGGTTAGGAACTTTGCCCACCCTTGGAATAGCACTTTCAGTGTTCAAAGTGCTTTATAATCCTTATCTGATTCATCCTCACAGCAACTGTGTGAGGTAAGTCATTTTTACAAAGGATAAGGTGTTGGACTTGGGAGACCAGGGTCCAGGTCTTGTTTTAGCCATAAACTTGCTGGATGGACTTGGGAAAGTTGTCTTCTCTCAGCCTCTGTTCCTTATTTGTAAAATGGAAATAATAATGGACTACCAACTCAAAGGATGGCAAATAAGGAATTCCCAATTAGGAGGCGTTTTTCTCCCTTTCCAGTTTTATGCATTTATCTAATTTAGCCACTAGGTGTCGTCAGTACTCAAACTGATGTCCCGCAGCGACATGCCTAAGCAAACACCAGTGGAGTCAGAAGAAACTTGACCTGCCCCCCTCCAATTTAATTGAATTTATTTATTATTTTTCACATTTTTACCCCACCCTTCTCCATAGACTCAGGGCAGCTTACAACATAATATAAAATACAGTAAAACACAATCCCAGGATTATCTCAACCAACCACCCTACCCCATCCTTTATCCTCACCTGCCACCCTTCGATCCATTTTCCCAAACCCCTCTACCCAATACCACCCAATCCTATTCTGCTCCCCAAATGCCTGGCCAAACAAAAAGGTCTTGCATCTCCTCCAGAAGACAAAAAAGCTTGGGCTTAGGCAGATCCCCAGTGGGAGGGAGTTCCACAATTGTGGGGCAGCAACCGAGAACACCCCCTCCCCGCGCACGCCCTCATAACAACTTCACGGGCAGTTGGCACTCGCAAGAGTGTGCCCTCAGCCAACCTTGGAGGCAGCAATGGAACATAGGGAAAGAGGCGGTCTTTCAGACACCTGGGGCCCAAGCCCTTTAGGGCTTTATAAGTTAAGTCCAGCACCTTGAATTGTGCTCGGAAAGCTATAGGGAGCCAGTGCAGCCTCTGGAGACCCATCCCTGACAGAAGGTGGGCCGCCACATTCTGCACCAACTACAGCTTCCGAACAGTCTTCCAGGGCAGCCCCACAGTGCACTGCAGTAGTCTAGCCTCGAGGTTATGAAGGCATGGATGATGGTGACCCGATCCGAATCAGATAGAAGAGGTCAAAACCTTCTCAATAGATGAAGCTGGTAAAAGTGCTCCTGGCCACCACCTCTACCGCAGCAGTGGATCCAGGAGCACCCCAAGTCGGCCAGTAGCTTTCCAGGCATAATTCAAGGTGCTGGTTTTAACCTATAAAGCCCTCAACGGTTTTGGCCCCAGGAATCTGAAAATGAAGGATACAGCAAGAATACAATAAGGATGGAGGAGGGTGTATTTCAGGGTGGACTGCCCTTTCCATAAGTGCTTTCTAGATCTGACCCTTACAGGCTTTTCTTTCCAGTGTGATTTTGCTTACAGTATAGCCATCATGCACCATGGTCTTTGGCCTCTGCCTTTCCTTTGGCCTTTCCTCACTGGTGAGTTCCTTTCCAGAAGTGGAATACTGTTTCCCTGCAGGCCCTGGTAACACAGGTCACCTCTCCCTGAGGTAAGCTCTCTCCTCACTCTGTTTCCTCTCTGAGCCTTCTTGAGCTCCAAGCTACCCTTCTTAAAGCCACTTCCCCCTTGCTAACTACTAGAGCTAGCAGCTTCCTCCAGCTGCTCCCAACTGGGTAAATTACTAATTAGACCATCCACTAGCCTCTAGTGTTACCATTGTGGCCTTTTCTCAAAGAGCTACCCTCTGTTACAATATGCCATGCCCCATTGGCCACATGGGGCCTGCCCTTGAAGAATTTAGAAGGATCCTGGTTTAGTAGATGTGTGTGGCCTGGAGGAATATGCAGAGGCTTGGAGATTCTGAGTTCTAATCCTGATTTTTCCAATAACTTGTAATTTTATCTTGGGTAAGTCACTTAGCTTTTGTCTCTGTTTCAGTGCTGTATTCAGGGGTGCTGGGG
Source organism: Sphenodon punctatus (assembly GCA_003113815.1). NCBI lineage: Eukaryota > Metazoa > Chordata > Lepidosauria > Sphenodontia > Sphenodontidae > Sphenodon > Sphenodon punctatus. Next base: position 2,355,181 of record QEPC01014892.1, on the reverse strand, counting down.
CTTTGTGCAAAAAGGTCATGTGAGCCCCCTCTTAACTGAGGGGAATATCCACCACCAACATTTGACAGAAAGAAATAGGTACCTGTCATGCCACCCCTAATTTGCATACATTGCATACCCTGTTTAACACCAACATCCTAGTTGCCAGAGAAGCCATAAGATTATGAAAATTTGTAATAGCCCACTAAAAAATTTTTGGGGGCTGAGCTGGAAAAAAAGGATGTCTGTGTAAGAGACTCTCTGTGCACATAGGTTTGTATCCCTATGTGCAGGACTGATGGTTCATGTTGAAACCCAGTCTATTAAAAAGTCAAAATTCTCAAACATGTGCACTGCCTTTGGCTCTAAAGTTTTAGTTTTTAAGACACTCAGAGGTTCACAGGTGGAAGCAGTGACAGTCTCTTATAGCACGCTAAATAATTATCTCTCACAAACACACACTTATCCTTCCTCCTCCTTTTTTTTTTTTTTTAAAAAGTTTTCATCTTGATCCCAGACATACAACTCCCTCTTGCCTGGGTGTTTCCTTTATCTGATAGTGGTGCATATCCCAAGCTTGTTAAAGTGAAAAGGGTGCCCCCCCCCCACTCTTTCTCCTGCTGGATTCATGAGGTGTTAAGGACTCCCTTTGTCTGCTGAACCCCATGCAAAACATATATTGCAGGGAGCCTGGTACAAGATAACAAAACCTGTTACTGCCCTGGGGGAAAAGGTACTGTTGGGGGGGGCGGGGGTATGAAGGGATATTCTCATCTTCTGGACCACCCTCAGACACGCACTGACTCATCCATTAGATATTTTTTTTAAACTGTAATTATTTTTAATGTAGATTTTAAATATAACAGCCCCTTGAGGGACTTTCCATCTTGTTGATTCTGGCTCATTCACGGGGCCCCATTTTCTGGGGTGGGGGAACCCTCGTGAATTAACATGGGCCCCTGCATTTGAGGCCCTGCAGGCCCATATCTTATGCCAGTGTTTCTCACATCATGTTGTGATTTCAATTTATTCATGGACCCCATGTATTGTGGGGTCCTGTGTGGCTGGTGGACATTCTACATCTTCCTGGATCTGTCCCTCCTCTGTTTCCCCCTTCTTAAAACTGTGAATAATAATATTTGGTGCTCAAAACTACCAGAATGGGGAGTAGGAAACTGTAAATAAGCACTGAGTGAAAAGCTTTGAACTACTAGTACAGACAGATAAATGGTAAGAATTATTATATGGGACAGACCCAAGTGTTTGTGCAGCATCTGTGCTCTTCACCTCTTTGATGTAAACCACAAAAATGGTTGCTATCTGAGAAATATGCCTACTCATGAGGGGAATTGGTAAGAGAAGCTGGGGAAACAAAACCATTCTTTATAAGTAAGCAGTGAAAAATAGTGCTTTTGTTGAGAGAAGGGGAATTGCATTAAGCTGATCTTCAACTGTGTATATAATTAAAGTGAATTTATGCATGCTGCTGCTGCTGTGTTCCACTTCAGAAGCAACTGCAGTTGAAAGAGATGATTGATTCTGGTATATAAAGTGTATGGTTTCTGGTGCTTCAGAATGATTACATGATTGGGTATTGTAGCAGGGAGCAGCAAATTTAGGCAGTGGTACTTTTAAGAGAGACTGGGTGGAGCAGAAGCTATGCCCACTCTTAGGTATAAAAGCCAAGAAACCAGAAGGAAGGAGGCAGAAGCTGTCTGGAGCTCAAAAAGGCTACATCTCTGCCGGAGAGCAGAAGGATTGAGAAGCCTGAGTGAGTGAGTGAATGAATGAATGACCGACCTGTGAACTAGCCAGAGGACTGATATCTGGCTAGACATGAGGCTACTGAGAATGCTGTATCAAAAATACAGTAGTGATGTTGGTCAGAAGGTTTGGTGCCTGGCCTTGAAAGAGACTGTTATATGTATAAATAAACTGATATGCTAATTCCCAATTGAGTGACTGTGTGAATGCACCAGTCCTGTAAATACTTAGAGACTTTGTCAAGCCCTGCAACAGTTTGGTGGAGAATACAGGCAAACCCCAACGTTGGCTGCCACGCCATTACCAAAAATTGGGTTTCTGACCTGGTGCAGGGGACCTGCCAGTGAGGGGAGGATTGTGCCCAGCAGATTGTGCTGACATAGAAGAAAAGTTTCAAGTCAAATTTATTTCGTGACCTTCTGCCTTAGCAAAGACTTACAGATACATATGTATATAAAGCACCACATAAAATATAATTTAAATGTTAAAATAATCCAGACACATGCTGGATAGATAAATATATATCTAGGACAAACCATGACCTTTGTTGGTTTACTCTTTTTTTAGTGCCTGTGTCCCAGCTAAAAGGTTATTTAGGGGGAAAGGAAAAATGTCATAACCCTTCAATGTGCATTGAGAATTGACTAACCCAAGCCCTGCTGGAGCTCCCATTAAAGATGGATTTCGTAGCTTGAACACACAAAGTCCTTCCCTTCCACGGGCACCAGGAGTGGACAATCCCAAACCCTGTTTAACACCAACATCCTAGTTGCCAGAGAAGCCATAAGATTATTACAAAATGGCTACAAGCCCTTTTCTTGTACAGAAATTTCAATAACCTCAACAGATCGAAGACCCCTTGGGACAACATACAAAAATAAAAATTATAGGCAGCAAAGGCGTTACAAAACACATACCTTAAGACAAGCAATTGTACATCAAAATAACCATAGACTTCACAAAATTGTTGCTGATCTCCTTGTTGTAAAGGACGCAAAAATGAATTTAGCCATAATCAAGGATATTGAGGGATGTCTGTCAGACAATTAATAAACCATGGTGTCTCCATGACTGCCAAAGTTAAATTACTGGTTAATGGGGCCAGGAATTTCTCTCTGGGTACAGCATATAGCGTGCAGTCAAAGATGACATGGGCAAGAGATTCAACCCTCCCTTGCTCACAATAAGGACACAATCTCTGAGAATAGGGGACGCTCTGGAATCTGCCCTTGATGACTGCAGATTGTAAAAGATTGAAACTTGCCAGAGTAAGCATAAGTTGCATTTTCTCCTCAAGCATATCATACAGATATCTCAGACCTCTGGAGGGGACTGAGAACAGATTATACAAAGGGGCAATTTTTTGTAAACCAATGTCTTCTCTACTGGTTTGCAGCTCTTGGTCTGCAATATGAGTTTTCACCAGGCTCAGTGTGTTAAAAAGGGGAAAAGAACAAAGATATAAATCAGAAAAACCCAAAGATCCAAGCAGCCTAGAAAGTTCAAATTCCCATGGGCCAGAAATTTGTGACGATATGGCCAAATTCGACAGCGTGTTCTGAGGGTTTCTCTTTAAGCCTAGCCAGAATTTTATTACAGCAGTTTTGGCTAATGAAGCCACTTGTCTAGAGCCCATCTCCCAATGAAGAAATACTGTGGGCATGGTTTTAGAGACACCCAAAACTGTTCTCAGGAAATAATTCTGAACCAGTTCCAATGCCGATAAGGCACCAAGCCCCCAAACCGGGATTGCATATGGGATCTGTGCCAAAACTTTGGCTCTGAATACTTTTAGAGCTGGGACCACCATCCTGCTTCCTTTGGAATAAAAAAAGGACAGAATTCCTTTAGTGCTCTGCTTAGCCTGCTCATGTACAGCCCTAATATGAGGGTGCCAGCAAGATGAGCTTGAGAAGATGACTCCTAGTTATTTATACCAACACACTTGCTCTATTTTCTGGTCTCCCATAAGCCAGGTATGTTAAATTTGAGCCTGACTAACCACTAGAACTTTGGCTTTCCCATAGTTAACTGGCAAAAATTCAGCTGTGCAATAGCCATGGAACCCATTCATTAATCTCCTTAGTCCTATCATGACGATAGAGCTGGCCACCAAGGAGAACTTGTATGTTGATAAATGATGATAATAAATGTAATAAGTTGCTGGAACTTAGCTGCCAAGCTGTGCCCAGTCAGAGAGAAAAAAAAGACTAAGTATGTACTGGGTGGAGGAATGTGTAGTGTAGTGGAGGAATGTGTAGTGAAAGATGCGGAAGATCCATTGTACACTGGGTGGGGCCAGTTAGGAACACTTTTATTCGACCTACTCTTGCTTCTGAATCCATCTTGTTTGCCATGAGCTGTACGCTTGCCTCTTTGCCAGTCTATGTTGTATTCCATCCCATAATACTTGTTGTGCAGAATACCAAGGCCGGCTAGAACTGTAATGTTATGAGAAGCTTTCTTTCTTATCAGTAGTAGCAGAGCCTGATACCAGGAGAAAGGTTGCTTAATTGGAAGTTGGATGACTCAGGCCAGGAGGAGGCACATATGCAATAGTTAATTGTTAGCACATGCGCAATGTTTGCATAGTGAATTTGTAAAGTCACACTAGTATAAGACAGAGCAGCCAGGGAACCAAGTTGGAACTTCACTGCTGGCCACTTCGCAGAGGTGCTGAGGGGCGCAGCAGAACCTGAGTCCCACTTGGGGGATCATCTCGCAGCTGTTGTTGGGGTTCCCCGGCTTGCAGAAAGGGATGTGAGATGCTTTCTTTTACCTTTTATGCTTTGTATTTAATAAAATAGCTTTCTTGGCACTATTTCATCTGAGTCATCACTGAACTGATCCAAAAGAACAAACAATTTTAAGACAGAATGCTCCCCAGACACAGGAAAAGTCTAAGAGATATAAAATAGATATTTCACTGAAAATGTGAAATATACACCCAGTGGAACAGGTCCAGCTAAAAGGGATGATACAGAGGCTGGGAGGGCGTTAAAGCCCTTTATGGGGTGTTAGACCCTGGTGAAAAGAGCATAAGTGGAATTGGATGTATTAATGGTGAATTGGACAAATATTGGTATTGTGGTAATGAACTGTTCTGAATGTTATAGAATTGTGGTTATGAAGAGCTGTACCCTGTTTAGAGGAAATTATGCCAGAACAACCTGAGATAATCCTGTCTCCAAAAAGGAGGGAGACCTTTATTTATTATTTATTTATTTATTATAAAAATTTCTTATCCCACCCCCTCCTACCAAGGCAGCTTGGGCGGCATACAATATAAAAGCAACAAATATTCACATAACTTAAAACAAATAACAATAAAACCATCAATTCCTTCCCCTAACCTTATCCCATCCCTCCCCATCTCTCTCACCAAACACCTGGTGGAACAGCCAAGTTTTACATGGACCCCTGAAAGAGGAAAGGCTCCGGGCCAAATGAACTTCTGCCAGGAGGGAGTTCCACAACTGAGGCGTGGTGACCCAGAATGCCCTCTCCAATGTGACCACCCGCCAAGCATTGGGGACTTCAAAAAGGGTGCCCCCAGCTGACCACAACAGCTGTTCCAGGGCCCGGGGAGTGAGGCGGTCCTGCAGGTAGGTGGGGCCTAGGCCATATAGGACTTTAAAGGTCAACACCAACACCTTGAATCGGGCCCAGTAGGTAACAGGCAGCCAGTGCAGAGAACGGAGCACTGGTGTTATGTGCTCTTGGCATCCCATACCCATCAGGAGATGGGCCACCACATTCTGTACCAGCTGCAGCCTCGGGACCATCACCTTGGGTAGCCCCACGTAGAGTATGTTAGAGTAATCAAGTCTCAAGGTGATGAAGGCATGGATGATGGTGGCAAGGTTGCAGTCTGAGACATAAGGCTGTAACCATTGCACCATATATAATTTGGCAAATGCACTCCTCACCTTAGCTGCCATCTGGGCATCCAGGCAGAGCTGTGAATTGAGAAGTACTCCCAGACTACGAACTTGAGGAAACAAGATGGGGTGCACCCCATCAACGATGGGGGCCTCCACTCCCTCAACCCACCTCCCTCGACCCAGCATCACCTCCGTCTTGCTGGGATTCAACTTCAGACGGCTTGCCCTCATCTAGTCCCCCACCACTGTCAGACATCAGGTAAGCAACAAGACTGCGGTGTCTGAGTTCACTGAAAATGAGAGGTAGAGGTGAGTGTCGTCAGCATATTGATAACACACTCCAAACCCTCTCACAACCTCACCCAAAGGCTGCATATGCACGCTGAATGGGGTGGGTGTGGGTGAGGGATGACAGAATAGAACCCTGCGGGACCCCACACATGAGATCCCATGGAGCAGATGTACAGCCACCCAAGACCACATGGTGAATCCTACTGGCCAAGAACAAGCAGAAGCATTCAAGAACGATCCCACCCACCCAGGCATAATCCCGCAGCCGAGTCACCAACAGTTCGTGGTCAATGGTATCAAAAGGGCAGATCTAACAAGACTAGAAGGGTTGACCGGCCCTGGTCTAAAGCATGGCGCAGATCATCAACCAAGGCCACAAGCACAGTCTCGGTGCCATATCCTGAACAAAAGCCAGACTGCGAGAGATCCAGGAAAACAACCCAGTCAAGATGGTCCCAGAGCTGCTTGGCCACCACCCGCTCAGTAACCTTCCCTAAAAAGGGACATGTAGCAGTGAGCAGCATATTTAGGTGGCAGTGCCTTTAAAAGAGGCTGGGTGGAGCAGAAGCCACGCCCATTCTTGCCTATAAAAGCCAGGAAACCAGAAGGAAGGAGGCAGAAGCTGTCTGGAGCTCAAAGAGGCTATGTATTTGCTGGAGAGCTGAAGGCTTGAGGAGAAGTCTGACTGAGGAGCCTGACCCAAGAGTGAGTTACCTGTGAACTAGCCAGAGGACTGATATCTGGCTAGGCATGAGGCTATTGAGAATGCTGTGTTGAGAATACTGTAGTGACATTGGCCAGAAGACTTGGTGCCTGGTCTGGAAACAGACTTTGTTAGATTTATTTTTTTTATTTTTCAATTTAATACCCCGCTCCTCCTGCCATCAGGCAGCCCGGGGCGGCTTACGATCTAAAAAACACAAATAAAATTCAATATAAAACATTTTAAAAACTACAAAAATGAGGGTGACATCTAGCACCCCCATTACCACCCTTCATCTGTTCACCCATCTCCCCCACCAAACACCTGGTGGAACAGCCAGGTCTTACAACTTTTCCGAAAAGATGGGAGGTCCGGGGCCAACCGCACCCCCACCGGAAAGGAGTTTCACAGCCATGGCACGGCCCCCGAGAATGCCCTCTCTTGCGTGGCCCCCCCGGAAAACTCAGGGGACCTCGAACAGGGCACCCCGGACGACTGCATATGTATAAATAAACTGATTATGCTAATTCCCAATTGAGTGACTGCAGGAATGCACCAGTCCTGTAAATACTTAGACACACTGGCAAGCCTGTTCCTGCAACAGGTATAAAGAAAAATGATTGATTAAGGAGATCTGGGTTCTGTTCCCAGCTTGACTGCTGACTATCTGTGTGCCAATGGCAAGTTACTCTCGGCATGTCTCTTCTTTTCCCTCTGAATGGTGCAGTACTGCGCTGCTGCGTGGCAAGTGGTGTGAAGATAAACTCGCTGTTTGCAGGATGCTTGGAGTCTCTGGAAATGAGATCTATATGAGCATGTCTCATCCATGCCTTATCCCCAGTTGCTGAGGGGTCAGCTGTCCAGTTTTCTCATCAGCAGTCCTACTTGGGAGAAGGGGAACAGCAGCTGAGAGACAGGACTTGCCCAGAGCTGGTAAGGCCAGTATTCAAACTTGGGTCTCCCAGAGTCAATTATCGGCTCCAGTAGTCTATCCACTGAACTACACTGGCTCAGGCCATAGGAGGACTTAGAATAATTTATATTTATTTATTTATTTTACACATTTATACCCCGCCCCTCCTGCAACGCAACTCGGGGTGGCTTCCAACAATAAAACAATAAAATTCATTTAAAACAATCAAATATTAAAACAGGGCTAGACAGGTAAAAACAAATGGGTAGGGGACTAAAATCCTCCCTCCCAAAGGCCTGGGCAAACAGCCAGGTCTTACAGTTCCGCCGAAATGTTAAAAGGCTTGGGGCCAGGCAATTTATTGTTACATGTTGAAGTTCACCAATTAGAAGAGAGGGTGTGTGTGTGTGTGTGAGGATTACCACATTGCCCCAGGAACAAAAACCCAGGGCACTGCTAATTTGCATATATCTGCATCTACATATTTATACACATTTTATATAACATTGAGGATGAGATCAGGAAAGTCCCTTATTTACCAACACCACAGCTCCCTCGAGCACTGTAGAACAGGTGCCTCACAAATCCACTGAGCCCCAAAGAAAAAGCACCCAAAAAGCTAGTTTCTGGTCATTCTGTGTCCAGGTCGTGTCAGTCTGACCAGGTGAACATTGGATGGGAGACATCCCAAGAGTATGTGTGTGACAGTCATTCTCTCTCACACACACACACTGTCACAAACATACTATATGAGGTGAGCAGACTGTGGGTGTTAATAAACGTGATGCTACCCAGTACTGCCCCCCACCTGGGCCAGAGCCTTACCTGCGTGTCTGTCAGTGGGCTGCCAGACCGGGGTCTACGATAGCCCTCGGCTGCGTAGGTGACTGCCCAGGAATCATGGGCCCAGAAGAAATCCAAGGGCCACCCAGGCGGGTCATACCGGGCGAGTGCGTGTGTTCGCGCCGCCATCCTGGCCCTGGTGTGGGGGCCACCATGGCTGGCTGCCATGGTGGGGGGCAGGGCGCCAGTCGCAGCACCGGGGCAGGGCCAGCCGGCCTCACGCCGTTTCCACCCCACCCCCTCCCCAGTCTGGTTGACCAGCGGGAATGTTTATTCAGTTCTCTGACCTGACCCAGCTGGAGGTGCCCCTGCTCCCTGGGACGTGTTGCCAGCACACCAGCTGCACGTTTATTAACACCTGGTGTGCATGACTGTGTGTGGCAAGGGAAAAAAGGAATGCGAATATTCAGTCCTAGCTTTGGGCAGTGGAGGGGAAATGCCCTCCATCGTGCCCTTCTTCTGGTTTAACAGAGCAGTGTAAATGGGTTTCGGAGTGACCCATGTTCATCTGCTTCACCTTCTAGTGAACGGTTGTCACTGCATATAGCTTTCCAAACAGCCAGTAAGCTTTCCAGCTTTCTTACCCATACCTTACCTTCGTGAGGACCAGATAAGCAAAGCAGGACTCTGTGAAGTGAGAAGGGAGACAGATGAAAGAAAAGTGGAGGGAAGGTGGAGAAGGAATGAGCCAAAGAAGTAAGTCTGGGTTGTGCTAGGAACTGGCCAGTCCTAGTAGCAGGGCTGGCTGTAGAATTTGTGGGGCCCAGGGAGAAGATAAAATGTGGGGGCCCTCATGATCCTGCCCTCCTGCCCCAGGGCACCCTCTATGGTTTGCCACCCCATTGGGAGAGAGTGGGGCCCCCACACCCTGCCCTGGTGAAACTGGGAGCTACTGCGAGGTCCCCAGAAGAGCAGGGCACATGGGGCTTGGCTGTGATAAGGGCAGCCCTGCCTGGTAGCCTGGGGTCCAGTATTCCTGAGGCCCTGGCCTGGGCTATTTCTATGGACCTGTCTCCCTACTTGTGACTCTCAGCCCCCAGACTGGCTGCTTCCTATGAGGCCTTTCCCCCCCCCCCCTCGTTTTCAGTAAATCACGGATACCTGAATCCCACCCCTCTGTTAGAGAGGTGAGTGTGTGCAAGAGAGAAGGGAGAGCGAGAGTTTGGGAGGTGAGGGTAGAAAGCCTGTGTGTGCATATGTGTATTGGGGGTGGGGGTGGGGGGGTAGGGTTAGGGTTATGAGACATTTTTATTTTTGTAAGCAAACACCAGACTGTGTGTCAGTTGTTAAAGGGGTGGGGCTATGGAGGGTGGGGAGCTCCACATCTTATTTGTGGCCTGGGCCCCACAAATTCTAAGCGCAGTCAGCCTAGCCCCAGGCTATGGGATGGAGAAAGGTAGGAAAAGGATTTGAGGAAATAAGCATGGAAATAGAAAGATAAGGGCATAGGGGAAGAATGGATCATAGAAGATGACATCTGACTGCCCAAAACAGGCCATGGCATCTTGCTGAGAAGGCGGCTTTTATACGAGGCGCTGAAGCGCCTCCTGAGTCCCGTGTTGAAAGAAAAGTCAGCACGGGGAGTGTTTCCATGCTCCCCGCGCTGCCGGAAGTGACAGAAGGGAAGCGGCGCTGCCGCTGCCGGCAACAGGAAGCACGTCACTTCCGGCAGTGCGGGAAGCATGGAAACACTTCCTGCGCTGGCTTTTCTCTCAATGCGGGACTCAGGAGGCACTTTTCAGTGCCTCGTATAAAAGCCGTCTCAGTTTAACTTTCTTTCTTTCTTTCTTTTAAAAAAAATCCCTTTAAAATGACAGTCAGCCAGAAATAACCCTCCTGCCTTGCATGCCAGCTTTCAGCCTGGGGGACATTTTTTGTACCTGAGGTAGAAACCCTGAGAAATGGGTTTGAAATGCTGACAGGCGACTCAGCCTGGCAGCAAGTGGCCTCTGTAATTAGCCTGAAAGAGAACGTTGACATTGCCAGTGATTGATTCCATCGTTCCTCCAGACACAGAGGACGACTCAGTGGGAGTGATTTGGTGGGGCAGGCTTAATTATTTTTAATATGCATCAAAATGTACCTCCGGGTGGAGAACCTGTAGCACACGAGCCATGTCTGGTGTCCAGCCGAGATGAGGGGTATGCACTCAGGATGGGAGTTGGGTTCCATGGCTGATCCATGCTGTGAACCTTCCCCTTCATTTCCCTGTTATGAACACACCCCTTCATCACCCAACTCCTACCCATCTCGTAGAGCTTGTACTAATATATATATATATATATATATATATATATATAATACACACACACACACACACACACACACACATATGAAAACATTCTCCTGAGTCTTGCAGTAATTTACATTCTGTGGTGTTCATGTTACTTTCTCCTGGGCAGAGGAATGCGAGGGAAGGAGTGCCAGTATAGCCCTACTTGGATGGACTTTAGTTAGATACAGAATAGAACCACGAGACTGGCAGGATTCTGACCAAGTAGCTCTGTGCTCCTGAACTGATGAAGCTTGGTTGCCAAAGTAGGCACATTTCTTGAGATGAGTCAATGGGATTCTTTATCTCCCCTCTACAGGCACCTATTGTTACAAAATGTTGCATCTTTACTTCTCTTTAGGCCTGGCCTTCCATAACTCTACCAACTTTGGCTGATGGAATCAAACATTAAGGACAGATACACACTTACATTGTGCAAGCCTTTAGGAAACCAGGCTAAGAAATTGGACTCCACACTGTCAATTCCATTGAAGGCACAGCAGAGGGTGCCTTGGTTTAAGACTATGAGGAAGGGAAAAGAGCATTCTGCAGCTCGCTTTGGGAGTCTATTATATCTTGTATGTAAAGAATTTTTTCCCATTGCGCCCAAAGGCCTTGTTTTCCTGGCTTTGAATCTGGAGTCAACATCTCATCACTGCTCTGCAAAGTGTAGATGAAGGCTCTGGTACGCTTACATTCTTTGAGGTTATCCATGCAGAGCCTGCATTTCCCCTCTTCAACTTATACCACTCCCTTTGTGGCACAAATCTGTCTTCCAGTCTGAGCAAACCCAAGGAGGACTCTGTTTAGAGAGCCAATCTGCCAGCAGAGTTCTGGATTCCCACTGTGCTCATCCTGGCTTTACCACTCCTTAACAAGTCAAGAGAGGACTCACCCAGGCATTGTGCCTTGCTAGCCTGGGGTTGCCAGATCAAAATCCAATCTGTTTGGCAACTGTACTGAGAAGTGAGGGCTTAGATTCCCTTGTGTCGCAGTTAAATTTGGCAGCAGAGCACTGAACGGAGATAAGGGAGGTGAGATCAGAGCAGGGGAGTCCAGTAAGGAGGAAGTTGCAGTAGTCAAGGTGAGAGATGACTAGAGCATGGACTAAGATTTTTGCAGCGGAAACAGTAAGGCAGGTCCAGATTTTAGCAATATTATACAGAGCAAAGCGACAGGATTTAGCAACATTCTGGATCTGAGGTGTAAAAGAGAGGGTAAAGCCTGGAAAGGAGGTGTAAAACCTCTCCTAATTAGGGGCTGCTAGGAGGTATGCTTTCCATGTCATTGGAAAGCACCACCCAAGTGAAGCACTACTGGGATTATTACTTTTGATACCGCACACCATTTTGACTGCACGTGGGGAGACTGCTTTCCATTTGATCTGCTTTGTTGTTGCCATTATACCTGCACTTGGACTCTGAAGTCTGAGCAGGGTGATTAAGCCTGCCTAATATCTAACTCTGGAGCCTGGCTATAAAGTACTTAGGAGGGTACATAACTGTGAACAGGTCAGTAATCCCATCAGAGCCAATGGAATGACTTGTATCTTTTAATTAGGCCTCACTCAGGATCAGTCTCGAGCACTCAGCACCTTGCAGGACCAAGCCCCTCAGGAGTGCATTTGGGCAGGTAAGGTAATATTTGCCCAGTTACTGTTCTAGGCCCAAATGGTTTAGCTCTCCCTGCTCTCCTGCACCAGTTGTCAGGCAGCTGCACTCCTGATCTGGTACAGCACATTTCCTTAAAAGAACAGGGTGGGTTTGGTTGCCTCTAAACTAAGGTGAGCTCTTGGATAGAGACCCCAGAGGCCAAGTGCTTTGTTGCAGGGAGAGGAAGATCTGTGTGGGCACTACTGAGGCATATGTGTGCATGAATCTCTTTAAATACACAGTATGCAAAGCCTCTTGAGAACATGTGTGTGCATGTAATTCTCTAGCACACCAGCAGGGGCACAAACCGAATCCTGCCCCCAGCTGCCTTGCTCTTGGCTGCTTCCTAGCATGCCTTCCCCATCCTGACCATGGTGGGCAGAGAGGGTGGCTATTCTTGTGTCCTGGTTTCCTCCCACCTCTCCTTCCTTCCCTGCCTCTGTCAGCCTCCAGTCCTGCTGGGGACAGGGAGGGACAGTAGCAGCAAGTTGAGGGAGGGGCCTGCCCTTACCAGAGTCCCCTCTGCTCCCTTTTTCCTCTTGACCCCCAGCCTATTTGTCACTCCTGCTGTTACTCTTCCCCTTGCTCTCTGCTGCTTAGTGCTGCCTTGTGCCTGAGGGGAGTAGCGTGGAGGAGATGAAGAGAAGGGAGGGGGAGAGCAGTGATCCCCATTTCCTTTTGCTGCACTAGGGATGAGTTCCCCAGGTGGCAGTGATGAGTAGCAGGTGCTCATGCTGTTGAAGGTTGGGGTCTAGGGTGTGTCTTTGGGTGTTATTAAATGAGCACCATTGCAAGGGGGGTTTGGCATTTGGGGCAGGTGCGGGGGCATCATGCATAGGGAGGCGCTTCACACGAGCAGCCCCATGCATGGTTGCCCCCGTCCATGCAACACCCCTGTCCAGGCACAGGGCATTCTGGATTTTCCCAGAGTGCACAGTGTGGGGACAGGGTGGGCAGTGTGTGGGTCACGGGAGCACGCGCATGCACACACACACCCGTGCTGAATTTACGCAAGTGCTCCCCGGCGTGGACAATGGATGTCCACGTGTGGGGGCATCTCATGTAAAATCACCCTGTGATGTGAGGGAGGAACAGGCCTTCAGGCCTCCCTGCACTGTTGGACCCTACTTAACAACAACCAACAACATTAATTAAGATGTACAGTGTAGAAGTCACTAAAAACAGGCAGCATAGGCCATGAGACTAATGGATCCAATTGGTTTCCAGAACTGTCTGAGGGATCTGCCAACTGACCTTAGAGACTACTTTGTTGATGACCTGGTTGTTTTGTGTAATGAGATCTTGACATTGGTCATTGACACATTTGCACCCAGGCGTTGGCTCCCTCTGCTGCAGTGGCACAGGTCCCCCTGGTATACAGAGGACCTGAGGTGGCTGAAGTGGAAGGGTAGACGGTTAGAGTGCAGGTGACACTTGACTCGTGCTGAAGCTGACCAATTGCTGCATAGATAATTTTTCAAGGACTATGCCGTGGCTGTGATGGCAGCGAAGAAAGCTTTCTTCTCTGCTATCATAAAGTCTGAAGTCTCATCCAGTGGAGCTGTCCCAGGTGGTGAGGGGACTCGTTAATCCGGTCTGCCCAGAAATGGAGTCATCTAATGCCCGCTGTGACATTTTTAGTAATTACTTTGCAGACAAAATCGCTCGTATACACCACAACTTGGGTACTACCATTTTACTTGCAGAGTCAGAGTTTGAGGTTATGGAAGCTCAGTCTTGTCCTGTTTATTTGGATCAGTTTCAATTGGTATCGCCCACCAATTTTGGGGAGGCGCTTGGGGTGGTGAGGGCAACTAGTTGTGAACTAGATCCTTGCCCGTCCTGGCTGGTGAAAGCCAGCTGGAAGATGCTGGGGCTGTTGCTGGCTGGGGTTGTCAATGCCTCCTTTCAGGAGGGTAGGG